>CM068314.1:51407304-51422304 GCA_034766995.1 Acanthacorydalis orientalis
TGCAACCTATTTTTTTTGTGGGGGGGGAACGGATTCAGGGGAAATGGAGCAAGTGGAGAGCGGTCGTGAAAATTCGCTGAAAATAGAAAGTGGGTTTCCGGAATGATTGCAATACTTTCCTCTACTTTGAGTATCTCATGTATCAGAAAGTAAAAACATTTTCTTTACATCCGTCCCACTAAAGACTTTACAGAGGTCCGTGTGGCCCGCAGTCAGAAAAGTTTGCTCATCCATGCACTAGAGTATTCCACACATACCCAACTCGCTCGTCAAAAGTGTTTAGTACCGAAAGGGTTAATGAAAAACTCCTTTTTATCTTTTATGTATTTTATTTTTTCGTATGTGTTTCATTATAAACAATGTAAAGTTTATAAATAATATTCTGGTTTTATCACAAATTTATTCATATAAACAGAAAGTACAAAAAAAACCTTACAATATGAGTCTTACAGATATCAAACTTGTGGAAATCAGTTGTTTTATTAAGAAAAAAATTAATTATTGTTTTATTTTGTTATAGGTCCGTTAATTAATTTTGTTTATTTAATTCTTTAGCAGTTTGTGAGAACAATTGAATTATTTTTATATCATTCGTCGTGTAATACTCTTTTCAACTTTTTCTAACCAGAAAATGTAACACTTCTTGTACCGACATTTAATTAATTGCAATAACTTTCAAAAATATCGAGATCTGGTAATCAAACTACTGTTTTAACCCTTTCGTTGTGACATGTTTTCGTAATACTTTCCCATGTGGGGCGTTCATATTGCGTTGCGGATGGGTACGGTTTCCGCACTTGAGTGCAGTTAATAAGCGTTTAAGACGTCAGTGCATGAGTAAATGTGAACAATTATTATTTATATCATATTATTATGTTTGCCATTTATCAGAATTTGATACAGTTCTTCATCCGTATAACGTTTCCTACCACATAACTTATGATTTTTATCATTTTTATGCATTTATTATGCAGAAAAATTAATGAGACCGTCCGTAGTAACGCAAAGAAATTAACTAATTAAAAACAATCTAAACTTTATTAAATTTATTTTTATTCATATCGTAACTTATTTATAAAATTAATCGACAAATGTAAACGCATTCGCATGAATTTAGTTGCCAGATCCAAAGTACTTATGTACGTTTAGTTCTGGTCTTGTAAACGAATTCTCAATGCGAATACTTCTTCGCATTGAGCACATATATGTATGAAGATTCTTTTAGGTTTGACACGCATGCAGTACCTGGGAAACCATATGATGTTATTGGGGTAATGAGTCAGATGGAAAAACATTTTATAGATAAATGCGGCTTCTAAATTGAAATAGTTAAGTACATTAGTGTAGATGTATAACAATTGACTTCAACCATTATAAGGCTTATATTTAGTTTACTGTTTTCTAATACAATTTATTATTTATAAAATATCTCAAAACTTCGGCAATAAAAGATTTTTTGAATATTCATAAACGTCTTTTGGCTCATGAAGACATCAATAAAATGTGATTTTTTTATCAAATATATATATATATATATATATATCATCATCATCAGCCTCTGTTAATCCACTGCTGGATAAAGGCCTCTTCCATGATTTTCCATTTTGTTCGATTCAGTGCCTCTCTTCTCCACAGATTTCCAAGCAAGTTTTTAATATCCTTATCGTATCTCTTCATTGGTCTCTTTCTGGGTCTTTTTATATTCCTTGGTTCCCAGTCAATAATTTCTCTCGTCCATCGGTTGTCCTCTCTTCTTGCGATATATCCCGCCCATTTCCATTTCAGACTCTACTCTTCTTATTATATCTGTGACTCCTGTTTGTTTTCGTATCCATTCTATTCTCTTTCTATCTCTTCTTGTTATTCCCAACATGCATCTTTCCATACTTCGTTGTGTTGTTTGGAGTCTTTGAACTATTTTGGCGTTAAGCACCCATGTTTCGCTGCCGTAGGTAAGGACCGGTAGTATACACTGATCAAATACTTTTTTCTTTAAACAGAGTGGGATTGTTGATTTAAATATTGAGGCGTTTCGTCCAAAAGAGCTCCATCCCATTTTTATTCTCCTATTTACTTCTTCAGTGAATGATCCATCTCTGTTGATAAGCTGGCCCAAATAGACATATTTCGTAACTTCTTCTATTTCCGTTCCTTTTATTTCAATTTTCTTCGGACATACAAACGCATTGAACAGTACTTTTGTCTTGGTATGATTCATGTTGAGGCCGATTTTTTGATTGGCATCGTTTAGCTCTTCTATCCTCTTTTGCAACTCTTCTGGAGTATTTGCGAAAATAACTATATATATATATATATATATATATATATATATGTATATATTATGTACATATTTTTTATAAATGTATATATATATATATATATATATATATAAAATATTTTATACTGTCTACTTTAATTATATAGATTTAATTTGGTTTAATTCATATGAATATAAAAGTTCATATGAATAAAAACATACAAATAAATAATTTGTAATAAAGACGGTAAATATAAATATAGATAAGTCTTTATCTGTTTATACATCTATGACTTATAAATTACTGTTACTTAAATGACTATTAAAGAAGGAAATGTATAAACTATTTGAACAGTTTTTATTAAGTATTAATTTCCATAAAAATATATTTAATGAAATCTTTTCATTTCATGCAGCTCAGTTAATTTAATTATATTTGTCTCTAATTTTTTTACAATTAGTGTTCACTTTATGGAAGTCTAGTTGATACAAAAGTATCGTCAATTAAAAACAAATGAAATTCAGGAGCGTTATGCACTTTTTTTGTAAATGTGTCAGACACTGAGCTTATGATTTTTGACTTGTGAAAGTTACTTAATGAAAGATGACTGTAAATTTTGCTGAATGAATCCATGAAAGAATGGATTGGAGACATTTGAGGTGTGACAGAAGAGTTTTAATGTGCCCGTCAAGACCAATTAAATATTAGTAGTTTTAGTGCCACGAAGCGCTGTTTATAAATTATACCGAAAAGTGACACTACATCGAGTCGCGATACTTAATTGATAGTGCACTCGGATTCTCTTATAGCGCGTCGTCTGTCAAAAGCGCGATCGCGCTGATTGACATTTGTCGAGATCTTATTAAACAGGCGCTATCTCTCCGCATGGCATTTTCGACTTTGAGTTAAGGGAACGCGACCGCGCTGCTTGGAGTTTTTCGAAATCATACTAAACAAGCGCTATCGCTCCGCATGGCACTTTTCGTTAAGATTTTTGTAATGACCACCGGCACTCAAACGGTTAAGGGGACCCGGTGGTCTAGCGGCCTAAAATTTAAGCTATTTTAAACATTTTTTTTCTATATGAGGGTAATGAATAATGCTTTCAATTTTTTTTACACTTATTTTATTACTAATAAACTACACAAACATGAAAATAAAGACAAAAAAAAATTTTTTTTAAATTAGAAAAATGATGCTGAAGTCTCCCTCTCTAAAAAAATGGAATTGCGTGGTGAATGATGATTTATCTCTCCCTCTGATCTGAAATAAAACAATTGACGAATTTTTAATTAGTATAAGTATAGCTATCGCAGGAAGTAGAATAAAAAAAAAAATTGACAAAATGGCGCGTACTCAAAAGTACAAGTTTGAAAACGACCAGTATTTTTGAATGTTCTGTTAATAAAAAAAATATAAATATTTTACGGAAACTATTAGTTTTAACAATTAAAACTAATAGTTTTTAAAAAATTTAACATATTAAAATTTCAGACAAATCGGTCAAGTAGTTTTTTTTTCTGGCCCCCGCAAGACGAAAAAAAGTAGTTTCGAGATAAACGCGTTTAAAGTTTCAAGCAAGTATATTCTCAAGAAACTGACCTGGCCTTCTAATGGGCTGTAGATCCTGAAATACTCTGAATTTCGTCATCAAATTTTAACAGTATATTTTTAAGATACTATACTTTCGAAAAAAAAATCGATTTTTCGAAAATTCTATACCACCGGGTCCCCTTAACACCTCTTATATATGCTAGATCAAACACAAAAACAAACATCCGAAGGTTTTCAAATCGATTTCTGCAATGAGTTACTGTTACCATTAAGAACCTATACCATAGACCAGTGTTTCTCAACCTTTTTTTGACCATGCCTCCCTTCCGACATTGTTTTCTTTTTGTGCCTCTCCCCTGTACTACCCTGTAGATTTAGCTTTCTAAATGTTTTGTTTGTAAATAGAACATGTTTTATTATAAATTTTATCATTTATACAAAATATAATAATTAAATAAAAAATTATACATGAAGTATTTCTCGATCAATCTGACAGTTGTGCTTGATGACCAGAGACATCCATTTTTATATCTGGTTTTATTTCTGTGAGGGATAACCGAAGATCACCTTTCCATTATGTTAAGCCGATTCCGCATTAGACTAAAAAAATAATTCACTCGATTGAAACCCAATTCTATCAAATACAAAGTAGGAATTGTTATTAAAAACAATTTTGCTTTATCCTAAAGCTGTGGAAACTTTTTAGATACTGTAGTCTCGATTCAAAAATAGTGTTTTTCTTGATTGAAAGTTATTTTGGATGCTATGTTGTTCAATGAACACTTCTTAAATTCTATAGTTTTCATATCTCTGTTTTCTTTTATCTTTTCTGTTTTTTTCTCGGTCACTTCTCGGTTTTCTTCATTTCTCACTTTTCTCTGTGACCTCCGAATTTCGTGCCTTTTCCCCCTTTTACGCGATTTACACCTGTGACCTCCTTAAAAATATCCTAGGACCCTCTATGAGCCATATGGCCCCAGATTGAGAACCTTCACCCTGGGCCATTAGGATTCATCTTGCACAATATTTGTTTACTCATAAATGTTTCTCTATTAATTATTCATTAAACATAGTAATCCAAACATAAAATATAAATAAACTACACATTAATTTGGATTTTTATAGAATATTTATATCTCTATATCCGATTTCACGATTTTGTGCAATTTGATTGTATTACGCTTTTAATTTTTTTTTAATGACACAAATATTTCAGTATTATCTATCAAATGATGAATGATTCTTGCATTAATTTGAATTTTTGGTACTATTAACTCATATTTATTCAGATGTTCTTGAAATTTGATTTTCAATAAATAATATTTATCCAAAGTGTTTTTTGTGGACCTAAAATGCTTCACTAAAGAATAAAATATTGATTTATAGAGAATTTAGTTCCTTCTCTCTCTCTCCCCCCTATCTATCTTTCAATCTCTCTCTCTCTCTCTCTCTGTCTCTATATATATATATATATATATATATATATATTTATATATGTATATATATATAAAGAGAGAAAGAGTCTGATATTAATACATTTTTTAAATCAATTTGAATTTGTAAGTATTTAAAACTTGAAAAAATAGTGTTCTTTAAAATACGTTTAAAAAGATTTACTTAGATATTAATGCAGACTACAAAGTGAGTTGAAATGATTGAAGGTAATAAGATTTCAAAATGATTCTCCAATGTGGTTAAATGTTGCTTTCGCACACCTAAACTGCATTTGAATTAAATTAAACTGTTTTCTTTTTTTTCACTCAGATGAGTGAAAAATGAAAAACATTTCTTTAATATCATTCATTTTTTTTATGATGTATTTACTGATACATTCACAATAATTTGATTTATAATCTGTAGTTAATTTAAAACAGTAATTTAATTGCTTTTTCATGATTATTACATCCATATATACATCAGTTGGGTATATCACAAGGAATTTACATAAGACGATAACTAAATATTTATTAATTAGCGGAATTGCACGTCAATTATAGCATAACGGCTATATATGTACTCTGAATAATTTCCGTAGCGACTTCCAGTAATTGATTAATAATGAACATTAGTAAAAGTAAAAATTAGGCTACCTATTACTATTATATCCATAACTGTTTTCCGGTATTGTGCAGGTGTGTGTTATGTTTCACTAAATATAATTGGAATAGTTGCACGCAGCGAAATTCAAAAGAGAAATACGTGGTCGATATATATATATATATATATATATATATATATATGTATAGGTATATATATATATAAGTGCCTTAATTGGATTCTCATTTAATTAATCATAGAGTCGGTATTTGCATATTCTATAAAAAACTTACAGCTGTATGAAAAATTGGTTCGATGGTGATGGGCGTCGTAGTCAATTTGTGGACACTTGGTCTCTATTAATAACTGTTGACAGGTGGATAGTGAATAAGCAGCCATTTTCTATATAAAATTACACTTACGAAATATTCCGATTCAATCTCGTCTATTGATTATATATATATATATATATATATATATATATATATATATATATGTATATGTATATATATATATATATATATATGTATATATATCTGTGTGTGTATATGCTATTGTAAAATATGACATTTTAATATCTATTTAATATTTATTCAAAATGTGTATTTGAACAACATAACCCACATTTTAACATCTTTGAAACACATATAAAAGAATGGTCGTAGTATATATTGTATAATCTATGATTGTTTATTGCTATGAATTTAAATTTTGATTCGTTACATTTTTTTCTGTAAGATTTTTCCTGTAAAATATTTATATTAAGGTTTTTGAAACAATACATAAATATTTTTCTGGCGAGAAAGTCGAGATATGATATCGTTAAACAGCAAGATTGCTAATAATTCAAGTTAAAGTCTAGATAATAGGGATTCAATCCCAAGGCTCGACAACTCGCCTCAAGTTTACAGAGAACATTATCAGTATCAGACAAAAATATAAAACGTTTAAAAAAATACATAAATGTCCATGTTTTATAACTGACAATTAATTTTTTTGTATTTTATAAAGAACAATTGATTTTGTAATATAATTTTTATAGGTTAAAAGAAACTGTAATATGTACTCTGAAATTATGAACTACTTTTTTCCAAAGCAACTGAGAAGTTTTATAAATTGTCGTAAATATTGAAAGAGAAATAAAAAATAATGTAATTGTGATAGTTAAATTTTGAATTAGTGTAGTAATAAGTTTGACTAACTACAAGTGTTAATTACTGTTTTTATCAAAATTGTTTCTAATGAATCTATAATGGAAAATAAATATTTGTTTCATTAGACATTCATAAATATAGCTAAAGTCAAGAATGGATTTTTAACCGATTCTAATAAATAAAGAAACTGATTCTTGTAAACGTTTAATTTCGTTCCTATTAAATTTATTATAGAATAAAATAGGACAGTTTCACAAATAAATTTTTTCATCCCATAACTCACATCAAGATTTTTCGATTAAAAATATTCAATAAATTATTATTGATAATTTTCGATTGTCGCCCATGCTCATTTCGATAGGACGTCATCATCTTCTGAAAAAATCGCAAAAATCATCTTCGCAAAAAAATCTATTTCAGTACCTTGTGAAAATAGATTTTTCTGTACTTTTGCTCTTTGAGGATGATCGTGTTTCGATCGAAATGCGCATGAGCGCCAATCGAAAATAATCAATAATAATTTATTGCATATTTTATAAAGAAAAGTTATGGTGTTATTTGTAGGGTGAAAAAAGAAATCGTGTGTGAAAATGTTTTTATCCACGGTATCAGAACTGTTTTATGAACAAGACAGTTATTTAAATAATTTAATTCTGAAAATATGAATTTTAAAAATAATTTACGGAATTAAAAATAATTGCCTATGATATCTAAGGAACATATCTGGATTGTATTGAAAATATTATATATATATATATATATATATATATATATATATATATGTGTGTGTGTGTGTGTGTATGTCTGGGAGCGTACATGTGTGTGTGTGTGTATAGTGTAAATCTCGTTTTCATTGCACGGTTTCACTTTTGTTCGGTCTTAAAACAGTGAAATTGTTTTTATTAGAGGACGTTTTTTTATTAAGTTGGTATGAAAATAATTGCGGTTTTTGTTTTCTGAATTCTAACCTTATTTGTTTTCAGTAAATGTGTAATTTTATCGTGTATATGCCAATATTATTTTAAAGTACATTTTCGGTCTGTATTTAGGTAACATCAACTTTGGTTTTATTATTAATTTTGCTTCAAATTGGGTTATTGAATTAAAGATGAAAGAGAAACAAATAAGAGCATTTTTCAAAACGGGTGATAAAGCAGTGTTCGTAAACTAAACGATGCTTTTAGTGTGGATATTGTTAAAGAACGTACAGTGGAATGGTGGTTCCAAAAATTTCGTGCTGGAGACGAGAGCTTTGATGATGAAGAAGGTCGCGAAACTCCTTTCTCAGTTCATAATGACGAACTGAAGCTGTCAGTTGAATCAGAATCACACATAACCGAACCAGGCTCAAAATGTGAGAACTTGCACAAAAGTTAGGCATTAGTCATCCAACAGTTCTGGACACATTAAGACAGCTAAAATAGAAAAATGTATATGAATTTTAAGGTCATAAAACGCAACTATTTATCTACCAATCTAATACTAATAGAAATGCACTTTTTGTTATAAATATAGATTTTATTTTGTCTTAAAAAATATTTGATTTAATAACAATATTTATTTCATAATATTATTAAGTAAACATTCTTTATTGTACAATTAATCCATATTTTCTCTATTATAAATTTATCGAAAGAAAACAATACATTATTTCTTTATCCATTGCAATATTTTTAACAGTATATGATAAAATAATTATTCTATTAATATTCATTTTAATAGAAAACAATATTAAAATTTATTGAAGTAGTTCCGAAATACCGAATCGAATGTATTTAAAAATATAATAATTTATAATATTTATTAAGTTTGAAAAAAATCTTACTTCAAATTTAAATGTTTTTAAAATGAAGTTCTGACCGTTTTTTTGTGCCTAGTCTGATGAATTTTTCATCAATTTTAAATATTTCTTATATTACGTTATGAATATGATGTTATGTGGGTTTAGCCCAGAGAGAGCGGGAAGTGAGAGAAGTTTAGGAAAAAACCTCATATTTGTTTCAAAATCTTCTTTTAATGAGTATAATAAATAGTTTTTTTTTAATTTCATTTATTTGAAGTGTTTAAGTATATTTGTATTTATCTTATATATTATTAGGGAAAATATAGATCACTCTTATTTTTATTAATTGAAAAAAAATTTAATGGAATAGTTATCCCCCTTTTTTCTCTCTTGGTGTATACATATATATATATATATATATATATTTATAAGGTTGGTAGAAAAATAATTGCGGTTTATAACCTTTAAATTTATATACTTTTTTCTCAGTTAACTATCTTAAGTAGCCCAGAACTGTTCAATGACTAACGCCTAACTTTTGTGCAAGCTCTCGAATTGTTGTGCTTGGTTCCCGTTCAACTATCGCCTTCAGTTTCTCGTTATGAACTGGAGGACTCCTGCGACCTTCTTCATTTTCAGTGTTCTCGTCCTCAGCATTAAATTTTTGGAACCACCATTGCACTGCACGTTCCTTAACCGTACTCAGTCCAAAAGCATCGTTTAGTTATGAGCAATTTCTGCTGCTTTTCCACCCCTTTTGAACTCATACAAAAACTGCTCTTATTTACTTCTTTTCCATCTTAAATTCAATACCCCAATTTGGAGCAAATTATTAATAGTACCCAAGTCTATTTTACCAAATTACAAATTGAAAAATGTACTTTAAAATGTTATAAACATGAACACGATGAAATGATAATTTCATCGAAAAAAATTTAGGTTACAATTCAGAAAGCAAAAACCGCAACTATTTTCCTGTCAACCTAATACACTTTTATCGTTATTATTATAATTTTATATCTTAATTATTTAAATTATTGTCAATATGAGGAAGTTGGATTATATTTAAAGTTATCTTCTATTTTAATCTATAAGATAACAGTAAAATATTCCTTTTAACATAATAAATTATTTACTAATTGTCTTAAAAGTTATATAGCAAATTAAATTAAATACTGTTTAAAATATCATTTTGTTCCGTTTATAATAAATTGAAACTTATCTAAATTATACCTTCTTATAATTGGCCATATTAATGTATGTAAAAGTATTCTGAGCAGTTCCTATTAATTACTAGATATTTATTACGGATAAAAAGTACTATTTGCTTAAGTTTTGAACGAAATTGAATATTTATTTAATCTAAAATGTTGCACTCTTTAATTGAATTAATCGATTGTAAAATAATTTAAATAGAACATAACGAAGCATTTTTTTGAGTGTTTATTGCGATCCACGATTCAATTAAAACTTACGTAAAGGTTTAAATGACGTATTCTATAAATCGTCTATTTACTGTTCAAAAGATATTCAGTATCGAATATCAACACTTGGCTGAGTGAGCTGAATAACAATTTTATTTTTAGACCCCCTAGTTTCTGTAAATATTTTATTTTCGCACCGTATTGTATACATATATATATATATATATATATATAATATATATATATATATAATATATATATATATATATATATATATATATATATATATATATATATATATAATATATATATACATACACTTTTCATCGTTTTATTTTTTGTTTAATATCGGGTTAGATAGAATGTGTACAGTTTTTATAGCATAAGTAGTGCGTCGTTAAAGAAAAAAACCTTTTTCGTAAAGATAAATATAAAGAAAGAAAATGAATTGAAAACGAGCTATTTTATATTCTTTTTCATAAAATTGATTTGAAGAAATAGTATCTTTGCAAGCCTTTTTTATAAGATAAAAAAATAAGTACCCTACGAGGGTGGTCCCAGAAGTACCCGACCGAACAAAGAAAACACAAAAATTTTGGAAAAAAATATATTTATTTTTCAACATAATCTCCTTTCAGCTCTATACACTTTTCCCAGCGGTGTTCAATAAGTTCGATACCCTTTTTATAATAAGAACTGTCTTGTTCCTCAAAATATCCATTAACTGCCGACATCACTTGTTCATCGTTGGGAAATCTTTGACCACTGAGCCATTTTTTCAAGTTTGGGAACAGAAAATAATCCGAGGGGGCTAAATCTGGCGAACAGGGTGCATGAGGTAGCAATTCAAACTTTAATTCATCAATTTTGGCCATTGCAATAACGGATTTGTGAGCTAGTGCATTGTCTTGATGAAACAATACTTTCTTCTTAGCCAAATGCGGCCGTTTTTGCTTGATTTCTTCGCTTAAACGTTGCAATAAGTTCGAATTATACTCGCCGTTGATAGTTTTTCCTTTTTCAAGATAGTCAATGAAAATTATCACACGCGCATCCCAAAAAACCGACGCCATGACCTTGCCTGCAGATGAAACCGTCTTCGCCTTCTTTGGAGCCGGTTCTCCCTTTTCAGTCCATTGTTTTGATTGTTCTTTTGTCTCGGGTGTGAAGTGATAGACCCATGTTTCATCCATGGTTATGAAACGGCGCAAAAATTCTGCTTTGTTGGTGTGAAACTTCGCTAAACACTCAATTGAAACATCTTCACGACACTGTTTTTGCTCGAGTGTGAGCAAACGCGGCACCCATCTTGCACACAGCTTTCTCATGTCCAAATTTTCACATAATATGCGATGTACCGGACTTTTTTTGAAATGCCTACTATGTCTGCTAGCTCGCGCACTTTCAGTCGACGATCATCCAGTACCGTTTTGTGGATTTTCTTCACCATTTCTGGAGTCGTCATCTCATTTGGTCGACCACTGCGATGCTCGTCTTGGCAGCTCGTACGGCCTCGTTTAAACTCTGCTACCCGATATTTCACTGTTGTAAACGAAGGAGCAGACTCACCCAGAGTAGAATCCAGTTCAGCTTTTATATTGGTTTGGCTGAGGCCTTTCAAATAAAAGTATTGTATTACGTAACGATGACCAATTTTCTCCATTTTCACAAATGCACTGAAAACGTTCACTATTGATGGATGCCAAACAAATACTAAACAACGTGGCGTCCTCAAACTTGAAACATATGCTTTATAGATTGTGTACTTTCTAATACAGTGATATTTTTCGAACAACTACCGCCATCTCTAGGTCAGGCCGGGTACTTCTGGGACCACCCTCGTAATAATCTTCAACCTTACATTTTCCGTATAAGGTCTTATTCCTTATACAATCCACATAAGGATCAGAATTCTTAGATAGACACCTTAAATTAATCTTATAAGGCATAGAAAGTGACTTTATTTGATCCTTATACGATAAAGAAAGTCACATTTTACAGGCTTATCGACCATATATGGATGATAATGACCCTCATCTTAAACAAACCATATATGGTGTGTATAAGGTGAATTTATATGTTCCTTGTACGGTTCATATAAGTTTGAAGCTTACAAAGACATTTTGTAATAATAATAATATTTGATACCAACTTACTTACATTTATTATATTATTAGTTTTTGTAAAGTATGAAGATATATTTGGAGTAAGGAATGAAAATAGTTTTTTTATTCTTAGCAAAAATACAGAATTGGAAAAATAAATTATGTTGATATAAAATCATTCTTTAGTACGATCTTAATTTATTTCTATATATTTAAACAATGTCTAAAATGAATTATAATTATAAACAGTTATTTTCGATTTTAATGAGAATTAAACATTTAATTTTAATCATTATTTTCGTTTTAATTTTATTTTCGTCTTGAATTCTATGAGATAAATTATTTAACAACTTCTTTGATTTTTTCAGTTTGTAGTAAGAAATTTTATAACAAATATTTCACTTTATATGGAATGGAAATATAAAAATATATTAGTTAAAAAACAATAATTACGACTACTTCACAAACAACCCTTTCTCGATGGGAAAGGGTTGTTCAGTGCGAAGGTGGATATTTTGACGAATAGAATTATTTTATATAAAGATACACAAGTGTTTTTTTTCGATTCAAAAACAATAGAATTTTCTTAGTTACCTGATATCTTTTATCTATCTACAAGAAGTTGTACAGAGAAATGGAGGCGATCTTTGATTTTTTTTGTACGTTTGAATAAAATTTCTAATCAATATATAGACGAAAAAAATATCAGTCTTTATTAAAATACGATTTAAATGATACAAAATTTGTTAATTTATAAAATACATGTAGGTAATCGACAGATAGTTTAAAAATATCAACGTACTAATTACATAGAGTGGAATCGAGATCCGCGTTCTGTATTCGCAAATTAAATATTATTACGTCGAAATACAGCCACATTGCGATGTAAACCCTCGTGGCAAGACGGATATATCTGCTACTTGTTGCTATATCGATCAGAGCGCGCGCGCCCCCACACCAACAGAACACGCGCAGGTCGAGCCGAGCGTAACACAGCTGGCGGGTAGTAACCGTGCTCGAATGATACTTGCGTCGGTTGTCAGGGTCAAGGTTTCGACCCGAAGCTTTTTACCCTTGTGTTTCAACATTAGAGCGATCATAGCCCCCGCGCTCTTCAACCGCCCCTTTTCCAACAATGACTACCGGGAATTGCTATATGTCGATATATGTGTATATATATATATATATATATATGCGTGTGTGTGTGTTCTTGTTGAAGCGCTTATGTGTATTGTTTACTAAAAGAAACAGGACTCGGATTGTATACACTTCAAATGAGAAATACACAGCGGTATATTTCATTTTGTTTTTCGTCCTAGGTATTTTCTGGAAATGACAAATGTTTGGAAAAACATTGATTGTTTCTTTTGTTCATTTCTAAGAAGTGTATATTAATGTTGAGAGAACTAAGAGTTGTCTGTAGATGTATACACAGTCACATATACATACAACCTACACACGACTCCTGACATACACACAAAAATATACATACACACATACACATACACACACACACACACACATATATATATATATATATATATATATATATATATATATATAAATCAATGTATAGAAGACACGTGTATTAAAATTTTAAGTAATATCTGTAAAAGTCAGTTAAATTATATGGAAACACAAGAAAGATCAAAATTGTGAAAAGTGCGAAACAGAGTTTCATTTTTTCAAAAGTGTTGACAGTGGCCTTAGAAGAAGTTTTCAAATCGCTTAACTGGGAAAATAAAATGTGAAAGCTGTCTCGTTCACTTTGCAGGTGATGTATTTGTTTTTTCAAATACTCCGGAAGAACTAAAATAGATATTTGAAGAATTAGATATTAGTTGACAAATGGAAATCAACAAGCGATTGTTTTTTTCGAAGAAAATAGAACTAAAAGAAAGAGAAATCAAAGTATGTTTATTTGAGTCAACTTATTAACAAGGATGGATCATTCATTGGTGAAGTTAACAAGGAATGAAAATTGGATGGAGATCATTTAGATAAGACGCTTCAATATTTTGGATCGAACATCTCACTGTTTGAAGCGAAAAGTACTCGACCAGGGTACTTTCTCTGTACTCAAGTACGGAAGTGAAACATGGGTACTTAATGCCAAAAAAATATAACAAATTAAGATTGCACAGACAAGTATAGAACAAGAATTGATAAAAGACGAATAGGATGGATACAAAAACAAACTGGAGTTACAGACATGATAAGAAGATTGAAGAATTTTAAAATGGAAATGAGCAGGACATATTGCAAAAAGAGAAAACAATCGATGGAAAAGAGAAATTATTGATTTGGAACCGACACATTTCAAAAAACCCAAAAAGAGACCAATGAAGAAGGTAGGGTATGAGGAAATTTATTAGAAATATATGGAAAAGAGAGGCATTGAATTGATTGAACAGGAAATTATTGAACAGAATTTCATCCAGCAGTGGATCGAAAGAGGTTGATGATACTGATGGTCTCTCTCCCCACCCCTCTCTCTCTCTATATATATATAGAGAGAGAGATTTATCATATATATATATATATATATATATATATATATATATATATATATATATATATATGTTAATATGTCTTTATATTTCGACGTGTTGTTTTATAAAGTTGCACATTTTATTGTAGTTGTTCTCTGATTTCTTGAAATTTTTTTCCGGAATTCCAACTCCT
>CM068314.1:51424804-51474804 GCA_034766995.1 Acanthacorydalis orientalis
ATATAAATTTTTCAATTTGTGGTTCAGAACTGTTGGATGTTTACTACTAATTGTTGATCTTAAAATAACTAATCTACAGTTTTAGATTTCTTGACTTTCAATAAACAAATTTATTAGAAATGAAACAAAAATTATTTTTTTTTTTTTACTAAATATAATATTCTTAATATATTAGATTGGTAGAATAATAATTGTGGTTCGTAACCTTCAAATCCATTTACACTTTTTAATTTAAATGGTCCAGAACTGTTGGATGACAAATGCTTAAGTTTTGTATAAGCTCTTAAATTGTTGTCCATGGTTCTGATTCAACTAACACTTTCAGTTGGTCGTTATGAACTGAAAAATGACGCCCACGACCTTCTTCATCTTCAAGGTTCTCGACACCAGCATAAAATTTTTGGAACCACCATTGCGGACCGTACGTTTCTTAACAGTACCCATACCAAAGTCATCATTTAGTTTACTAGCTTTACCACCCGTTTCGAACTCATACAAAAAATTGCTCTTATTTGTTTCTTTTCCATCTTTAGTTCAATAACCTAATTTGAAGCAAAATTAATAATAAAAAGAAAGTCGATGTTACTAAAATACAGACCGAAAAATTCACTTTAAAATGATATTGTTATGAACACGATGAAACGATGTTAGAATTATAAGGATAGATAGAAAAATAAGGTTAGAATTTAAACAAATACAGCAATTATTTTCTTACCAATCTGATATTTTTTATATCGTATGTAGATATTTATAATCATAATTCAATTTTACTTTCACTTTTACTATATTCCCCTATATTTTCCTTATATTTTCCATTTTAATCAGAATTTAAAATTCATGTTTTTCGACAACTCACGATTTTTTCCTTTCTGATGTAAGTACTAAAAAAATGAACAAAAGTTAAAGCAAAAAATAAATAAATGTACAAATAATTTAAAATAAAAAACAGATCTAAGGTGTGCATCCTGTGACTAAAAATTGAAAAACCTGAACGAATAAGAATAAAAGAATTAGAAAACCAACAGGAGTACCAAACATGATAATACCAGAAAGAATTTGAAACATAAATGAACGAAACATTTTTGAAAATAGTACAATAAAAGTTGAAATAACTGGTAGGAAAGATAGAAATATAAAAATATAGAAAAAATTGTGATAAAAATTAATGTTTTCTTGAAGATGATAGACTTATAGAAGAATTATGTTGTAAATAAAAAAAAACGCTTGTGTGTGCTCATTTATACATGACAGAAATGAAACTTCATCGCAGTATCTCTCTCTCGTACTCATATTCGATCCATCTCTTTCATGCACGGCTATGTTCATGGTAACATTTTTCGTGACACTCCGTATGATTTTACCCTTCGTAAACGCGCCCATAGAAGTTTCACTTCAAAAATGATTGTTATAGAGCAGGGATGGCGAAACTATTTCTTCAAGTGCTTCAAAGAATATGCCCAATTCTTAAAAAACAACTTTGCGTGTCAGATAAATATTAGGTTGTTAGGAAAATAAATGCGGTTTTTGTTTTTCGAATTCTAACCTTATTTTTTCAATGGAAGTGTCATTTCATCGTGTTCATGTGAATATCATTTGAAAGTCCATTCTTCAGTCTGTATTTTGGTAATATCGATTTTGGTTTTATTATTAATTTTGCTTCAAATTAGGATATGGAATTAAAGATGGAAAAGAAGCAAATAAAAGTATTTTTTTTGTGTGATTCAAAACGAGTTGTAAAGCATCAAAAACTGCTCGTAAACTTAACGATGTTCTTGGTTTGGATACTGTTAAGGAACGTACGATGCAATAATAGTTCTAAAAATTTCGTCCAAGAGACGAGAGCCTTGAAGATGGAGGTCACAGTCGTCTTTCTTCAGTTCATAACGACCAACTAAAGGCGTTAGTTAAATCAAAACACAACTAATCTAGAGCTTGCACAAAAGTTAGGCGCTAGTCATCCAACAGTTCTGGACCATCTAAAACCACTTAAGTCAAAAAGTGTATATTAATTTGAAGGTAATAAACCGCAATTATTTTTCTACCAACCTAATAATACGAAAATTAAAAAAAATATTTTTTACACATTTAGGTTTGTTGTAAATATACCTAAAAGGTTGAGTACTACATTTTTGTTAAATTTTAAACTCAGTGAGATTTTTGTTGTTCTTCTGATGCCAATTAACTAATTCGCGGTTTATAGTTGGGTAATTTTTTTCCTACATATGCTGCAGACAAATCTTGAGCAAGGCGATTTCTCAAGTTCGATTTGATAAAATTCATCAAAGAAAATAACTGTTCGCAAACATCTGTTGACCCAAACATTGTCAAAATAGCGGTTGATAATGTTTTCATTGAATTAAATGTGCCAGGAAACTTTTTTTTGTTTTTGTGACTATAGCTTGTCTTGGGTTGGGAAAATAGAAAAACCCTGAACGTTATTACACTGCCTGGAGCCATATAAGACCCGAAAACTAGTATGGGTCCACGGATGCAACGAACGTTATGAGATTATAACAAGGATGTCACGGATTACAAGCAGTCACAATCTAAAAAAAATTGCAAAAAACCCAGATGCCTTGATAAAAATCCCCCTCCCCCCCGAAAGAGCGAAGAGAAAAAAAAGGCAGGGAATAGGAAAGATAAGAAAAAGAGGAACCGAGTTCCATTCACTTAAAATTACATTCTCCAGTAATGTCACATCACTGAACTCTTCAAAATTTCGAAAAATGCTTTCTATATTTAAATTTAGGTGCAGAAATGTATTTTTCCATACGAAACTATTTTGAAATTCTACTGACTCCATTTCCAAGTCATCCGATCCAACTGAATAATGATACTTGCAAATGTTCCCATGGCAATATGGTAAAGTTAAAAACTGCAAGTTGTTGCCTATTTGGTCAAGATCAAAAATCTTTCAGAAAAAAATTTTAATGTCACCAAAAATTATCCACGTGTCACTTTGTTACACGCTTGTCATAGGTTTGCCATCCCTGTTATAGAAACTATAAAACAGATTAAAAAATTACTTACTATGAGATTGATAAATATTTAATCAATTAAAATCGAAGAAAGCTTTCTAAAAATATAAACACCTGAATAATGGACATTAATTTAATACCAAGATTATAAAAAGAAATTTACACGAAATAGAATTGGGTGATAAACAACATGAAGATTTAGAAATGAATACAAATTAAAGAATATTGCAGTATAATAGAATGTAGAATTTCAATTCAGTATTTCAATTCTTTAATCATGAATATATGGATATTTTTATTAATTATCATGATTTATATCGAAATAAGAATTACAATCATTTGAATATTCATAGGCGATTAATTGGAATAAATATTATAAGTTCAAATTAAATTAATAGTCCGATGATGTGAACGGAAAAAGAGACAGGAACTAAATGAAAAAAAAAACAATTTGAAAATAAAAACGGAACATGCATGTTTAGAAGTCAACACGCCAACAAACTGTACCTTAAAGCAGAAGTGTCGATGTATGTATGTACGTCCGTCTATCTGTATAATCCGCATGCACTGCCGGTACGTCGAAACGTACAAACCTTAGTTCACGTTACATTCTACATTAGCTTGTTATGTGTGTGAGGGTGTGTATATATTACCTGTATAGTATATTATATAACGTACAACAAACCTACGTGGGGTGTTGCTACGACGTCATTCGCCGCCGGGACGCGCTCCATCGATCGTCGATTCCACAGAGGTCTAGGTCGTAAGGGTCAAGGCCGCGATCGGGTGGCCGTGGTAGTGGGTGTACGCCACGTGGCATTCGGGGTCGCATACAACCCGGTTGTGATGAAGAATGCGCGCGCACTACTGTTTATATTTCCGATTTTCACGATTCGAATACCGAGATGATGAGTCATGCGTTGTGTCTGTCTGTCTCAGTTATTTTTTTTTTGTCTTTCAACTAATGAAAACATTTATTCTAGTTATTGGTTCAATATAGCAGTTCGGTACATCATCGATTTAATGCAGGTGTGTCAAACTCAATTAAAACACGGGCCATTTAATGTAACTGGTAAGATTCACGCGGGCGACATCACGTTTACAAATTTTCTTAAAATTATATTTTGAAGCGAGAATTCAGGAATATGGATAGGATAATTAAAACACATTATGTAATTAAGTGAATTTAGGGCAGTAATTTACAATATTCCTATATAATTGCTTTTATTTAAACATTTATTTAATTCAATGTGTTTATAAAACTAAAATTATTTTTTTATACCGGAAACTTGCCAGCGCTTTCCTCCTACTATTTTTCCAATATCTGGATTCAAAGACTGAGAACAGACAATCTTCATTATAGCAAATAGATGTTTATCAGTTAATCTTGATCTGTAGGCCGTTTTATTTAATTTCATGGACGAAAACAGTTGCTCACACAAGTACGTACTCCCAAAATAGCATAAAATTTGTGCAGCAAACTTTTTAATTTCCGGGTATTTTTCACCTAAATAAGAATATATTTTGGGAATTCCTACTTCTCGATATTTGTCTTTTAAAACCGAATCATTCTGGAAATCAATTAATTCCAGTTGTATCGAAGTGGGAGCATTTTCAACTTCAAAGGAAAAAGGCCCAATAAAAAGAGAAAAAATTCTTTGTAACTCTTTGAAATCATTATAACGTTTATCGAATTCGTTTTTGATTTCTTCAATTTTACCACAATATTGTGAAAATGAGCAACTTTGATTTTGTGCTTTTAACTGCTCACACGTAGGAAAATACGTCAAAACGTTTTTTTTTTTTTTTGTAGATGATTTTTAAACAGTCAGTTTTTATACAAAACTTGCTATTGCATCTCATATATTCGTTATTAATTGATCTTTGCCTTGAAATGTAATATTAAGATTATTCAGACAACCTGTAATGTTTGTTAAAAATGCCAGATCTTTTACTCACAAAGCATCTTTTATAATCGATATATTTTCGTTTTTTTCATCTTTTATTTCAAGAAATACAATTATTTCTTTGTAATTTCCTTGCTATTGGATCATTCCCATGGCTTTAAGGCATTTTCCTACCGTTGACAAGTCAACTCCCAACGAATCAGACAATTCTTGAAGTGTTTGACATGGGTCTTCATTAAGCAATGCCTCCAATTCTTCATCGTCGAACTTTTTCGGTTGTCCAGGTCGTTCCTTGTTTTTCAAGTCGAAATCACCACTTTTAAAACATACAAACCACTCCCGACACGTTTGCTCAGATAGAGAATGGTCACCATAAACTTCCACTAAAATACGATAACTTTCGGCAGCACTTTTTCATGTTAAAGTAATAAAGTAAAACTCCCCGCAAAAACAATTTATCCGGCACGAAATTCGACATATTCGATAAAGTACAAAGTGTTGTTATTTACGCTTCAACCAAATGACATACTGAAACTGACACCTAAGGACAGCTGTTTTACGGGGAATATTTGTTTAAAGGGAACAATGGAAGAATGTACTACCTACGCCATTTCTTGTGAAACGCTACGAATCAATTCCAACACATAACACATATTATATAATCTACGATTGACTTTGGTTTTTAATGGATTACCCAGTTTTTCGGCAGGTTTTGTTTGTATCCACGATATTTGCGTTATGAATTGTGGATATCATACAAACTTCTCTCTTTTTAACATTTTTCCAAAGTTGTACTAAAATATGTCTTTTACATTTATATCTTGTTTCATAAATGTTAAGCCTTGCTTTTTTTAAAACATTTTGGTAGCCCACAATTTGGTCTAATGGTACCAAAAATCCTTACTTTCTTCAAGAACAAGTCTTTTGTAAGTTTGGTGCTGTTATAAAAGTTATCCATGTAAAAATCGTGCCATTTATATAAGTACGGTGCCATTAAATCCATAATTGTATCTTTTAAAGGTACCCTAACATCCGAATACAATTTAAATCCACAGATATACCCAGTAACGTAATCGCAGACCATTCTGACCAATATTCCATATTTGGTAATTTTGCTTGGATTATACACTTCCATTATTAGTCTTCCTCGCCATGGAATCATGTCCTCATCAAGTGATAGATTTTGTTTTGGCTTGTAAACCTCTTTGAACTTTTCTGAAAAATAGTCGTTAATTTTCTGCACCTTAGATAATCGACTGGAATTCACTTTAATGCCTTCATTATTTACAAAATGTAAAAAATTAAAAATTTGAAAAAAAACGGTTGCGAGGCATTGTTTTCGAAAATATTTGCGTTTCTATAAAAGGATTGGTAGACTAATAATCAACCAATTTACTTTTCTTTACTAATCTCATCATAATAACAAGAATTAACTATTTTTTTAATTCGAACACTGTCGCGTCACACCATTTTTTAGTATTTTTGGGTAATTTATAGGGGTTAGAATTTTGGTGATAATAGCGATTTGTTTCAGTTGAAATCGTTTGCAACAAATCATCTCCAATAAACAGGCTCACAATATCGTCCATGTTCTTTTTATTTGGATTAAATGCTAGTCCTGCGTTACCTTCAAATGGATGATCATTTCGGGGTGTGTAATCATCGTTTCAATCGGACTCAACATCGTTTTCCTCCTCACAATCGCTATAAATTACACGTAGAACACGCAGACGACGCCTTGTAGGAAATGAATTATCAGAGGCACTTTCACTTGAAGCGTCACTAGTGTCATTATGGTCATAATCGTCATGAATATCTGATAAGACATTTGCACAATTTTCTTCTAAAAATATATTTTCGTTTTCGTTATCCATTTTTATGGGTATTTAAATTCAAAATATAAAGCAAACAATAAAACGTCAAACAGAATAATTATAATTAATTGTTATATATTTAATTATTGAATAAATATTGTAAGTTCACCGTTTTTAATGATTACACATCGCAATATGATTATTTCATATAGGACGCCAATTGGCGTTCCCGGTAGATAACGCTAATTTTATTTAGGATGCCAATTGGCGTGGCCAGTCGTTAATTTTAAAATTATTTTTTTTTTGCAATGAATACTTTTTTAACAGTTAACATTCTAAGGCTTATTTGACAAAGTAACTTGTTATCCTTTTCATCACAAATTACTTTTTCGCCTTATAAACCGTAACAAAAATTACGGTCAAAAATATTCAATAAATGATCATTTTTTACATCAGTTTATGTATTTCGATGCCAATCCCATCACTTTCAGAGCGTTAAGCTACAAAAAAATCTGATCACATTACGTTTTTCCGATTCAATAATAATTTATTAAATATTTTTAATTAGAATTTTTTTTTTGATTTGTCAGGTGAAAAAATAATTTATTTTTAAAAGTGAATTTAACTACAGTTTCAGAAGTGTTTTGTGAACTTGTTATCAATGACGTTTGAATCGAAAGGAATAAGAAAAAAGATGCTTAATTAAGAAAAAGTCTTAACAAGAAGCGAGCTACTAGATTGGTGTTTATGTATGATAGAAATACATGCAGAAGACATTGGCCGATGACGCATTTATACGTCATTTGTTAGACTATCGTTAGGAGCCTTTGACGTACTTTTCCGTCATTTGCGATTTTAATGTTAAAAGACTATAAATAGCGTAACGACATAAAAATACAATATCATTTTCTCGAAATAATCAATTCCAATGCTTAATAGTGTGTTTAGAGTTGCATATTCGATTCGTTTGCTAAAAACCACCACAATTTTTCTTGCCGCTCTAGTGTCTACAGGACATATATCTCACTGGGTTATATTCAGTTCATTTATACACTTTGCGAGGGGTAAAACAAAAATTCTGCTCGTGGTATTTTGTGTTTTTAAATTATTTCCTATTAATTTGTGTTTTTGCAGGTTTTTTAAACAATTTTTCAACAAAAATGTCTATCATGGAAAACGATACAGGGGAGACTTTATTGTAAGAAGATAATACGGACACTTTTTTTATATTTTAATATTTATATAAAAAAGCTATGTATAAATGTAAAAAAATATATTCTGATTTATATAAAACAATGTATGAGAATATACTTTATCTGATATATTGGAAACAGGAAAACTCGAAGTAAAGTTTAATATGTAAATAAAATAAGAAAAGACACAATTTATATGTGTAAATTTTATAAAATATCCTTTCATGTAGGAAAATGTTTTGAATCTTATCATTTAAAAACAAAATACTGAATATATATATATATATATATATATATATATATATATATGTATTAACAAAATATTTTTTTCTGATTATTTATTTCAATTTGTTTAGTGCACAAATGTTTCAAACGTCTGAATGCTAAACGTATTTTTTTACATGCCTTATTCTATTTCATTAATATTTACAGAATATATAAATTAGTATTTAATGACATTTTTTGTGTGTATCACAAAAAAATTATGAATTTAGAGAAAAATCATCATTATTGAAAAAATTAACCTGCCACTGCCATGAAAGTTACTTGCTCAAATAGTCCGCCTGTATGGTTTTAAAATGCATGTAAATTAATCAAAATATTGAAACATATTATCAGAAGTGTCCTATTCATACATTTGTTTCTAAAGAAGTGAAACAATTTTCCCATCATCGCATCTTCCTTCCGTTTTTATGATCATGACATTACTCTTACGGATTTCTTTCTCTGATTAAAAAAAAAAACATTTTCAGCGAATGCTTCATTGCTTGTACGTTCCCATCTATTTACTACGTCGTATTCCACGCGTTTACAAGTATTGCTAAAGCTGATGGAAGATAATCGTGAACGTTAAGCTTGCAGACTCGACTTTTCAAACTGTTACTTAAAAATATTAACAGATTTTCTTAAATCATTTTATTCTATTTGTTAAATAATAGGAATTAAGTAATGACTTTAAATAATAAGAATGATTAAAAATGATTGAATATATTCTAAAAACAGTTTATAATTTTTTTAGGGTTTGATATAAGCTCTTTTAATTAATGATATTAGTAATATAAAAGAGTGAAAAAGTCAAAAAAATGATATTATTTACAAAAAAAGTGTATAAGTGTGTAACAAAAGGATGAGTAATGATATTTTGTCTGAAATTTATAATTTAAACATATTTCAAAATACATTTCATAAAAATAGTTATAAAATAATTATTGTAAATAAAAGGGTTAGTTTCATTATATTAAAATACATTTTTTTAAAATATGTGTATTTTATTTTATAGGTCCCAAAACAGATAGAGTTGGGTTTAAGGATCAAAACTTGATAAATCATTAACGCTTTTCTTATCAAAATTTTTATTATATTTAGTAAATTTGAGTTTAGTTATTCTTTTGAGTTACTCAAGACATTTTTTTTAAAAAAAAATTGTTAATTTTTTTATTAAATTTATGAACATGTCATCTCAGCACTTCGCTATTAATGTTTTTATCTCTTTTATTGATCTAAGTTAATTTCATTTAACTCCTTAAGCGTTTATGACGAGTATGCTCGTCATGAAAATATGGCATTTTTTGTTTAATGCCGAATATACTCGCCATGTAGAAAAAATTCGCTTTTGCTATTTATTGTAAAATTTAAGTAAAATATATATATATTTGTAATTTTAGCACATTTTAGAATATTTCTAAGCAGTTTCCTCTTTGTTTTGTGAATTTTACGTCTGCTATCTAGAGAAGGTATTTGGGTGTAATAGAAAAACTTGTGAAGTGAATAATGTTATCTTTTATCCTCCCATATGAGTTTTACTGATAGTGATGAAAATACATAGAATAATTTAATAGTCATTCATAAAATATTTGCGAATGTGTTACGTTTTTGAATTGAATTTTTAATTTTGGATTTGGTTTATTCATTGAAATGTTCGGCACTCTTGACTATCTCTTCTCTCACTCTTTCTCTCTCTCTCTCTCTATATATATATATATGTTTGAGTCAGTGTTTGTGTGTATAAAATCTTATAATCAACATTTTAAGTAAAATTCAACTAAATATTAATTTTTTTCGAATGTATATTATAGTTCTACAAAATTACCAATATATAATTATGTATGAGCTTGGAAAAAATTTAAACTGTAAATTTTTGCTAATAAAAGTATATATTCAAATATAATTGTCAATTTACATATATATATATATATATATATATATATATATATAGTTGAAGCGCGATAATTATATTTATTCTAATGTATGAAAATAACATTATTGTCAGGGTAATTCCAGTTTCAAAATTAAGCCATTCAAAGGTACGGAAAAACCCTGCCTGTTTTCATTAGATCAAGCCATTATGTTATATGTATTTATTGTTTTACAAACCAATGGCCTGAACCGTTAGCATTCATTTATACTAATATTAAAGTATATGCCTGGAATGTTGCCCGAAATCATATATAAACCGGCCACGCTAGGCGATACAATAAACTTTTTCCCCGGCATTCCAACTCCTAAGCTTACATGAACCTCCGTATCTAACTCCTATCTTCCTTTCAAAACCGGCTTAAAAGCTTAGGCTTAGACCCCGGACCCAATCGGTGCACTAATGCACTGTATTTTTCATTCAGATCAATAAAATTATTTTTGATTTTGATTTTGGCGATACAAATAATTCATGAACAAGTGATAAGTCAAGTAAGTCATAAAGTAAGACTTGAAATAACAAGTCATTAAGTAAATCTTGAAGTCAGAAGCCATGAAGCCATGTTAAGTCAGAAGCTCAGCAAGTCAGTATACCAAACACTACAATAGTTTTTTTTTGTTATATCTTGTATTCATCGTTGAAAATAAAACGTTAAAAACACAAAACAGATTTCTGTTCATTAATTTAAAAAGGAGTCGAGTTTTTTTCTCTTCAGTGCCACACTAAGTCGGTAGTGCTACTCCCACACGCAACATATATATATATATATATATATATATATATATATATATATATATACAGTGGAACCCTGTTAATCTGGCTCAAACGGGACCAGGCTTGATCTGGATGACGGAAAATTCAAAAAAATTGTTTACAACATAAATAATACAGTTTATATACATTTTATTTATTGTACACCTATATACTTTTACAACAATATTACAACTGTACAAAGAAAAAGAGGCATCTACATTCAGTATAAGTACAATTGTCGATTCATTCACTTAGTCTCAGGATGAAGCAGCCATGTAAATTACGTCCTTGATGTTGATTGATTTCAAAATGGAGACTACGTGTCTTTCTTCATTTTCTTCAGCTTCCTGTTCAATAATTTTGTTGAACAACTGATTTCTGTATAGGCGCTTTAAAGTTTCAAGAACTTTTTGATCCATGGGCTGTATTAATGATGTTGCATTAGACGGAAAAAAATTAACTTCGATATCGCCACTAAGCAGTTCTTCTGTTGGGTGAGATGGGACATTGTCAATTAACATTATCGCTTTCAATGGTAAATCTTTTTTTAAGTGCCTCTGTACACTTGGACGAAATAGTAAAAAAAACATTTTTTAAAAATCTCACTATCATCTAAGCACTTTTCAAGGACATGCAAATAACTGGAAAAGAAGAAATGTTAGTATGTTTTAAAGCATGTAGCTTAACAGATTTTCTAACTAATACAAGGAGTATTTTTTTTTGTTTCCCTGAAGCAATACTGCAAAATGTGTTTCTCGTTGCTTTTTTATAACATCTAGCCGAATCTTTTAATCTCGAAGTTAAGGTCTTTCCTGGTAGCATCTTGTAAAAGACCAGTTTCATTAGCTATAAATTTAATCCGGACAAATCGGAAATCCGAATTTACGGAATCCACTGTATATATACATATATATATATATATATATATATATATATATATATATATATATATGTTTGTATATATATATATATATATATGTGTGTGTGTGTGTTCATATGTATGTTGAATGTTATGACTACAAATTAAATCACGTATCAACTTAAAAAATTAACTTTTCTGAAAACAGCATTTGTTATCTCTTATTATTATTTTCATGAAAGCAAATATATATATATATATATCCTAAGTTCATATATGTAACGTGTATTAATTTATTTTGTTCCGCATGAAAGCATCCAAATTTAAATGATTATAATTTGCAGTTGTTTCGGTCAGGTTATATAAAATTTATTTCATATAATAAATTGTATTTTAATGTTTCCGATCATTAACTTAATACAATTATTGAAAGTGTACGTTTTCGTATATCGAACGATATAGAATTAAGGAAGAATCTATTAAGTTTTTTGTTTAATACAGGTATATGTATGTAAATATGTGTATATATATATATATAATAAGGTTATTAATTTTTTAAGTTAGATATTTTAATATTATAATACTTAATATAGAAAACGGTACTAAATTAGATTTTGCTTTCGCAAATAACTTTTGAAATATGTAATCTAAAAAACTGCAAATAGTCAAAAGAACTTTAATTGATCGAGATTTATTTATATTTTTTAACAAAGACATTATGTTTAAATTTCACTGCCAGTACGTTGAACATTTTAGTTTTTTTTTGTTTCATTTTAAATTACTTTTCCTCACATTTCTGGCGACATTCATTAACATTTCTGTCATTTTTTCTGTTATTTTTGATGATATTATTTTTCAAGTTTTTCATAATTCATTGTTGTCCATATAAATCTATGCTTTAAGATAACTAACAGAAAGGCAGCAGGTAAGTAAATCAAACGAATAAAAAGAACATAAAGAATCAACTAAGAAATAACTAGTTTTGGAAAAAACAGATCAGAAATTCATCATATTATTTGTGAAATCAGATGTGGTATTGATAAGTGAATTATATTAGGTTGTTAGAAAATAATTGCGGATTATGACCTTCAAATTTATATAAGTTTTTCACTTTTTTTAACTGTTGAATTACTAACGCATGACTTTTGTGTAAGCTTTCAAATTGTTGTGTGTGGTTTTGATTCAACTAACGATTTTTGTTGGTCGTTATGAAGTGAAGAAGGACGCCCGCGACTTTCTTCATCTTTAAGGCTCTCGTGCTTAGTACGAAATTTTTGGAACCACTTTTACATCGTACTTTCCTTAACAGTACCCACACCAAAAGCATCGTTTAGTTTACAAGCAGTTTCTGGAATTTTATCACCTGTTCTTAACTCATACAAAAAATGCTTTTATTTGCTTTTTTCCATCTTTAATTCAATAGCTTAATTTAAAGCGAAATTAATAATAAAACCAAAGTCGATATTACCAAAATACAAATCGAAAATGAACTTTAAAATGGTATTAATATGAACCCGATGAAATGACACTTTCATTGCAAAAATTAAGGATAGAATTCAGAAAATAAAAACCGCTATTATTTTCCTACCAATCTAATACATGTTTATAAACAATCTGGTAAAATTTACAGACAACAGGATCTGTGATAAAAACAGCGAAAGATAATTGTTTTAAATACATATTCTATAATAAAAATAAATCTTTTGTTCTTTAAACTATTTTATATAATATTTAGTTTTCAAATTTTATTCATAATAAATCTCAGTTAGTTATTAAGTACAGTAATAATATTCAACAAAGTATTAGTTTTTTTTTTGTAACCATGAGTTAATATAAAACTAAGTTGAAAATATGTACCTTCAGCATAAAAATAAAAAAAATGTTCGTTTCAAAAAAAATGTTCTTAAATTACTGATAGGAAACTCTTTTTTCAGATTTAAATATAATTCTAAAAGCCAAACGATTCCAAATCAGATTTAAAACTGTTATGGTAATATTATAGTGCTGAAATTATAGGATAATAAAATTTCTATATATATTTTCTCTTTTCATCTCCCCTCTCACTTTATGTACATATATATATATATATATATATATACAGATCGATTAGTGCAACAGTTTTCACTAAATAACTTGAATGTTGATTTTCTCAGAACACCATTTTCTAACATAGTGAAAATGATAATTTCAGATGCGATAATCTCACTGAATTGAAATTTTGACATCATATTTATCATTTAATCCTTTATGGCTGGAATAAATAATTTGAAAATCTCATTATTAATTTATTTATTATATGTATAATAATAGTTTTTTTATATAAAAAATCTGTCATATATTTCAAATAACGGCAATTTCTTTTTTTTTAAATTTGATCACTATAATGATTAAAAAGTCATTGATTAATAGGAAATTATTTAATTTCTGATTTGAATGATCATTCATAACTATTGGCCTATCTGGATATATCGAACACAAAAAGGTGTCGGTCAACTTTTGTTACTCTGATTTTTTTTGCTATCTGGTGTTAATTTTTTTATAAGATATTATAAAATGTATTAATTTTACGAATAATTTCAAATATTTATCAATAGTAGTTTTTTTTTTAAAAAATGTATTTTATATTTTTACTTTTTATTAATCCCTGCTTTCTTTAATGACTACCAATGAAGAAATATATGATTATTTTTATAAGAAAATTAGCTTTTTGAAATAACAATATAGAAAGGCATTATTTCTATACATAGATTGAATATATTTTTGCACTCTATTGATTTTCTTTTAGAGATTTATAGTATATGAATGAATTCAATATTTAATAGTTTAACTGAAACAAAGTATGAAGAATTTGAAAAATTTGAATAAATATATGCTCAAAATAAGAAAATATAAAATAATTGAGAAAGTGTTTTACAAAATGATTTTTCACTCATATAAAATCAGAATAAAGTTGGAAGAAATATTAAATAATTGATTATTAGTGAAGTATACTTAGACAGTGCTCCTTGTCCTCAAAGCGCTAAGGTTTATGTCAAAAGATATAGATTTTTCTGTATTTAACTCTCTGAAGCTGGTTAACTGTCGAAATGTGCTTAAGCAATAATAAAAAATGAGCAATCGTCTATTATAGGGCATTTTTGATTAGAATTTTTTATTCAGTTTTTTGGATGAATGGAAAATTATTTTCCGAACGGAATTTACTCATAATTCCAGAACTAATTGTAGCAGTTGTTGAGTCGTACTTTGAACAAAATTGACGTCCAGTCGCAATAAACAGAGCACTTAAATATTTTTATATTTATTTATTTATTAATATCTACATTTACGATTAAAGTACATTGAATTTTTCTCAAAATGTTATATTAAGAGCAAAAATGCATTGTTCTGCATATATTGAACGAAAATATCTACAATTTTTTTACACTCTAATATATATAATTGCATTTCTAGAAACAGTTTAGACATTTTTTTTTAAAAACAAGTCGTTTATCTGTTCGTTGCTAATGGCTTTTAAAGTGTGTTTATTTCTATTTTTTAATTTATCAAATGAAATTTTATAATACTTAAATATTGATATTATTTACTCAGGTGTTGCAGTACTCAATCATGTTGAATTAATGACGACATTTATATAATGCATATGAGTAAATCGATTATAAGAAAAAAAAGACGTAACCTACTTATAAAACAGTAAATCTGAATCGATTTGCAATGACATCTACCTACGTTAAAAATTCCTATCAGCGAAAAGCCTCAACACACATTTACATATTTCAAATGGAAAAAACAGATAGTTGTTGTTTATATTATGTATGTATATGTATATATATATATATATATATATATATATATATATATATATATATATATATATATATATATTATATATTGTATATATATATATATATATATTATATATATATATATATATATATATATATATATATATATATATATATATATATAAAACGTACGTATCTAATATTTACTTTCATATGTGTGTGCGTAGAAATATATGTACAGACGCCCACTACAAGTGTAGTGTAGACTTTTCGATGTGCCCGACGTAGTTGCACGGTGTAAAGGGACACCGGGGTGTTAAGTGCAGACTGCAGGCTGGTAACCACGTGACGTACGGGCCGCGGCCTTGCCGCCTCTCAGTCCGCGCGCCGCAGTAGCTCCCACGCTTAGAGCGCTGTCGCTTCAACAGGTTGTTTGGCGGCTGCCGGCTTTTACATAGTACCACTGATTTCGTGCATACTAGACACGTAGGGAATAATTAGTTCCAGGTATTAAGCATCGGATCTCAAAGGGTCGTGTAGTTATTTACTAGTCAATTTGTCATTATTCTCTGCCAGGTTTCGTTCTCGCATTAAGAATTAATTGAAAGATTAGAAGTATTATAAAGGCATTCTCGGCAACTGTTGTATATATATGCATATGTATATATATATATATATATATATATATATATATATATATATATATATATATATGTATGTATCTATGTATTTGTGTGTGTATGTGTCATGAATGCCGCTCTATTTTGAAGTATAATCATATTTCAAAATGAAAATATTATTATCTCCAATAATATTTTTTCAAGTATATGTTTTCTTCCTAGTTCTATGTTTTTTTTTGTTCTTTTAATACGATTATATATATATATATATATATATATATATATATATATATGTATGAATACATATATATATATATATATATATATATATATATATATATATATATATATATGTATATATATGTATATATATACATAAGTATATATATATATATACATACATAAATATATATATATATATATATAAATATGTATATATATATGTATATATATGTATATATGTATATATATATATATATATATAAATATATCCTTAAGAATCTAGAACGACTGGTGTAACATGCAGGTTAAGCGTTTGAAATTTAGTAAAGTAATTGAATTCACCTTAATCCACTATATTTTACTATTTGCAAAAGATAGAAAATTTTAACTGAAAGCAGACATAGAACGTATGGAACTAATTACCTCCTATTTTTTCTATCTATTAACATATAGATGTCTTAAGATAATGATGAAAACTACGCATTAAAAAATAAAAAAATATTTTCTTTTCCTTAAAAATTATAAACGCGTTCTCTTAAATTGGTTTTATTTCTAAATAATTGTTGAGTATATTTTGAAAATGCAGAATTTATTTTATGCAATCTGAATTGAAACAGTTTCATCCAAAACTGCTTATCGTAATAAAAGGATATATGCTTTTATTTAGTCAAAGAAAAGACTAATTGAAGTTATGCAATAAGTGGTATAGATAAGTTATATAAATAACTAGTACAGATAATTGGAGAATTCAGCTCAGCTGTATGTAAACCAAATTATTAATATTTCACTTATATTTAGCCTTATTAGGTATGATAAAAAATATAATTATTGTATTTTCTTTTTATACAGCTTATATATTTTAAATAAAATCTATTTAAATATTTTTCTAAGAAAATTAATTATATTTTTTATACAATTTGCAAACTATTTGAATTGATGTAAAAGAAATTAACATAGAAGTGTTTGTAATATAATAAAATTCTATATTATATGACACTCTTTTTATTCCAATCATTTTAATACAGATATATACTATATATTTATATATGTAATATATATATATATATATATATATAAGGCTGGTAGGAAAATAATTGCGGTTATTGTTATGAATATGAAGGTTATAAACAGCAATTATTTTTTGCCCTTGTATGACCTAATATTATCGCCCTAATATACCTACATATACATGTACATATACATATATATATATATATATATATATATATATATATATATATATATATATATATATATATATATACATGAATAGGGTATTGTTATTTTTTATATTTAGTCTTATAAAGAATAATGATGATAAAAATAAAGTAATCCGTTTATTTAATAAATCTCTGGCAACAAACATAAACAGTTCTTATTAGATTTAAATTTTCAGGTTGTGACATCTAAGACCAATCGCAAATTTGCATTTTTTTTTTATAAATGTTCAATTTGTTAAATGTTAAACATGTTATTTCCTCTATGAAAGTCATAAACATTAAATGTTTAATGAGGTCTTTTGTGTACTTCATATTGTTTTGACAGCCCACGCACAGTTGAATATTAATCATTATGCAAAAATTTGCATGAACACGGTTGGTTTACGACTATACAAAACAGAAACACTAATATCGCAAATCATGCGCATTTTTTTTCAATAGAAATTGCACAATGTATTAATATACAAAATTGATATTACTTATAACACAATTTTATGCATACATACTTGTTTAGTACTCTCTCTCTCTCTCTCTATATATATATATATACACGTGCATACATATATACTGTATTAGATCGAATATAAGGCAAGGTTTTTTTTCCACAGATTTTCATTAAAAGGGTTGTTTTATATTTGGATATTCAGAAGTTTTACTTGCACGCCACTGTTTTAAACAATAGCCCATTGAGTTTTAAATACGTATTTGTATAACTTTTATATATATTACTTTTTGTTTAAGCGTAAATCAATATTTTTTCGAGTCGTCTTTTAATCGGGCTAATATTATGTAAATAAATATATATATATATATATATATATATATATATATATATATATATATATATATATATATATAATTTGATATAATAATAAAAATATTATAAATATTAACACAATTGTTCGCAATACATTCTTAAGCAATTTATGGATGTCTTGATGTATTTTTATCACAAAATGCATTACCAAATTCAGTGAAGATATTTCTATTCTGTTTCAGTGCAATTAATTCAATTTCATTCACATGCAGACTTTTCGGAATTATTTTTAAATTTGCATAATTTCACAAAAACATAATTTAATACTTCATGTAAGAAAATATTTTTTTTAAGTCAAAGAATTGAAGATATTTAAAGAGTATATTTCTGATTTAGTTCTTTAATGTTACGTTAAATATTGCACCTTTTTGTATATTCTACATTATTTATTTTGTATTTTTCTAGTTATATTTATTTTATTGGGTTGGTAGAAAAATAATTGCGGTTTATGCACCCATTTGTCGACATTTTTTGATTTTCCTAGCTGTTCCAGAGTCCAGAACTGATGGATGACTAACTCTTAACTTTGTACAAGCTCTCGAATTGTTGTGTGTGGTCCTGATTCAACTAATGTCTTTAGATGATCGGTATGAAGTGATGAAGGACGCCCGCGTCTTTCTTCGTCTTCAAGGCTCTTGTCTCGAGCACGAAATTTTTGCAACCACCATTGCACCTTACATCCATTAACAGTACTCACACCAAAAGCATCGTTTAGTTTACGAGCAGTTTCTATTACTTTACTACTCGTTTTGAACTCATACAAAAATTGCTCTTATTTGCTTCTTTTTCAATTTTAATTCAATAGTCAATTTTGAAGCAAAATGAATTATAAAACCAATGTCGATATTACCAAAATACCGACCGAAAAATACACTTTCAGATGATATTAATATGAATACGATGAATAACACTTTCATTGACAAAAAGTAAGGTTAGAATTCAGAAAACAAAAACCGTAATTATTTTCCTACCAATCAATGTTATATATTTTATATTGTTTTTTAAATCGCATAATATATTTTATTTACATTTTTAGTATGTTTCTTTATATGGAATGATAATATTAATTTTTTTTCCAGGTATGCTCCATTGATTTTTTTATTACTTTAATGATTCTTCTACAATTCGGTGAGTTGTTAGAGTACTATTTTGAAAAGATTTTATCTAAATAATTTAATACCTGCTATTTAACGACTTGTATACTTTTTATCATTCATTTTATTACTTACATTCTTTATGAAAACATAATATGAAATCTAGTTTTTTGTTTTATTTTTTCTTTTGTACCAGAATATCAATATCAACCTAAATGTTCTTCTTTGTTCTTCACTTTATATATATATATATATATATATATATTTATATGTTTATATGTATATATATATATATATATATGTATTATGTATATATATATATATATATATGTATTATGTATATATATATATATATATATATATATATATGTATTATGTATATATATATATATATATATATATATATATATGTATGTATTATGTATATATATATATATGTATAATGTATATATATATATATATATATATATATATATATATATATATATATTCATTTGCATCTTGTGTATTTATGTATGTTTGTAATGTCTCCTTATAATTGAAAGGCACGGGAATATATGTCGCAATGAGTACTTAACGATTATTTAGTATTATTAAAAAATTATAACTTGTTGTTATTTTATCTATATTATAAATTATTTTGAAAAATAGCTTCAAGAGGTGATAGTTGAATGATCATACATAAATTATGAAAATAAAATGTAAGTTAATTTATAGCACAGATAATAAAACGCAACAATGTACATACACACATACATTACACACACACACATATATATATATATATATATATATATATATATATATATTATTTATTTAAATTGATATATACACTATTATTATATATAAATATCTAATATGACTAATTCGATTTAAAAGTCTTATTATTGTAATATTTTATTAGTTTACATTTTAATCTTTCACGAATTTAATTTTCTTATGGGGTTGTCATCTTTGTAAATTAAAAAAGTGGATATTTATTTATATTTACGTAAATATTGAAGTCATAAGAATATTTTAAGGCATACTTGAAATTATCATTTATAAAATTGGTTCAGTAATACCCATTTAAGTGAAACTGGACAGACTTCTGCGAGGTGTATGTTATTGAACACACACACTACTCACAGAATGCTAAATGTGATTAATGTCTGGTATTAGTTAACTGTTTCACCAACAGTTTTAAAATGGAAACAATAGAGAACTACTGAAAAATATTAGTAAGATATATTTTTTGCTGAAAATTTGCAATTTGATTAAAAAATCGTTAAATAAAAATATGAAGCAAACCTTTGTACAAAACTTTGTTTTAATACGGAATAAAATATCTTTCAAATTATGTATAGCACGACTGATCGAAAATTCAACACGAATATTCTTGATGGGAGTTTCTGAAGGTCTATATATGATTTTAGTAATTCAATTTTACAGTTGAATTTTCTTGATTGAAAATCAAATTTTCTTCAGTTAAATAATATTTGCACATTATTAAATATAAAAATATCGTACGCTTTGCTACAAGAAAAAAAAGTTTTTTATCTTCAGATCAATTTCAAAAGCATGTCTATCGACAATGCTTACGATAGTCGATTAAGTTCTGGGTAAAGCTTATAATTTGGTCATTTATGAATCGTTTTTATTAAAGTTTGAGCTTCACGTTCTTCAAATTACATTTTGCATTTATGCACTTTGTACATTCATATATACATACATACATGTATATATATATACATATACATATATATATATATATATATATATATATATAATACAAAATAATTTAACTTTTAAAAGTAGCGTAACACCTTACACTATTATAATTGAATCGGCCATTTCAAAAACTAAATTAGTCATAGAATTTGAATTTTATAGGATTCAATAAAAACTGGTAACAAAAAAATAATAAGATTTTTTAAAGATTTTCTTTGTTAATATGTTTTTTTAGGCATTTACCTTGTTAGTTGCTTAATAGTTACTGTTCTATGAAACATTAATGTATAAAAAAATCAAAGTAAATTACTTTGACTTATGTTGTTTTCACAGGGAATAGTACTAAATGCATAATAAATTGTTCAAAAAAGAATTTTTTTATTATGATTCTTTATTAAAAGAGCATTATTATTACAGCTCACAAATATGTATCTCGCTTGTTATCTAATATTAAGGTGAATAATCATATTCGCCATCGGATTCTAGCAGAGTTTCTTCCATTATTTTAGTTGACCAGTTGAGTATTTCGTTGTAAAATGACATGTACTTCTCCAAGATGATATCTTAAACTTGTTTAAAATTGTCTATTTTTTATACTTGAAATTGAAATTTTCGATCCATTTTCTTTCGTAGACGGAAGTGAAATCACAGATATAGTATTTTTTAGTAGGTGGAATGTGTTTTTTTGAGAAACATTTATGAATTCGTCAGTCTCCAACATTCCAGCTTTATTAGCATCGTATTGAAAGCTCATGTATGTTGAAGAAGCAAATATTTTTTTCTAGTCTTTCGGAACTCTTCTCCCATAAGATTCAGTTGATATTTTTTTTTTTTGTAAAATGGAGGCTATCATTTTTAAAATCCAAAAATCTTCTCAGTTTGTATTTTTTTACTAGAATTTTAATGTTGGATAAGGTAATCATATTAAGGTATTCTTTTGCATATATATATATATATATATATATATATATATATACACGATCATGTTTTCGTACAATTTTTTTAATAACTCCATAATCACGGTCATTAGGCCAAAGTGAATGACGAAGTTCGACACCTCTAGGCACAACGTAGCTAATATAACTTTTATACTGAATATAGGGTTATCCTCAAGATCTAATTTCGACAAAAAATACAATTTTGAAAAAACGTGACTTGTGTAGTTTTTGAAATGATCGATTCATTATTAAATTCAGTTCCTTTGTGATTCTATTATTGTTTATCTTTCGGCTAACTTTTCTTCAAATTGATGATTGTATTCAATACATTAATTTATCATTTACCTCATTTTCAACTAATTATCTTCATTTATGCTGTCAAGTCAACTAAAGTTTCATTTTGATTTTTTTTTAGTTTGGTTTCAAAAATAATAATTTGTTTTTTGTATTTTTAACCCTTATGTTAGTAACCGGGTACCCACCGCGGTGTATTTGTATGAATAGCTTAAAGAAAATTCAATATTTCATTTTAAGCTCTCAAATCGTCGTTTTTTAACTTAAAAGAAAGCTAGTTGTGAGTGCATTTAATTTATTTATTTTTTACTTTTTTTTTAAAAATAAGCTTAAACTTCAGCCATCGCCATTAGCAACCGGGTACCCGGGTACCCACAGTGGAAAGCATAGGAAATAAATTGAAGATAATTTTTATAAATGCATGCAACTAAATTTTATTAAAAAAATAAAGAAATATTACACTTTTTTTTTTATAATTAATGACATTGAACACATTGTACAAGATTAACTGAGTGCTCGTCACATACTGGTTGGTGACAATTGGCACAGTTCTTCAGGCAAGGCATTGCAGACATGGCAAGATTCTGTTACTTTTTTTCTTCCGGTTTTATCTTTTAGAATCACTGGACCAGGATTTACCACGACTGTTTCTGTCAGTGCATGGCCTAAAATGCTTTCAATGGCAATTTTTGTTGAGAAGTGGCGCATTACTTGTGGATTCGCCGTGCGGTGTTCAATCATCGGCAATGCCAGTTCTTCACTTAGCTTACGCATAAATTGACGACGTTCTGTCGTTTTTTTGGCGATCATTTTATTATTTTCATAATAAATTATATATGATGCAAGTGAAGAAATGTCTAGCATGTTGAAGAACATTGCCATTGGCCATCTCGAAGATCGTCGTTGACTTGTGTACCTCCGGACCATTTGGTCCATTGTGTCAACACCAGCTTTATATTTATTATAAAAATTTATAATTTCTGGTTTTTGTTTAGCGTCATCACCAACAGATGCATCTGAATGCATTGTAGATAACAGAATGACAGCTTTATTTTTTTTAGGAACGTAGGAACACATGGTAACTTTTTCGTGAAATCCAAAAACTGTCGAATACTGCTCCCGTGTCTTATTTGCTCCCATAACACTAGGGATGTAAGGTTTATTTTTTTTACCGTGCCAACAATGGTAATATTCCACGATAACAAATGTTTAGCAACGGGTAGAGTAGTAAAGAAGTTATCCATGCAGATTCACAATTCTATATTGTTATTATTATTTTTTTTCTTTAAATTATCACTAATTATTAATATTTCAAGAAAAAAATGTTTTTCTAAACATTTTTTTAATAAAATAAACAAAATTTTTAATACTCAGGTCTGTGGGTACCCGGGTACCCGGTTGCTAAAAGACGTCGGTAAAGTTGGTTACTAACATAAGGGTTAAACAGATTTTTTGAATTTCAGTGGGTTGTTTTGGCTTGTAATTTATTTTGCAATTGCATATTTTTTACTTTCAAAATTGAATTTATTTCTTTCTTTGTTTGTTCCTGAATTCTTTAATTTTGAATTTTACTTTTATGCATTTCTAACATTTGTAATATATTCATTTTAGTGCTTTTTCGTCTGCTTTTGTATTTTCATGTTTTTGTCCATATTGCTAGATTTCTTTCAAAGAAGATTGAATCATTTTTGAAAAAAAATGATTAAAGCTTAAAAATTTAAAAAAATGATTAAAGCTTAAAAGCTTAAATATTTAAATATGCAAGAAAACTATTGGTAATAGTTTTAATGATTTTTGACTTTCCTTAAAAAAAGATTGTTTTTGAACGTACAATAGTTAAAAGTAAAAATGTAAATAAATATTTTTAAAAAATCACGCGAATAATGTAAAAAAAAACTATTTAATAAATGTTTTTATTTCTTACAAGTTCAACAAATTTACATTTATAATAAAATGAAATTTGACTTCTCTGAATTCGATTGTTCGGTATGTGTCTTTGAACATATTAAAAAAGAGACTACACATTGTCTCTCATTACCGTCTAATCGTCATATCCTTATATAAATAATACAATATCGATAATGTATTTAATTGCTAGTTACTTTTAGTGATTTATTCTTGCGCACTTGGCAGTTTCGCTATTAGCGCCTGCTGCCGTTTCCGTTAGAACATTTACCACATATTGTCGATAAGTGGATCGTATTCGTAGAAGAAGGAAAAAACTGACTGAAGCAGTGACCACATGACACACTTGAGATGTACCTACGCGCGTTTATTATTTCGTGATGTTATTTCGAGGCTATTAGCTCGACGAGAAGAAGCCATCCGGGTTCACGAGCAACAGCCACTAAACTAGTAGAGACTATTAGCGCTCGCGTGTATGTGTCTCTCTGGCTTGTTTACATAGGTGCGTTTGTATAGAAAGTGTTCACCGTGACGTTGATTGCTTTTTACTTATTTCATTCTAGCTGCTTTGGTAAATAAAAGCTTGTGCCTGTCGTGCGTACATGCTCAAACTGTACAGTAAAAAATAATACATGTTTGTATACGTATATATGTATATACATATATATGTATATATATATATATATATATATATATATATATATATATATATATATATATATTAATGTTTAAACAGAGAGGGCGCGCGTGCACTCTCTTATAGGTCAAGTGTAATGCCTTAGTGAGTCTTTCTTAACATATTTGTTAATATTGTGCTTGTCATATCTTTTTTTTTACTATATTTACTCATAAATGTTAACTATATTCTTGAATTCATTGCCAAGTGAAAAAGTAACTCATAAAAGAATTAACTTAAATGTGTGAAGATAGTAATAATATGAAAAGTATATATATATATATATATATATATATATATATATATATATATATATATATATATATATATATATATATATATATATAAATATATATATAAATATATATATATATATATAGTATTATTATATGTAAGAATTTTTCTAAACCAAATAAAAATATTTAATTTTACTTTGATTTGATTTCGTCCTTTACAATTTTTAGAAAAAAAAAATAATTTTTTTTTATATTAAAAATGAAATGAAGTTAATATTATGTGACTGTAGTAGAGAATCAGAATTTTGAAAAAAATTCAGTTAATTTGAGTAAATTTTATGATAAACACAAAGAATTCGTTACATGAAAATATTAACAAGTTTTATTAAATAAAAGCAGATAATATTTACAATAAAAACATTAAATCGTAAAAAATTATAAAAACATTGAACTATTTATACACATGAAAACATTAAATCGTTTTGTGTTCCGGAATAATTTCTCTAGATTTGTTCCATTATTTCCTTTTTTTTCATTTTAATCCCTTTCACTCGATTGTCTCCTCTGGGAGGACGTCGTACATCTAACAAATAATAATATTATTGTTTTTAATAATATTTTTTTATAAAACATGAATTAATAAATGCTCTTTTGAAGTTTCATTAGAATAAAGAAATTATTTATAATGGTATATCATTTTATTTCAAGTTATTTGTTAATTGTTATTTTGTTAAAAAAATTGTTCGAATTACTAATAAGTGTGGTGAAATAATCTCATAGTGCAAACGATTAATATTTTATTTTGTAATTTGAATAAAAGAGGGTTCTGTTGCTTTTATAATGATTTGAAGAAATATACAGGAATCTAACTGACTTTAAGCTAATGTTTAAAGTGTAACCAAACACAAGAATCATTAAAGAAGAAAATCGAAAAAAAATTCTTAAATTAATTACAAAATAGTTCTGGTCCTATGGTCATGAATTTTTTTACAAATAAATTTTTTTTCCACCTCAAAATCCATAAACTTTTTTCCTAGTCAAAAATATTCAATAAATTATTATTGTTCTTTTTTATTAGATATCAGCGCCATCATCTTCACATAGCAAATTTATAGAAAAATCTACTTTTTTCTGTATCCTTGGCTTTTTGAAGGTAATAGCATTGTGATTAAAATGTGCATAAGCAATAATTATGTTATGGTAAATTTATGTCGTAATACTTTGCTAATCGAGTTTAATTGCTGATCATATAGAAATAAAATATTATTTCTTCTGTTTTAAATCATGATTTGTCTAATATGTAGTAAATTATAATTATTTTTATTTTTAAAAAAATACTAGAAATATATTACTTTTCTTTAAACTTACATTTCCGTTAATTGCTGACTTATTTTTATTTAGCTTTACATGCTATTCTCTATAATCAAAAAAAATATATGGAGCTATTGATCTCAGCTGTTGACAAACTCATAAATTCTAAATATACTTCAAAATGCTATTCCTTAGTATTTTGTAATGAAGTATGAATTTTACTAGAAAAGAGTTAGACAGATGAATAACAATTAAGAATTTTTTTTAAATAAAACTCAAAAAAACTAATATTTCATAAAACATAGTAGGATTTTTTTAAAGACGAAAATAATGCACTTTAAACAAATTCGTTTTCATTGATGGTATCGCTATCAAAATATAAAATCGCCATGAAAGCAATACTCAAAAAAGATTTACAAAAAATTAAATTTTTTGATCAGATTTTGTGGTTTGTAGGGAAGAGAATAGTTTATCCGTAACAAATGTTTAGTTACTGTTACTGTTTACTAGAGGAATAAATAATACCAGAAAAAAGAACAACGAAGATTAATAATGAACTCGGAAACTAATTAATAATGAACTGAGGAAAATATAAAAATATGGTATTAAAAATATTATAAATCGCTTTTTATAAATGTATTATCTTGAATATTTTTTACAATTCAATCACAAACATAATACTACTTACATATGCACGCTCGACCTCGCCCCCCCCCATATATATATATATATATATATATATATATATATATATATATATATATATATATATATATATATGTAGTTAACTATTAATATTAAGTCTTCAAATGACACAAAGAATAGTACTTTTATCTCATTTCAATCATAAACCAATTAAGAAGTGTTATTTTGAATGTACGAATTCAATTACTTTTAATTTCATTGAACACAAATTATTATTCTTTTTAAAAAGAAATTCTTTTATGTAATCTGGTATGATCACCACATGAGATTGATTGTATAGATCTATACAGTTCGATTTAGAGGTTAGTTATACAGTTATAAGTCAAAAAGCACATTCACCCACAAATTTGAATGTGTTTTTGTGCTATACACGAAGTAAAAAAATAAACAAAGTAGAAGTAATAATAATTTAATTATGTTTGGTTTTTATTTTATATTTTTATTTTGTCTCTTATGTAAAAGTAACAACAGAATCGAAATTTAAGTTTATTGACTTTTAGTAAATAAAATTTGTTAGTTTTTAACTATTTCTTTTCAACAGTACGTTTTTATTTATTTTAATACAGAAATAGATTGTAATAAATATTTTATTGGTTACCTTTGTCTTCACATTTATTTTTCATTTTCTAATTTGTATATATTTTTACTTATTTATGATTAAATATTAAATCAAGATCAGTCTTTATATTTTTCGAAAAATTACAATGCTGCATTTTGTTTAATTTATTAAGTTGCTGTTTTTGTTGCATGGGGTCTGGCATTATGATATTGCAGTATGACACGTTTTCTTTTGATCAAAGTCGGTTTTTCAACAATTCTGTATGTAACTGTTCTAATTGTTGACAATAAACATCATCGGCAATTGTTTCTCCCGGTTTAAGCAACTGAAAATGAATAATATTGCAATTGCCCTGCAATAATATTGCAGTGAAATTCCACCAAACGCACATAGCACATTTTTAATGTCAAGCCCGGTTTAGATGGGGGTTATAGCTGGATGGTTCGGAGAAATTCATTGATTGAAGCGTTTCAAATTGCTAACCCATTTCTCATCACTGGTGACGATTCTCCCAAGAAATGGATCACATAGTTGCCTTGTCAATAACAATGTGCAAATTTTTTGTCTTTGATCTTTGTTTGTATTTGATTTGTATTGATGTGGAACCAAAATGCCTTGCGTAAATATCTTTCCGATTTTATGAAGGTGTATTTACACTATTGACCAAGTGTGGATCCAAGTACATCAGTTATTTCTTGCATGGTCAACTTTTTATCAGACTCAACAAGTGATTTTAAAGTATTATTATCGAATTCAGCAGGTCACCCACTTCGACCACTATCAGATAAGTCAAAATTGCCACTGGTAAATTTTCAGTACCAACGTTGGCACTTATGGACGCATGTGTATATATATATATATATATATATATATATATATATATATATATATATAAATATATATATATATATATATATATATATGTATATATATATATATATATATATATATATATATATATATATATATATATATATATATATATATATATATTCGAATATATATATATATATATATATATATATATATATATATATAAATATATATATATATATATATACGAGGTCAGACAATTAAGTAATGCGACACAATTCAAAAATCGAGTATATTTAAAAATTAAGGTACATCGCTGCGATCCCCTTCAAAGTAGTCCCCTCCCGCATCTATACACTTATTCCAGCGAGTTTTCCAGTTTTCGTAACAATTCTGGAACACTTCTTGTGGGACCTCTCCGAGTACCCTCGTCACAGATTCTTGGATATCTTCAACGGAGTCAAAATGTCGACCTTTGACGAATTTTTTCATATGGGGGAATAGGAAAAAGTCGCAGGGTGACATGTCCGGTGAATAGGGCGGTTGTGGTAACGTTGCGATGCCTTTAGACGCCAAAAACTGAGAGACACTGAACGCACTGTGACAGGGAGCATTGTCGTGATGCAGAACCCAAGTCTTCGCGATCTCTGGACGCACTCTGAGCACCCTTTTTCGTGATTTTTCGAGCACATTGCGGTAGAATACTTAATTTACGGTTTGTCCAGGTGGTACGAACTCTTTGTGAACCATCCCTTTGCTGTCGAAGAAGCAAATCAACATGGTTTTCACTTTGGACTTGCTCATTCTCACCTTCTTTGGCCTTGGTGCTCCAGGGGACAGCCACTGTTGGCTTTGTAGTTTAGTTTCGGGGTCATATTGAAAGAACCAACTTTCATCACCAGTAATAACTCGATCGAGAAGAGTAGGATCACTTTCAACCTGCTCGAGACAATCTTGAGCGATATATATATATATTCATTTTCGTGACATGCACTACTCGCGCGTTGTTACAAAACACTAAACAGCTGGCGAAGAAATGATCGTACGAGGGTGGTCAAGGTCTCAATCGAGAGAGTAGGGATCTGCTATTACGGTGGCGGAGTTACAGGTTCGCAGTGTTACCACAGGCCGAGAAAAAAAATCGGTCGCATTACTTAATTGTCTGATATTTATATTTATATAAATATATATATATATATATATATATATATATATATATATAAATATATATATATATATATATTTCTGACAAATATTAAATTTTCAAAATATGTACATAATTAAACAATTTAAAATTTAACAAAAATATAAACGTGCCCAAATTAATCAACTGCTTAAATCGCTAGGGAAATGTGGCAACTATTTACAAATTGCTGTAAACGTTTACTTCCTTTTTATATTAGATATTTAACATAAACATATAACTCAATTTGCTTTACAAATAGAGTTGTTGACAAGAATCTAACCAAATATATATATATATATATATACATAAATAAATAAATACATACGTGTATATGTGTGTGTGTGTGTAGGTGCGTACCCAAGATATTTTCTTAGGAGTGGTGTAGGTACCCAAGATTTCATAATGATAAAAATGCCTAAAATTTTTGTTTGAAAATATATCAAGACTTTAACATAAACATATAATTATATTGTTAATATATATTAAAAATAATAGGAAATATAACAAAAATTAAAATAATTCCATACATTCTAATAAGATTTAGAAGGTACATGATCTTAAAAAGTATCAATTTACCTTTCAACTCTTCAAGCTATAATATGTGTGTTCTTAAAAGAAAACATAATATATACATTGCTGTTATGATTAATAAACGTACTTTCATTTGTTGCCTACTCATTAATAAATTAAAAGATTATTATACCTTTTTATGACGCTTTTTTACAGGGAGACTACAAAGTGTTGTCCCTCCTGGTTGTTTTTTTGAGTGTTTATGTGTCTGTGTACAACATATATATATATATATATATATATACATATATATGCATATATATATATATATATATATATATATATATATATGTATGTATATGTATATATGTATGTATGTATGGTGTATGTACACACATTAAGTATTTAAAATTATGTGTATATCTATGTATTTTACAATTGTAATGATTCAAATTACATAAAAGTACTTTAAACCAAAATTAATCGGCTGTCTAGTTAAATTTTATATACTGACAGTTCACCTGTTCATAAATTATGTGCATAATATATATATATATATATATATACACATATATAAGTATATATATATATATATATATATATATATATATATATATAATATATGGTAATAGCGACCTAGGGAGGAAACCCCCTTTCGCCATTATGACAATAACAATTATAATTTTAATTGTTAATGGTTTGCAATATCTTTAACATGGAAGAATATTTATAACATATTGAAATGTTTTATGAATCTACTTTTTTTAACATTGCAGAACATAATCATAATTATAAATTAATTAGTTAATAACAGTGTACACTTGATCAGCTGTATGAGATGTAGACTTTTGTTAGCTGCAGATATAAATTATAATAAAATATCTATTTCTTATTTCTTCTTTTCAGTAGTGCTGAAAGTAATTTAGAGTAATAAATATCAAAGTAGAAATGAAGTTTACAAACAAATTATAAATACGTTAGTTAGTAATTTTCTGTTTTTTTTTTAAAAATAGTAAATTATAGAAAAAATCTATATAAATGTGTATATATATATATATATATAAATATAATATATGTGTGTGTATGTGTGTAAGCAAACACACATACTTTGACTAAATAATATTTTATTTGAAATTGATTATATCATTAAATGTGTACCTTTATTATTTATAACATATCTGTATAATTTCACAATCATAAATGCGATTTTATTAAAATTTATTCTCCGGTAATGTACATCCAGTTTCCTCATTCTTATCATTCATTGGTGTAGTAAATATGTTGAGAGATGAATAGTCATTCTTGTGTATGGTTTTTATATCTGGCATTCTTTACACGATCATTCAATACATCGTATAATATGATTTGCAAAATCACGTATACATACTTTAGTTAGATTTATAGCCTGATTTTTAACAATAACACATTATTCTGTACCTTATTTTGATTAGAATCTAACTGTATAATACAAATGCGCAGTTCGTATCACTGATTTATCGACAGGTGCAATGTCATTGCAGCGGTGGTAGTGTACGTATCGCATTGCTAGTTACATTTTGTCAAACCTTAATCATCATTAATGATTTTTTACGGGATGAAGATAAGCGTGCACGGACGAAATGAATCGCGACTTAATATAAACTCGATATTCAACAAGTGTGAGTAGAACGATGGTCAATGACGATGATGACGACGACAGACGATCACGCATTGGTTAAACGCTGAGACAATAAAAGAAGCTGTAGAGTGGTCTCACTAATAAGCTGATTTCACAGAGTCATCGGGACAAGAATGAGCAGGTGGATGCGACGAGCAAAACGAGTGAGGCCAATTATCTGAGACAAATTGTACGATCTCTGTTATGAATGTGGATACTAGTCAAGAATATGTTTAGAGTTTTCATTAAATGAAATGCGTTTTAAATATCATTGTTGATTGAAAAATATGATACACAATTTTTTAATTAAAATATGAAAAGCATATTGTATATATATATACATAAATTAATATTTTAAAATAATATGAAAAAGTTTTCAAAAGAAACTATTTTTTTAAAAAAAATATATTTTTAATACATTTCTCTAAATAATTAGCCACAAATCACTTTATATTAATTATAAGTAATAATACTTAGTTGAAATAAATTATTTTATTAGATTTCACATAATAAATGTATTTTTTATCAGTAAAGAGCTGTTGTTTTTATATTTAATTTATATTCTATTTCATGTTGATTGATATAAAGTACGAAATATAGTTGTTGGATGAAAAAAGTCATATTTTTAGATAGAAATTTTAATTTATAAAAAAATTTAGACATATTTAAAATATTATAGCAAAAAGTTACTTGCTCTTTTACTAGAAGTAAAAAATTATTAGTTTCAGTTGAGTGGTAATAACATAAAAACTTTTTTTTGCATAATAAATGTTAAAAATTAATGTTTTTGATGGACTTGTTTTTGTAAATTCTTACTTTTCTATTGAATTAAGCCGATCATCCGTTCTTCTTTCAGCAATACAATCTTTTTTAAGATGAGTTTAGCTTGTAGTGACCATAAATTGAAAATATGAGAACGAGATACTAAACTGATTTTTTTTCGATGATAATAAAAAAACACAATTTCATGGCTATCTTTTATTGAACATTATGTGATTACAAAAGTTTGTTTAAATAAAATATTTTTTTCATGAAATTATGTTTTAATAAAAAAAATATTTTAAACAAAACAACACTAAAAATTAATTGTATTTAAACGAATGCTTTGCTTGTCGTATAATTTCTTTATTTTGTTTGATAAATGTATAAAATTCGTGCAGTTGTCTCGGCTGATTTCATGAAGTCACTCAAACCTTCAAACTTAATTGATGGTAATATACCGATTGTGACATAAATATAAAGAAATATGGAACATTTAAGTGTCCCAACAACCCCTATCGGAATAATGGGACAAAATGTAGAAAAGTGGGACATCTGGTCATCCTATTTAAACTGTCTGACTTACATGTACTACAATACTTTCATGTACAGTACTTTTGTGATGCACTTCATGGAATGTGCTTTTAGGAAATAAATTATATATATATATATATATATATATATATATATATATATATATACAATCAAAATTGTCCACAAAAAACTACAACGTTGCATAAAATAATCTATTTCCAATATTTACATAGTACATGGATATTTATATATATATATATATATATATATATATATATATATATATATATTTATGTAACGATTACGTTGCGGTATATTTGTGATAATAATTATGTAAACATAATGAGTTTTAAAAAATATGTTTCTTGTATCATTCGGTTCATGTACAGGCTTATCATTGACAAGTGGACGAGCGCAGCAAGCCCAGTGGTTGGGTGAGCGTAGCGACCAGGGGGAGAATCCCCTTAGTATGTATATATATATAGCGTTAAAAATTTATTTGTATGCTCTTTAAATGGTAAAATAACATTTGAAATCTTTTTCTGTAAATAAAAGCATTTATTTTAGTCAAAAAAATTTTTATCTCTAAGATTTCTTTTGAATCTTTTCATCTGTTAGAGATTCATAATAACGCTATACTGTTTCTACTCGTATATATGTAGCTTTTTTTATTGTATACACTTTGTGATACTGAATATATATTGTTTTTAATTTTATTAACTTCATATGTTTTATTTATTCGTCTACAAATAATACATCACGTGACAATAAACCAAATCAAGTAGTTATACATAATTATATTTTTTTTACTAAAAATTCCCCATAAATTTCTTTTCATAATATTTCACATTATATATATATATATATATATATATATATATATATATATATATATATATATATATATATATATATGGTGTCAAAATTAATTCGGTGCCTGTAAATTGTATCACTCATAACTCTGTTTCGAATTAAAATATTTTTTCGTCCTTGTATGACTTGTAAATGCCAACCATAACCTTTAAAAAAACTATATATCTTAAGAGCTTGATATAACCTCACAAAATAGTAGTGAATACAATGGCGTCCGAAAGTAGCATATTAGGTATTGTATACTTTTAACATTTCGCACGATCAAAAGCCCTACTGAAGCAAAAAGAATATTTTTTTCAGTTTTCTGGAAAGGTGTTATGATGCATAAAAAGTGGAAGTGTTTTGAAAATGCATTGATAATTTTATCGATTCAAAACCGCCATCTTTTTTTCGACAACGGATTTGTAGTTACCTGATAGATGGAGAAAAGTTATATAAAATAACTGGATATTTTGACTATTGAAATGTATTTCACTTTTCATAAAGAAGGCACCGAATTAATTTGTACACCTTATGTACATACATATATATATATATATATATATATATATATATATATATATATATATATATAAAACATGCTTGTCTAAAATAGATTTGTTACATTGTTTTAAAAAAAAAAATCGAACTTTTTCAACTTTTATCGCTCATCCGAAACACGTTCGGTTGTGTAACATTCCATCGATGTGTGGGAGAGAGCATGGAATCCCAACCGAAGAGGCTAGAGGTCTCCGTCTTCTTTGGCAGTCGGGGCACACAGAGTTCTTCTGCCGTCTGTCACCGGTCGGTTAACTTATGTTACAACATAACTATAAATTTGTCCCCTCAAAGGCAGAACAAGTCTACAGGTATCTGTTAAACTCTCTTTTATAGATAGTTTTTGCCGACTGTTTAACGCTGCGTCCTGTACTATCGTTACTAGTTAACATTTAATGTTATCTCGCTCACGCATTACAAGAGTCGAAATACTGTCGTTAAGTACAGATCGACAATCAAAAAGTGTAGGCGACTACTGAAGATCCGTGATAATAGACCCAATCGGCTTTGTATATATTTTTTTCTTCTTTTGTAGAATATCATTACCAATAATGTATTGTAATAATGATTTAGCTTGTTTGGCGAAATCGTTATTTACGACGTATTTATTTTCACAAGACATTATTTAATGCCTTGTCTGTTATAGAAAAAAATCTTTTATTAACAGAGAATCATATTTTATTGCACTTAATCAACTTTTTTAAGTAATATTAACAACTCCTTTTAAATAACCATTCTACTGATCTTTATCGATGTAACTTGACATAAATTACTTGTAAGTTTTCTAAATTTATGACATACCTTTTAATTAAAAAAAGTAATTTATTTTTTATATATTAAAATTTTTATCTTGAAATTTAATAAATACAAATAAATTAATGTTAATAACTGAAAGTAAATGGATATACAAATAAATTGTATTAATTTCACCAATTTATTTCAATTATTTGAATTATAAAAAATATTAATTAAAAAATTATTAATCTTGAATTCACGATTCATTTAGCTATTAATTCAAAACTAAATTAATGTTAACTTGATAAAAACATTTAATTTACTTTGAAGTACACTATAAAAAATAAACATTTCTTTATAAAATCAGATATTTATGATTAAGTTTTTAATATTTCTATTAAAAATCGACATAATTCTAGTATTGAAAAATAATTATTGATATATCAATAGTAAAAATTAAATAATAAACTTTAATGCAAGTGCCGATTTTTGATATTTTTGAATATTTAGTTTTTTATTTCAAACGTAAAACTTTTGAAATGCCTACAAGTATCTTTAAGCGTTTGTAGAAAGTTATACTTGCTGAATACACTACTATTTGAAAAAATACTTTTGCTTCGAAACTCTATTGAACATTAAGATTGAATTATGCGCAAGAAAATAAATATTGAAATATTGTTGAAAAATTTGCGCGAAACTAGTGATTTATTTAATCCTTTTTGATATTAAACTGAGGGGCTTCGCCCCTTTCTCTCTGCGCTCACTCATTTGTGAATTACAAGACTCTACATGTAATCGAATAAAACAATAAAAATATTTTTTTAAACTGATTTGTGTTTACATAATCAACATCGCAGAAAGATTGCAACGTTGCTGTTGAATATATATGAGATAAATATATTTAGGTACCATGAAATCTCGACGTCATAATTAAATAAGTCGACGTATAGAACATTTTCTGTGGAAAATTTGATTATATATATATATATATATATATATATATTTATATATATATTTATATATATATTTATATATATATTTATATATATATTTATATATATATTTATATATATATTTATATATATATTTATATATATATATATATATATATATTTATATATATATATTTATATATATATATATATATATATATTTATATATATATATATATATATATATATATATATATATATATATATATGTGTTTTTTTTAAATAAATATTGATAACTGGTGTTGGAAATTTTGAATATCTCAGTGACTGGTAAAGAAGTTAAATGTTTAAGATTACAGTACAGTACAATATTCGATTGATAAATAATGTAACAATAGTAGATTCTAGAGGATGGTTAATTCTTCTGTAAGAATATTTTTTCTATCAGTTTTTTTCCCATAATTAAATACTTTCTTACGAAGCATACCTAGAAGAATATTGAGAGGACTCAGTTCTTGAATGAAATGAAATATAGAATGAAAAAGATAACGAAAACTGACAATGTACCCTATTAAATGGTATACATATATAAAGTAAAATATTATTAAAATATTAGGTTGGTAGGAAAATAATTTCGGTGTTTATTTCTGAATTCTAACCTTTACTTTTTTCAATGCACGTGTCGTTTCATCGTGTTCATGTTAACTTCATTTTAAAGTGCATTTTTCGGTTTGTATTTTAGTAACATCGGCTTTGGTTTTGTTACTAATTTTGCTTCAAATTGGTGTATTGAATTAAAGGTGGAAAGAAGTAAATAAGAGCAATTTTTTGTATGAGTTCAAAACGGGTGGTAAAGCAACAGAAACTACTCGTAAAATAAATGATGCTTTTGGTATAGTTACTATTAAGGAACGTACAGTGCAATGGTGGTTCTAAAAAAATCGTGCTGGGGTCGAAAGCCTTGAAGATGAAAAAGGTCGCAGGCGTCCTTCTTCAGTTCATAACGACTAACTGAAGGCGTTAGTTGAATCAAAACTATGTACAACGATTCGAGAGCTTGTACAAAAGTTAAGCGTTATTCATATAACAGTTTTCGATCACTTAAAACAGCCAGAAAAATTAAAAAAGAGAAAAATGTATACGAATTTGAAGGTTATAAACCGCAAATATTTTTCTACCAATCATATATATATATATATATATATATATATATATATATATATATATGTAACAAAGTAATTTAATTTAAAACGTTGATATTTTTTGTGAAAAATCGGAGATAGATGACTAAACATTGAAAGAAATTTGTTAATAAATAAAAATTAATAAATATTTGTAATTGTATAAAATAGACAAATTTTTGAAAATATATTACATAATTGATATCGTCTTGAAAAATGTCATAAAAGAAATGAACGGATCTCACATAAAGGTAATGGACACTACGATGTAAAGAAGTTATGTTTTATGTAGTACGCAATGTGTACAATTTAGTTTTCGTAGATTTCGATCCGATAACGGCTGAAACATAACCATTCCCTACTGTTCTTGTGGACAGAACATCGTCACACGTATTTTCATGCTGAGCGTAATCGTTTATTCTGATGAGTAACACCAATTACTGTCACGATGGCTAAGGAAGACGCTCTGTCTCTAGTTTTAATGTATCACTGTCTCTTATACGTTTCGTCTTTATAACTAAAGGTACCTTTTTGTTTAGAACAAAACGTTTTTAGTTCAAAACAATGGATAGAAGTTTGCGATTATAAATAGAACGAGATTTTATTCTACAAATAATAAAGCAAGTTTATAGTTGTCACAGTATATATTTTACATATATATATATATATATATATATATATATATATATATATGTATTTATGTATTTATGTATTTATGTATACATGTATATATGTATATGTATATATATATATATATATATATATATATATATATACATATATATATATTTATGTGTATATATATATATATATAAATATGTATATATATATATATATATATATATATATATATATATATATATATATGTATATATGTATGTATGTATGTATGTATATATATATATGTATGTATATGTGTATATATATATATAAATATAAATATATATATATGTGTGTATATATATATATATATAAAGTTCGATGAAATTGACTTATTTCTGACGTCAAGGTTCTATGGTAACCAAAAATGTTTACCTTATATATAAAACAACACGTTGGAATTTATCTGGGATAATGATTATATAGATATACTTATATATATATACATATATATATATATATATATATATATATATATATATATATATATATATGTCAATCACAAAAGTATCCGGACACTTCTTATACTCAGTATGTTTTATGTAATAAATAAAGTTTACGGTAGAGAAGACATTGTTTAAAAATATGTTCGATATCGTTTATTTTGTATGTCAAAATATAGTATTTTCAAATAATAATAATAATAATATATAATAATATATAATAATATATATATATATATATATATATATATATATATATACATACACAATATGTTGAAAAAAGATGTGTTTTCAATTCAACATGCCATATTTGTACACACAAAAGTACCGGCCCATGCACAGTAATTAAAACTCGTGGACATAGAAATCGGAAAATCGACTAATATTTTCTATAATTCAAACATCTTAAAAATGACTTATAACAAAAAATATTTCGGTTTTAATCAAAAAGGAAATTATAAACAACAGTATTCACTTACATTTTGTAATTATAATCATGTTAACTAAATTTAGTAGAATAATACTAGAGATTCCTTCTTCTTCTTCAATAACAATATTTTTTTTGTGATGTTTTCAAAGTACGAAATATTCATGGAAAATTGGCGGTAACAGATCCATTATATCCTTATGTTTTTCCTTTGTAAGTGGTCGGACAGTCGCATAAAGTGGAAATTGAATTTTTTCCTATATTTTCGACCTTCTTTTTTTGAGTGAAAGATCTAAAATTTGAAATTTTACACTAACATCTAAAGATCTTTCATAAAACATTCGATAACAGGTATCTTTTAGAAATCTGATCCATTGTATTTTCAACTAATAGACAGATTCAGCCTTAATATTTTTCGTTCACTTTGTAATTGATTTCTCTAGAGATTTCTTTTCCAATATCAATATAATTATTTGTTTGAAAGCTATAAGCAAAGACGTTGACTTATCTTTAGGTTATTTACCTTGAAAATAAATAGAGTTTTATACAAAAATCAGAAAAGTACATATTCATTTTTCCAGAAGAATAAAGTATACCGAAAAGTAAGTGACTTAGTCCACTATCAAAATAAACAAAAAAAAACAGTTATGTTTACAGAATGTCTTTGCAAAGTCTTTAAACGGTACATTTTTTTATTTTTTTTCCTCAGTTCTTCTACATTATTCAAAAATAAATATTTGCAATATAAAATAAATCATAAAATCATTTTTTTCAAGTTTTTGACTTAGTTCACTGTCATAATTACCGACACACATAACCTTTTAAACTGAATTTAAGTCAGCAAATTTTATTTAAATATTATATGAGAGAATTCTCTTGATTTCTTGAGAAATGAAAACTATCGAGAAATCTTAAACACTAATTCATTTATGATTTGGTAATGACAGAATAGAGTACGTAAAACATTTATTTAAATATATAATTTAAATCCGTATAGCAGCTTTAAATTCTAATAAAAGTATTTTTATGATTTTTTTATATTTATGTCTGTTTGAAAAAATGTGTACAGCATATTATTCTTTAAATATATAAATTAAACATTTTTGAAATAATTAATGTTTTTTTTTTGTTTTCAGATAAAATTATTAATAACACAACACATTTGAAGAAAAAGGTGAGTGAAAACTAATTTTATAATTCATTATATATATATATATATATATATATATATATATATATATATATATATATATATGTATATATTTATATATGTATATACGCGTACTGAATATAATAATGTATCTTGATTTACACAATACAAAACGATTCTCACAATAATAAGACTGTACGATGCCATTCAGAAACGTTTGAAAAATGATGAGAGATAAAGAGTCAGAGCCAGTTTAAATCATAGATCGTTTTTATTTTAGTTCCAGCGCTACTTAAGCGAAACCAAATAGTATATTGTGTGAGCGCGGTTTCTTTCGCGACAACATTTCTCGAGATAAAAACATGTAGTCGGAATCATTTTTCACTTGATTGACAGTATATTATTAACGGTGTATTTATTGCTTTTTAAATTTATGTATCACGGAGCATCATTCAGCAGTTTATTTATTGAGAATAAAAAAAGAACACTTCACAAAAGAGATGTATCAAACGATACGTTTTTTTTAGTATTTCAATTTGTATACATATATATATATATATATATATATATATATATACATATATAAATACATATATATATATATATACATATATACTTAACTATATATATATATATATATATATATATATATATATATATATATATATATATATATATACACATTTATTAATGTGTTAAAAAATAGTAAAAGTAAATAATTAACAAGACATAATAATAACCAGAGTTAAATAATTAACTACTTTTGCAAACTTAACTACTTTAACAAAATTCGTGGGAACTGAATTTCTTGAAAAATCTGAAATGTTTGAATGTGTTTATAAATCTGTGTATATATATATATATATATATATATATATATATATATATATGTAAAATTGTTGTGAATTTTTTATTTTTCAATATAATAAAGAATATATTTTTTTGGTGTTGATAAATGAAGTTTATTGTTTAATTACTTAATTTAATTAATTGCATAATTTAATTGCATGCTTGTGCATTAAACTGACAATTTACAAACTTGATAGAATTATAGATCTGGGTTAATATGATTTGGTATTTTTCTGGTTGAAAATTACATCACTTTCTCAATATTTTTTTTCTTGTCTGATTTAATATGATCTTTATTCAAGTTGCGATACTCTCATGTTGATAATCTGCTCAGTTTTTTTTTTTGATAATATACCAATAGATCCCAGATCTTTTATTACATTAACATTTTCTGTGAATTTACCTGTACCGGAATTCTCATCTGAAATCTGAATTTATTTAGTTTCTGAAGTCTAAAGAGAGATTATATTTCTTGTCATATTAACATGTTTGAAACTAAAACATTCCTGACACTTTACCAAACTGTTAACAAACGGATTATTTAGGGTACGGGTGTAATTAATCGGATTAAAATTAAAGAATGCATTTTAGTAATTGTTTTCTCTTTCAGTTTATAAAAAGTTTCGGTCACTGCTTTAAAACGAATAGCCTAATACTGAGAATATTTTATTTACTTCTTGATACTTTCTGTAAGATTTGTAAATTTTCATAGTTCATCTTTTCGGACTTAATACGAATGCCATCTATCTGTTGATCTCTGAACTACTCTCTTCAATACTGATGCGAAAGCTCTCGCAGATATACTGTTAATGTATTTGTACAGACTGACTATTTTACTCTAAAAATTCTGCGTGGAAGATAAAATATTTTTAAAATATTTTTTTATAGACATTGTATTAAACGAGTTAAATAAGGATGTAAATAGGAAATGTAATTTTATGAATAATTGACTATCCTTATTAGCAATTTTGTGAAATGTTTAGCTTGTACATGTAAGATACGTAAGGACCAATTAGATATTCCTTCATGTGTTAAAGTAGTTACAAAATACAACTGAGAAATAACGCATTTACTCAGAGAAATAATGCATTTTGTATTGATAAGTGAGATGGAGATATATTTCATTGAATGTAAAATTTTGTTTTTTATATTAAGTAAACAATTTGCATTCCCACTCATTCATTTATTCATTTTTTTTTCTTTATAGAGATATTTACGAACATATCACATGAAGAAAAGTTAAAACTGTACTCTTAGTAATGAAAATTTATTAAACTATCCTTTTCAATTATATATATATATATATATGTGTGTGTGTGTATATATATATATATATATACATACATACACAATTGTTTTCCCTATGAATGAGATAAACAAAACGTAAATTATATTTTGGTTGTGGTCGACCTTCTACTATGAAAAAATTATGCAAAGTTATCTGTAGTATAATTAGTCTGTGTATTATGTCGATAGTCATTAACCCATTCACTGCCGGAAAAAATAAGCGCGCGTAGCTTGGATGCTAATAGTATATTTTAAAGAAAGTAACGAAATTTTTTAAAATTTAGTATTAATTAGTTGCGGATATAGTTTTTGAGTGGCATTTATGATTTGAAGAAAAGAAAACCTATAAAATATCTCGCAGTCCGCACCATTGTATAAAATTCCTATACTAAGTGCCGACTACGTGATTCCTTTTACTGTATATTTTATGACGCTTTTTATATATAAGTTTTCTTTTCATTTTGTTTCATTCTGCAATGATCGTCGCCTAACGAATCTCATCTGATGACAATCAGTCATACAGATGCGTAATGATCCTCATGAAAAAAACCCATAAAGCAAGTTTATTTTTTTGCATGAATTAACGGTGTTTCTGATCAGCCTATAGTAAAAAAGAAAATTTTTAAGTTGTATGGTGGCCGTGCCTAGGGGCAGAAAGTGCCCTGACAACAGCCAGAGTCGGCGTATGCTAAAAGATCAGCTTATGGCTCAGTAGGCGATCGCCTATTCGTGCTCAAATCCAGAAAAAGTTTCAAAAAACCTGGATATCCGTCGTAAGAAAAAACCCAAAAGAAAAGTAAAAACCCAGGGACCCCCACCCTTCCCGATAATCTACCTACCCTACCCACTCCCACGCTGGGGTCTGAAAAGATGGATGAAAGGAAAGAAAACGAAAGGAAATCAAAGACTGAAAAAGGCCCTGAGATGACGCGGAGGTCAGACGTTTTAGTCCTGACGTTAACCGTTGTCAGTTGCAAGTCACTTCAGTTTGAATTTATAGTGCAAACTACGAGATATTTCGTGATTGGTACTGAATGGGTTAATGTTGTGTCTTTTTTAGTTACTAGTTCTTCTATATTTTCATTTTTTTACACCTATTATCTTTTTAATATCAAATTTTCGTACTAATAGTATATTTTATTCATGTATATATATATATATATATATATATATATATATATATATATATATATATATATACATACACATGCATCTATATACACACATGTATATACTTATTCATTTGTATTATTGTATAACGCTGTGTGTTAAAACTATTTGTTGATGTTTTGAGTCGCAATAATGAAAATAGTCACAACTGCATATAAATAAAAATAAATGGAATCGTGTGTATGCATATATATATATTCATATATATATATATATATATATATATGTATATATATATATTCATATATATATATATATATTCATATATATATATATATATTCATATATATATATATATATATATATATATATATATATATTCATATATATATTCATATATATATATATATCTCCATACACACGCATGCTTTTTTTTTATTTATATGCAATGGTGACTATTTTCATTATTGCGACTCAAAACATCAACAAATAGTTTTAACACAGAGCGTTATAGAATAATACAAATGAATAAGTATATACATGTCTAACGTTAAAAAATTGTACATCGTACGTGTGAAATACGATTTTACAGCGTGTCGGCTATAGTTGAACGCATTACAATAAAAACAGAGCGCAGGGTCATTGTCAGCAGCGGTGACGGCAGATTATGACACAAACATCTTTTGATACGAGACAAATGCGTGTGTGTGGTCGTCGTGAAGCACACTCTTCGTATTCTGCACTCTCGTGCGCATCATTGGAATTCCATATCTGTATTGTTGGGATACACATCCAGCATATACACACTCGTTAAGACCAATATAATCTTGAGAGGTTTTACGACAGACTGTGAAATTAATATTCGATGCTAGTTGAACCTAAAACTCGACATAATAGCGTCGTCGCAAGCATATTTCTCTATTATAAATCGGATCAGAAATGATGCTTGAAATCGAAAATGTATTTTCGAAAGAAAAGATGCGTTAGTGTGTTATTTTTGTAAATATATTAGTAAAAATATAATTTAAACTCTGTAGTTATTTTTTTCAAAAATTATTGTTTTACTCACCCGCCCAAATTGAAACATAACTGTGATTAAAAGTTTCCAATAAATATAAAAATGATTGCTTAAACAGCTTTTGATGGCGATTCCATTATCATCAGAAAGTTAAAGTATAGAAAAATTATTTTTTTTTTGTTTATATTAAATAATATACGAGGGTGATTTGAAAAGTTCGTTGCCTAACATATAAGTGGCGGTAATATTTTAAATATTGGTGGCGCATTACAAAGTAATATCTATGTTATACATAACCTTAATGTCAACTAGCCCATAAAATTAAAAAATATTGTCTTCATGAATATTTTTTTGACTAAAAATAAGATAATGGTTTCCTTTAACTTTTTCCCTTATAGACTAACAAAGTACGCATCTTCTGAAGAAGGAACAAGCAAAAATCACTTTTATTGTATCTGTATGATTGTAACATATAAGACTTATCATATTAGACTATAGATTCACATAATTTTTAACATTTTCAAGACTTCATATGTAATATAAATAACGTAAACTAAAGTTCATTATTATTATCATATAATTAAGGTTTGATTGAGGATTAATACAGATAAGCACAAATAATAGGATGTAACACATGAAATTGCGGAATTTGTAGGTGAAAATTAAAACGCAATATTTTTAATAAAACAAAATATATTAAATCAAAATAAACTCCATCAGTTTCAATTGTTTTTTACCAACAAGAAATTAGATTATTTATTCCATTTTTATAAAATCGACATTTATAGAGCTTATAAAGTCTTCGAATCCTTGAATCAGTTGTGTTTGGTTTAGGAATTTTTTATTTCTTAAATAATATTCAAAGTGGCGAAAAAGATGATAGTCTGTCGGTGAAAGATCTGGTGAATAAGGAAGATGCGGAAAAATTTCATAATTTAATGAATTCAATATGGAAATTGTGATTCGAGATGTGTGTGGTCGAGCATTGTCTTGCAATAGTATCGGCCCATATCTATTGATCAGCATTGGCTGTTTTGTTTTTAATTTTTCATTCATATTGTCGATTTCGCGACAATATTAATCAACCGTAATTGCTTCGCTTGGTTTTAAAAAAGAATAATGGATTATTCCTTTATTTGTTCACCACACAGTAATCATACATTTTTTTTGATGTAATGACGACTTGGGTGCGTGTCCAGGAGCTTAATGTAATAATTTTCATTATTTTCACTGCTCGAATAATCATTTATATTGAAATTTTGGAGTGAAAAAGAACGTTTCCATATTGAAAAATAATTATTATTTGAATGAAATATATCAATATTGAGTATTACTGTTTATAATTAAAAAAAGTAATAGTTTTTGTTATTTGTTTAATCGTAAATATTAAATATATGAAAAAGAGCAAGTAATTTATTAATAATATTATAAAAATGAGAAAATTTGATTAAATTCTTGATTAATAAATCGCCATTCTAATACATGTGGGAATAAACTCTTTTCAATTTAGATTCAGATTCTACTTAAGAAGATTTACGTTTTTATGTAAAAATTAGGATATTTTCAATTTAATATATATATATATATATATATATATATATATGCATGCATATATATAAATAATTTGATAAAATTAAATTTACTAATTAAAAACAAAATTTTCAAATTAACAGATAATATCATTTACATTAAAGTATTCAGTATTTTCAGTGTATTTTTATGAGAAGTGTATAATTAACTTTTTAATAAGTCTTTCCTAAACGAATTATTAATTCAACTAATGAGGTTATTAGATAAATTAGTGTAGTTTTTAAATTATGTTACTGCTACCTGTTGATATAAAATTAAATTTGATTTTTTTTCATTTCGGTTAGTTATATTTTTTTTTATAAAGTATCAGTGAGTAGGCGGAAATCTAATAATTTCGGTGAAGAGAACATAGAGAGGGAACTTATAAAAAATTACACAATTAGTTTTATATCATATATATATATATATATATATATATGTGTGTGTGTGTGTGTGTTTATTATGTATTAAACTGATGTAATTAAATTTATTTTTTAATTATAAAAGTAAATTAAAAATAACTATTATATAGCTGGTATAAAAAAGTAAACAAGTATTTATATTGTATATATTAGGCTGATCTAAAAAAATGCATGTTGTAATTTAATACCGAATTATACTAATAAAATAATAATTTAAATATTCGAAGTATGCGGTATTATCCTAAACACAAGATGCATTCATGTCCTTTCTATTTGATAAGTATTCTAATCCATACTCAACAAAAATCACTACTTTAAAACATACTGTGAGGGGTTACAATTTAGGCAGGAAATTTAAATGTATCTCTTTTCATTAGACCAAAAATATGAATAGATGATTCGAGTATAAAAAAATACGAAATTAAACGAAAATTATTTTTACAAATTAATTCTTTTTCCATTCTACAAACTACAACAATTTTTTTGGTCTAAAATATTTAATAAGTTGTTGTGATTTTTGATTGTGTGTATTTTGATGGAAATTGCATCTCCTTCAGAGTAAAGAGATGTAAAAAAATCTAACACTTTAAAAATCAAATCTTCTATGATATCATAATCACGGATATAAATATAAAAGATTTAATTTAAAAGTTATTAGATCTTTCTGTACGTTAATGTTTTAAAAATGTTTGCATTTCAATCGAAATGCGCACAAATGACAATCAAAAATGATCATTTATAATTTATCGAATATTTTTGACCAAAATAATTTTTTATAGTTTGTGATTGAACAAAGATATAAAATTTTTTAGTTGAGAAAACGCCAATTTACACTTCAATAAAATGTTGTTCATTGAACTGAACATAAGAATTTTATGTTCAATGTCATTGTTTTTTTACGTAACAGAGAAAGCAATTTTGCTAAAAGAATAATACATCGAACAAACCAAAAACGAAGAACTTCTTTCAGAAAATTTGTTCTCAATATACTTGAATATGTTTTAAACTGAAATTAATTTTTACATTTTAAATTGAATTTTTATTGTATACTTTTTTATTCATTTTTTGTCTTTTAATGAACTGTACATTTTGTTTGTTTCCTGTTGTGTTATTGTATGTTTTATTATTTCAACAAAATTTTATATTCACATTATTGCACTGTATATTTAGTTTATATATATATATATATATATATATTATATATATATATATATATATTATATATATATATATATATACATACATATATATATATATATATATATATATATATATATGTGTGTGTGTGTATAATTATACAGTAAAAACTTTTATTTATTAAAAAGATACTTGAACATTTTTTTTGTTTAATAATTTTATTACTGGCTCTGTGTTGACAAATACTAAAAATAATTAACTATAAACATTATTGTTTCGTGGACTTTTACAGCTCTATAAATGTAGGTTACAATAATATTCTCTCAGAAAGCCTAAAATCAAATAAATAAACACTGGTTGTTAGTAAAAAGTTTTGAAAATAATAAATAATTTATTTAAATAGAAAAAAAATATTGTGTTATTTAAGTGTAACATGAATAGAGCAAGAAATTTGTTTATTTATTTGTTTAGCAAATATTGTACTTTTTATATTCAATGTTGCTATTTATGTTCGAATAGCGTCGCTTTGAAATCAATAATAATATGTTTACGAGTACGTATGTATATAAATAGTTCACGGCTATAGTGAGCAAATTTTTATAGCGATTTTGGCTCATGCGTATTTCATGAAAAAAATTAGGCACTATTTAACATTGGATTGTATAGAGGTCTATTCAATCATTTGTTAATCTGCGCATGCGGTGTACATTTGTATGCGAATGTCTGTTTTCATTACACGAATTTCTGTCTTAACCCTTTGAGTACCGAAGAGCGCCATCGCGCTCTGTCATGCATATGCAAGAAGTTTCAGAAGCGATATCACGCTCGTCTTAAATTAGTTACAATAAACTGGATAAATATATTTTTTTTTTGTAGCAATGAAATAACTGGCTCAGTTATATCGTCCTACATGTCAGTGTACCGAAAACAACGGTGCAATACATTGTTTAGTAGGAGTGCATTTTGTAGGACATGAATTTGTGACGATTGTTTTATAATTTGCGTTAGTCTTTGAGTTTTTGTTGCAATAATAAGGATCTATTTTGTTTTTTTCTTTTTACAAATAAGTATCTGAAAATAGTAATAAATTGTCTGAATAACATTTTTTTACATAAATATGAATGTAAACATACCGATTGGTTCATAAAGTCTGTTTTCATTTTATTTATAAATATTTTTTCAGTATTACATATCCTTTTTTGCAGAGTTTCAAACATTATTTTTATTTTATGGTTAAAATATACAATCTAATATGTTAGAAATAATATGTAAGAAATGCTAAAAGAATATTTCAAAATTGACTTTGTTACAAGGTATTCCCCGCATCACTGCAAAAACGCATAAGAACCGTTGGCACTTTTCGCATATATATGGAAAAATCTCTGACACTCGAGGAGTTAAAGACTGATTAGACGTACATGTAGCATTCTGATTATTCAATTGAATAAAAAATAAATGTCAAATACAAATAAACGTTTACTTTCTACTTACATTTGAAGAATGTACATTATAATGCCACAGTAAAATTAAAATAGAATTAAAATTTGTGCTATAAATATGTTTTTGATTTATATAGTATAAGAAAGATAAACTTTTAAATCACAATATACACATATTATGTCTCATTATTTCGTACTTACTATAATAAATTGTTCTATGAACACAATTTATATTTTGTAGTAATAATTGTTTAGGATGGGAATATTTTATCTCATAAACAGTTCTGATACTATGGTTGAATTCACTTTCACAAATGAATTATTTTTTCACACCTCGATCTACACAAACTTTTTCATTAAAAATATTCAATAAATGATTATTGATTATTTTCAATTTTCGCTTATGTGCATTTTGATGGAAACGCCCTCATCATTGCTCATAAGCGACAATAGAACATTTACCGGAAATCTTGGCATGAAAAATAATTCATTTGTGAAATATTTTAACTTTTTTATAATCAGAAAAAATACAGAAAGTCTGTAAAACACACAGTTGTATTTATAGAATTTGTTTTTTAAAACTTGCATCTTCTGAATTAATAATGTAAAAGTGGCTATAATTAAAGTCGGACAATTGCAAGAATTTTTACAATACTATGTTTTAATTATGTAGAACAGTCGGAAAGAAATGTTTCTACGTTAAAGTTCAAGATCATTTAAGCTTTTTACAATTTTCTATAATATCCAGAAAGTACACTCGTTACGCATTTTTTGTCTAGGATTATATCATGTATATATATATATATATATATATATATACATGTAACCTTATATATAACCTTAAAACAAACTTTGAATAATCTATAAATATTTTTTAATTTATAAATTACCTTTAGTTCTTTAACTTCCAAGTAAAACAATATTGAAAGATTTTTTTATTGAATATTATTGTAGTTTAAACGTCAAATCAAATATAAATCAAAGG
>CM068314.1:51477304-51569804 GCA_034766995.1 Acanthacorydalis orientalis
CTTATCAATAACTGTCATTTTGATGATGTATAAGACTCGTTAAAAATAATATTATACAACAAAAAAATTCGTTAAAAATGTTATTAATTTTTAAAATAGTAAAGACAACATTTTCTAAATCTTAATACTTGTATAGAAATATATTATAAATTTATTTTCTTTCTTAGATCAGCTCATAGTTTCCGAATGTGAAAAAAATAAATTATTTTTTCTTTTTTTTTGAGGAATACTTTTTAAGGAAGTTATTTTTATTTTATTACTTTTTTTAGTCGATTTTTATCAGTTTTGATTAATTTAGATGTACTTTCTGGTCTTATATTATTTGATGAAACTGCATTGCACAATTTGATATTTTTTTATTAAATATTAGGTGTAATGCTTAGTGATTCGAATGAAGTTTTTATAATACGTGGACAATTATATAAGCCAGCGTTTCCCAAAATAAATTCGTTATGCGTTCTGTGAAAAATCGTTAAAGGACTTTGAACCTGGAATGGTTTTAAATGCTGTGACAGTTTTAAACATGTTTGAAAATGAGACTCCCCTCACTTTACATGTGGATTGTGCTATTAAGGCCAGTGAACTTCGTAGTGAGTTATTGGTCTTCTTGACGTCACGTAATTGAGGAGAAAATTTTATTAAATTTTTAACAAATTCTTCATGGTTGATGAGTCTTGCGTATCTGGTAGATAATTTTACAGAGTGCAGTGAAATTAACTTATCATTACAAAGAAAGGATATTACAATTTTTAATACAAGAGATGAAATTGTATCTTTTAAAATAAAAGATGCAATTTTTAAAAATTGCATTTACATTTTTTTATAATATGATTCTGATTGTCTAAAACAGTATTGTTTATAAATTAGTCCGGATTGATTTTAAATGCTGCGACAGTTTCGAACATGTTTGAAAATGAGCATATCAGACAGTGTATCTGGACGATATTTTTACAAAGGTCAGTAAAATTAATTTATTATTACAAAGAAAGGATATTACAATTTGTAATACAAGAGATACAATTTATCTTTTAATAGAAAGTTATAATTTTGGATTTCTACAATTAAATAGAATAATATTGATGGTTTCTCCGCCCTGTACGAATTTTTGACTGAAATAAATTCTAAATTAGATGAAGTTTCGAACGTAATTTTAGAACACTAGCATGACTTACAGTCAACCCTTTCCAAAAATCAGTGAGGATTATTCCAGGGTTCGGAATCCATTTACAGTGAAGGGTGAGCCTGTATACTTCATCGCAATTTATTATGAAATTCTAATTGACTTAATTAGTGACTGATCTAAAACGAAACCACAAGTAACTTCAATTAAATGATTTCTGGTAAAATTTAACAGAAGAGTGCCCCAGCGTGTCCAAACTAACTATTCTTGTTTTATTTCCTTTTACAATGACATATTTATCCGAGGTAGGATTCTTATATTATGCTGCAACCAAATCAAAGTCCAAGAACAGATTCGACGCTACACCAGATATGATAATACAACTTTCTAATATTGTGCCTGATATCAAAAGAAGTTGTAATTCAAAGATCCAAAAACACCGAAGTTATTAAGAACGCAATTTTTAATATATATACATATATATATACATGCTAGTTTGTTTTACTATTTTCATATATTTTGTTTTAAATAATTAACATTTCAGAATAAATTTGTTTTTCTCTTAACGCTTAGATTAACTCATTTATGTTATTTATATCTACCTACCCTACAAAATAACCAAGGTGTTCCGTTAAAATTTCAATATTTGTGTAGTGTTCCCTCGTAGGAAAAGTTTGGAAAACGCTGATATAAGCAACTATTATTTGATGACGTTTATTTTAGTCATTGTCTTCATAAAAATGAAGATCGTTTTCAATTGCTTTTATTTCAGTGTTAATTTTAATTTTTTTAAATTGTACAAGTATACATTTTTATTAATAATTCGATATATATATATATATATATATATATATATATATATATATATATATATATTTATTTATATTAAACTTTACATACTTTTTTAAGACATGCAATTCCAGATCAATTCATTAACGTTTGATCTTAATTCATATTTTTTTTCTATATAGTAGTAAGATCCAATTATTAATGATTAACATAGTCAAGTAAAATAATTTCAATATAATTAAAACTAATTGTTTTCTCTCCTTTCATTGACACCTATCATAATTTTATTTTGAGTGGGAGGACATACAATGTCTGTATGTGTAAAGCAGTCCTATTTAAAGCATATGGAACATTGTCTTTAATGGATGATTTCATCAACTTCAAAATCACTTTACTTATTAAATCTAGAAGAATGATTGTCTAGTTGAGTCATCTGTCGTTTAATATTTGAATTATAATTCACATTAATTGAAAGTGTCAAAAATTAATTTCTTTTAAATTAACGAAGAGAAAGAACATAATACTATTAAAATTGCCGTTATATTTTGAAACTAATAACCTAAAAACATAAATTTGTAAATGAAAGTATTAAATATATTGGATCATCCCATAACTAATATGATTTTTTAAATAAAGTTTTAAAAAAGCAGAAGCAAATTGTCGCTTTAATTTCGTTCCAAAATTATTTTCCGTTATTATTATTTACAACTTTTTCCCATTTTAATCTTAAATTATTAATACTCTGACGATAAAATTTCTTGAGATTTTCATTAAAGAAAGAGTGAAACTCCCTTCGAACATCACTCTCTGTATTAATCCATTATCAATTAATGTGATTTTGGTGATTTAACGAAGAAAAATGAAATAAATCTACATAAAATCTACATATTTTCTATCCACTTCAGATGATTTTTAAATAGAAATTAAGGAAACAAAACAATTAAGTTTGCTTTATAATACAATTTTGGCACTGTGACTAAATTCACTTTTAGAAATGATTTTTTTCTTCGCGACAAAGAATAAAAAAATATTCGGATAAAAAACACTTAATTAATGATTATAGATCGCTTTTGATTGTTGTTTATATGCATTTTGATGGATTTATCATTCTAAGGATGATGACATTGCCATTGAAATGCGCATAAGAAACAATCAGAAATAATTAATATTTATTTTCTGAACATTTTTGATAAGAACCTTTTTGGAATTTATGGGATAGTAAAAAAAATAATTTTTGAAATTTTACTAGTATTCTGAACTATATCATCATTAAAAAAATAATTTTGAATAATTCACATGAGAAAAAAATAAATACTTTACAATTTCTGAAAGAGATACACACTTGAATCATATAAGTTACAATGATATCAAAATAATGATACAAAAAAGTTTTAAACAAGTTTATAAATTTATCCACTCTGTATTAGATACAATTAAATGATAAATGTGTATAGCAAGACAAGAAGACCATTACTGCACCTGTGTCTCATTTTTCTTTATTAATTGCAGCAAAAATTTGAAACTGGTTGATATTATTTTCGAACATTAAATGGATTTCATTTTATGAGAGTAATATCCAACATTGTCACGTTTTCTTTCGATGTACCTTATACAATTGCTATAAAGTTTTATTTCATTTTTGTTCGTTCTCTAATATTACAGAAAATTGAATAGCTTTCAATAAACCGTTATCATGTTCAATATTTTTTTAAATAATGTAATTTTAGTCATTTTGTTATATATTCTCTAAATAAAATCTGATTATAATTTTATATTAAAATTCTTTGAAATCATTATGTATAAAAAAAAAGTTGTGATATAATTTGAAATTTAATAATTTCAAATCAAATGTTTTTAGTTTTCTAATTGATTATATGTTATGATTTATTAATTTAGCAAGATAACTAAAAATTCTTTTAGTTATATACTGAATTCTCATTCTTTGATGAAATTTTTGCTTTCCCAGAATTTATTAAATAAAGTTAATTTCTACTTTTCCACTTCTATCTTAGTCACTTTACTTAGATATATTTATATTTAGTTATTTGTTAAATATTTTTCCTCAATTAATAAAGATATTTTTATTAATTTCTTATTTAATAATTCATTAATGTAAATCAACAAATATTTAAGATACTTAATAAATGATTGGTTAAAATTGAAATCAAAGGGTAACATGTAAATAGTAAAATCAAGAATAGTGAAAAGTCAAAATTCTCTCTCTTTCTATATATGTATATATACATATATATATATATATATATATATATATTTATATATACGTATATATATATATATATGTAGATAGATATATACACACACAAACTTATGTCTCTTTTTACACGGTGGATACGTACCGTGTAAAAAAAATCGTGTACAAAAAGTTGTACTAAAATTGATATGCAACAAAGTATACAATTTGTGTTAAAGTAACGCAAACTATACAAAACGCAATTTAAAATATAAAAATGCATTCACTAAAAATATTTAATTTAATAAACACATAAAAGAAAAGCTGTTGTGTTGAGGAAAATAAAAAAAATGATAATTTTTTTTTTGAAAAATCGGTATTTTATTCATCGTCAGTTTCCTTGTTTTGAAGTATTGAAGGAACCATAATGGATCGATTGCTTTAGAGGAATCTTTGTCGGTTTCCTCACTATAAAGGCTAGCGCACATTAGGATGGTTGCGTGATCGATATCCGGGTTTTTTGAAACTTTTCCCGGATTTGAGCACGACAGCGCGATGACTCATCATAGAAAAAGATGATTTCGAAATATTCGAAATAAGATACGTAGACACTGGCTGTTGTTGAGGCCCCAGACGGTCTCTAGGAACGGCTACAAATAAGCTGATGTTAAACCATATGCAGACTCATACCATCTTAAATTCGTGCAAAAAAAGGACGGTTGCATCGTTGCGGATCGGTCAAAAATCCTCCTGCCAACCGATTCCGACGTGGTGTGGTTCGACCCGCTCCGGTAGTAGTGTGCGATAGCACATATAAAATGTGTGAAAGCGATCCGTGATGATTTTTTGCTAAACGATGCAATCCGCCCTAATGTGCACTAGCCTTAAAGGTGAATATAACGTGTACAAAAATTGTGTAACTGTAAGTAAATCGTGTTAAAAAACCATGTAACTGTGAACTTTGTAAAAATAGACTCAAGTGTATATATATATATTATCGAATTCACTTATAACAAACATTGCAGGATGAATTATGTCCTCGTTATAACTGTTACTCGTTGTACCAATAACAAATACATTCCATCTAGATAACTTTATTTCATATATCAGTTACTAAATTTATAGCATCCAAAATGAATATATTTATTAGGTTGATGCATAATTCATAATCGTTTTGCTCAAGCTTTTCAAATCTGTCAAAATTTGTTTCAATTTTTTCTAATAATATACATTCATTACTATTAGTTAATAAAAATCCGTGTCGATAACCACATTCATATTCGTCATATCATGCTTTATCAGTCCGAAAAAGGGTAGACTATAGCACAGTCATTTCACAATCTCATGGAACGATCGGTGAAATTTAAGTTTGAAAATGTTGCAATCGTTTCAAATCTGGCGACACAAGTTTAAAAGATGAGGAAGGAAGAGGTTGTCTGTTTAATTTTGATGATCAGACTCTTCAGATTGCCATGGAAGAAGAAGAAGAAAGTTTGATAACAAGGATGCTGGCTGAACAATTCAGTGTTGACCATTCAGCGACCGTCAGGCGCCTTAAAAAGCTCAATAAGGTGCTGAAAATGGTTAAATGGGTTCCTCACGAGCTATACAACGATAATATAGCCATCCGAGTTCGCATATATACTCAATTGTTTCAGATAAATGGGAAAAATTCTTTTCTTCAACAAACGCTCGACCATATATCGAAGGTCGAGTATTGCAATCCATCAAGGACAAGGGGTAGGACTTGCTGGAATATCCTCCACACATCCCCACCGAAGTACCTTAAAAACCACGTTAATCGCTAGTTTAAAAATTGGCAAACGAGCAAAGTCTACGATGATTTGGATGAACTTGTTACTGATATCAAACCGTGGATTGCGTCCAAACAGCATGACTTTTTTACCCGTAGAATCGACCGTTTACCAAGAAAATGGGAAGCAGCTATTGAAGTACACAACGATTAAGCTGTAGAATAATCGTTTACACATGTTTTGAGTATACTTTATTATTTTATTATTGAATAAATTTAGAATAAAAAACAGGTGTGTGTGTACTCATGTACACACGACACAAGTGAAACTTCAGCGCAGTCTCTCTCCACTCTTTCTCGCACTCATGCAGTCATATTCGCTTCATATCTCTCGTTCGCTGATATGTTCATGGTAACATTTTTAGTGACACACAGCATGATTTTACCCCTCGCAAATGCGCTCATAGAAGTTTCACTTCAAAAACTATTGTCAATTATGCACCAACATAATATCTGTCTATCTATCTAAATATATATATATATATATATATATATATATGTGTGTGTGTGTATATATGTGTGTGTGTATATATGTGTGTGTGTATATATGTGTGTGTGTATATATAGTATGTGTATATATATATATATATATATATATATATTAAATCAACAATCCCACTCTGTTTAAAGAAAAAAGTATTCGATCAGTGTATACTACCGGTCCTTACCTACGGCAGCGAAACATGGGTGCTTAACGCCAAAATAGTTCAAAGACTCCAAACAACACAAGGAAGTATGGAACGATGCATGTTGGGAATAACAAAAAGAGATAGAAAGAGAATAGAATGGATACGAAAACAAACAGTCACAGATATAATAAGAAGAGTAAAGAGTCTGAAATGGAAATGGACAGGACATATCGCAAGAAGAGCAGACAACCGATGGACAAGAGAAATTATTGATTGGGAACCAAGGAATATGAAAAGGCCGAGAAAGAGACCAATGAACAGATGGGATAAGGATATTAAAAACTTTCTTGGAAAACTGTGGAAAAGAGAGGCACTGAATCGAACAAAATGGAAAATCATGGAAGAGGCCTTTATCCAGTAGTGGATTAACAGGGGCTGAAGATGATGATGATATATATATATATATATATATATATATATATATATATATATATATATATATATATATATGTATATATATATATATATATGTATATATATATATATATATATATATGTATATATATATATATATATATATATATATATATATATATATATATATATTCTGTAGTAGCACATATCTTTTATAAAAACTATCTTTTATTAACTCATGTCCATTGATTATAAAATTACAATTAGATTCGAATGAAATATTTCAATTTTGTATTAAAAAAATGTTGTATTTGTTAATTATTAGAACAAATTTTTTTTATCCGCTATAAAATTATAATTTAACGACTGTTAAACTGGGAATAAAATTTTTAGTGAAGGGCAAATTTGATCAGTATATTCGTGAAACTATCTTTTTATAAAAGTTAATATTTTTATAAGGAAATGTGTATAAACTAACATCCAAGTAAACATTTTGTTCGCCGTAGATGTGAACTCGTTATAACAGAGTTCATATATACATACATATATATATATATATATATATATATATATATATATATGTATGTATGTGTGAATGTGTGTAAAGGAAAAAATATTTTTCCATAAAAAGTATAAATAACTAAATGAAAATAGGACTGAAAGTTAAATATTTTTTTTATGATTTCTCGATAATTTCAGCAACGGCCACATACATTTTCTCATGCACACTTAATGTATATTGACTCGTAATAAACAAACAAAAGAAATAACAAGAATGATCAAAAAAGTAGTGTAGTGAAACATCATTTAAAATTATAACACGTTCGACGTGGACAGCAACGTCGAGCAAAAGGTATTATTGCGATGAAACGAGTATGCAGTTCTGCAGTGGATGACGACGACGATGACAGTGGAGTGAAGTAACTTTACTTATTCCGAACGATGGAGTAATTAAAATTAACTTGCGGCGAGCGACGACGTGTTTACATTGCGCGTCAGCGAGACTCGATCTCGTACCCGACTGATAACTCCATATCGGGTGCGATTTTATGTTTCGAGCAAGTTGTTCTTGTTCACAACACACTTTGCAAACGTTACGTACATGTTTAAGCGACGCACTTTATTCATACGTTATGGTATTGATGATCTTCTGCGTGAAACAAAATCAAAGACGGATCAGAGAATCAAATCCGTAGGTATTTATATCAACACTATATTAAGTTTATTGTCAATAGAAACTCATTGTTTGAATTGTAAAACAATTTTATTTAATACAGCATTTGATATTTTATCTTATTTTTATTTTTAAAATAAGCAACCATTTTTACAGATTCATATTTGATGATTATTATACTATTTAAATCGATTATCTGTCGATGCGAAAGGAACAATAACTAAATAAATTCTGCATATGAAGTGTTTTTCCAGGAATGAATTTACTTTAAATATTAATATTTATATAAATACGAGGTCAGACAATTAAGTAATGCGACAAAATTCAAAAATCGAGTATATTTAAAAATTAAGGTACATCGCTGCGATCCCTTTCAAAGTAGTCCCCTCCCGCATCTATACACTTATTCCAGCGAGTTTTCCAGTTTTCGTAACAATTCTGGAACACTTCTTGTGGGATCTCTCCGAGTACCCTCGTCACAGATTCTTGGATATCTTCAACGGAGTCAAAATGTCGAGCTTTGACGAATTTTTTCATATGTGGGAATAAGAAAAAGTCGCAGGGTGACATGTCCGGTGAATAGGGCGGTTGTGGTAACGTTGCGATGCCTTTAGACGCCAAAAACTGAGAGACACTGAACGCACTGTGACAGGGAGCATTGTCGTGATGCAGAACCCAAGTCTTCGCGATCTCTGGACGCACTCTGAGCACCCTTTTTCGTAATTTTTCGAGCACATTGCGGTAGAATACTTGATTTACGGTTTGTCCAGGTGGTACGAACTCTTTGTGAACCACCCCTTTGCTGTCGAAGAAGCAAATCAACATGGTTTTAACTTTGGACTTGCTCATTCTCGCCTTCTTTGGCCTTGGTGCTCCAGGGGACAGCCACTGTTGGCATTGTCGTTTAGTTTCGGGGTCATATTGAAAGAACCAACTTTCATCACCAGTAATAACTCGATCGAGAAGAGTAGGATCACTTTCAACCTGCTCGAGACAATCTTGAGCGATGTTCATTCGGTGGGCTTCGTGACATGCACTACTCGCGCGTTGTTACAAAACACTAAACAGCTGGCGAAGAAATGATATATAATAATATAAATAATGAGGTACGAGGGTGGTCAAGGTCTCAATCGAGAGAGTAGGAATCTGCTATTACGGTGGCGGAATTACAGGTTCGCAGTGTTACCATAGGCCGAGAAAAAAAATCGGTCGCATTACTTAATTGTCTGACCTCGTATATAAGAATATTATTAGAATCTATAAAAATAATGTAAATTAGAGTGATACGACAAAATATTTCTTAACCCTTTCAGGTCCTTAGAGCTGATATATCGGCATTCCATTTTTCCCTAGAAATACCTTGAGCCGATATGTAGACTTTTTGTTTTCAATACAATTTTAAACCATGTAATAATATTTTATTTTTATAAAATGAATTTTTATAGTAGAGAATATTTCTACTGAACAGGAATATTCATGTTTCACCAAGTTTCGTCTCAGATAACTGCAAATACTTGAAGTTAATGGCACCGATTTTCACATGTTGACTTGTGTTTCAGTGCACTCGTTATACGGTATGACTCGTTATAAGCTTTATATTTATATCATTTTATAAAAAAGTGCAAATAATTTTGTATTCCATTAAATACATCTGTTTTCATTTCAAATTTGAAAATATTTGTAGAAAAGTGAACATTTTTCCAAAGAAATTTTTTTTTGCCATTGATTAGAGCCTTTTAATTTATGGAAAATATTCATTTTCCTTCTCTTATGTAAAACAACATATATTTTACAATAAAATACAAAAAAGCGTGAAGTTATCTATATTTTTAAGAAAAATATGTTAACTTTAATAAATGGCTTCAAAAATACACATTTTCCAAGGTATTTTTCGCAGTACATAAAAAAAATATAAGGTAGTAAAAGGGTTAATTATACTATCATGTTTGTGTTTTTATTTCCTATTTCATTAATTTAGAATTTAGAATGTTTACTGATTCATTATTAACTTGGATCCAATTTTCAAACAATGTTACATTTTGTAAAGAGAAAAAAGTTTTATAATAATTATATATAAGCAACTATACTTTTTTTCAGTTAAAGTGTAATAATACAATTTAAATAAAAAAATTAGATACATCAGGTATTTAAACTAGTAGTTTTCAATTATAAGTTTATAACTGAGAAAAACAAAAACAGTTGAGACTGAGAGTAAAAACAATATATAGTACTTTAAACATCGTTTTTATTCACAAGTATTATAATCCTTCTATTTATACGAGTAATTGGTTCCACGAATACAGCGACTGAATAAAAACCGTGTAAATGGACCCACAGAAAGTTGTCTAAAATAGGGATCTGTTCCATATTCTCAAATATTTTACTTTTGTTGAGATAGAAAAGTTTAAATTAAAGTTTTTTTTAAAAAAAAATATACGCCTACATAAGAGGTTACTGATACCAAAAAAAAAAAAAAAAACTTTTTGATGTAGCTATCATTTATTTCCATGAAGATAAAATATCGCAAAGCGTAAAGTTACTTATTACAAATCACTCTCACCTTCAATAAAATAAATAGCTTTTTGAATCATAGATATGGAATCTTTAATATTCTAGGAGCATTTTTTTGTATGAGTCAAGCAGCAGAAACTACTCGTAAACCAAACGACTCTTTGGAGGTGGGTACTGTTCAGGAACGTATGGTACAATGATGGGTCCAACAATTTCTTGCTGGAGACGAGAATTATGAGGATGAAGAAAGTTACGAGCTTCTTCAGTTCATAACGACCAACTAAAAGCGTTATTTGAATCAGAACCACCCACAAATATTCGAGAGCTTGCACAAATGTTAGGCGTTAGTCAGTCAAGAGTTCTGAATCACATTAAAACAACTAGAAAAAACAAAAAAGCTTGATAAATAGGTGCATAAACCGCAGTTATGTTTCTCTCAACCTAATATTTGGTAGAATTTTGATCAAAATGCAAATAAAGGAATACTTTTAAAATTTATTTTTCGATAGGTATGTACAAAAAATGTTTTACTGAATAGTAGATCGTGAAATTTTCTATAATCAAATACATATTTCTCTTGTATTACAGTATTTATTAACAAATCTATGAAAGAGCCAATTTATTCTGATTATATTGACTTTCTTTATTGACTCATGTTAGTATTTTGTAAGTTCGTATAAATTTGCAAACTGTTTATAATGTCATCATTGAAAAACAATGAAAATGCATCAGTAGAGGGATCGATGTGTTTATTAGAAGATAAAACCACTTTATTTATGCCGAATAACCAATTGATTACAAACAAATAATGTGTTTTTTTTTATTTTGTACTTCAGTTATATTTTATTAATGTTTCTGTTTTGTAAAGATCTCTCTATCTATATTTATATACATATATCTTTCTCTTTTCATTGAGAATAATAATAAAAAATAGAATACATAATCCTTACAAAATAAATATTTGTCAACAGTTTAGCTTTTTAAAGTAAAAATGTGGCTCAGGTTACACAACCTGGTGGCATTAATGTGGAAATTAGTAGAAATTTCAATGATTAATGCGATTTCATTATGTAAAAAATATAGTTTAAAAAATTCTACCACTTCAGTGGTTTTGTAAATAATTTGTATGAATTTCTACATATTCTTTGTTAATTTGTTCATATTGAATATATTCTTGTATGCTATTGTTTTGAATTTGAACCTATTTTTATTTTCTCAACAAATCTTATATGAAAAATTGCCTTATTTAAATTATAAACGTGTTAATTATTGTACAATAAATTAATATTGTATAAATAATACAACAAGAATCTGAAATGAATTATATATAAACACACATATTTTAAATTCGTATATATATATATATATATATATATATATATATATATATATATATATATATATATATAAACGTATATGTGTATAATTGAATAAACGGCAGCCGAGATAAGAATTGTTACATTGCGGTTTCCACGCAGTATAATATTTAACCACAACATTTTAATGTCCAAATATCAAGTACACACATACACGTTTGCGGTGCAGAGAAGAGGAGAGAAAGGAAAAAACAGCACAAAAGAACACACGATATCGCCTCCGGAATATCGGCAGAAACGTATTCATGTCATCATTATTAACTTTGTCTCAGGCGGTTCCGAGCAAAGCGTACAGCGACCTAACAACCTGCGGACTGGACAGATGTTGTCCAGATAAAAACTGGACCGTCGTACAGAGTCCGTTGCAATAGCTTACGGCATGATGGCGTGGCGGTGGGTGGAAGGTCTCTTGCGTAATACAGCTAAGAGCGCCCACGCTGGCACGCAGGTTCGTAGTCGCTCTTGACGCGACACAAAATTTTGTAGAAGTATTAATAGCTATCGGCAAATTCAATCAAATATTTTTTAATATTAGCAGTTGTCAACAATTATACACACTCTTCTGTTTCGCTCTGTCTGTATACATATTACATACACACACACAACATATATATATATATATATATATATATAATTTTTTTTTAAATTCCATCAAAATAATTAAATGTTTTTTATATAAAAAAGTAATAAATGCATACTATTTGTATATTGTATCTTCATATATTAAAAATTAACATGTTACGTGCCAAGGATGTCCGTCTGATATATATGTTAATTAAATGTATATCGATTTGTACTTATATTGTTGACACAAAAAGTCTTCGTTCATTCGTAATGGTGTTAACAGTAAAAAATAGCGGAAATATAAAAAAAAATCTTTAAATTCTTTCTCTAGTCATGAGAAATAAATTGTATAAACGCACTGGCACTCAACGTGTTAAATATGTAGCAGTTTTTATCTAAATTAATTATGGCGTAAGTAAAAAATCTATTAATTTAATTTACATATAAGAATTTTAGAAAAGTTCTAGATGTCCTATGAACATATATTTGTTACCAATTGAATGTTTCCGTTAATTTATTTTTTGTTGTCATCATTGAATGATATTTCTTAGAGTTGTCTTTAAGATCAGCGTTGTATTTTTTTTTTGGGAATATTGCCATTTTTCTTAAATTTTGATAGTGTTTTCAGTTCATATATTTTATAGAACTAAATTGAATTTCAAGAAGATGAAGACTTTTTCAGCAAGTTCAATTTAATTTTCTACTATATTTCTACTATATTGTAAAATGAAATTTTACAATAAGAAAATCTAAAATAATATTTTGTACGTATGATTTATTTTGGAATATGTTTAGATTCTTAATAAATTTAAGATTTTAAGAGGGTGAAAGTAATATTTATCTTATAGTAATATTTATTTTAGCCGTATAGCTAAATTCGTTTTTGCAAATTAATCACTCCCCACATAACATTGTTTAGAGAGGTCGCAGCTTTTTGCTACTGCTAAAGCACTCCGGCTGCGTCATACTGTATATAACACAACATCTAAGCTCCATAGCTATATCTGGAAATTCTATTTCTGTCCGATATATGTCAAGAGTTTCAATCCTGGCATTCAACTCATCCAAATATTGGCTCTATGAATCAGTCGGAACAAGCAATTAGATATTGATTACTTCAGCAATCATTATTGTTAACTTTTTGTTTTTGTTCTATAAAGATAATGATGGTTAACACAATATAAAACAAATGTTTATCAGTTCTTGAAAAAATAAGATTTATTTCATTTATAAATCGCGATATTCCTCAAGACAAGTTCTTTTCGAATAATAAAATAACTATTTTATTATAATCAACTTTTCTTCAAAGTATAAACTTTAAAATAGGTCGTTATAACCGAAATATTCGCTATATTCGATTGTAATCTAGATGATTTACAGTAAAATAAATGAGAAACCAAATTGTATATCTGATTTATGTTCTTAAAGTTGAAATATCGTTATAAACGAGGTCGCTATAAATTAATTCAACTATATATATATATATATATATATATATATATATATATATATATATATATATATATATATATATATATATTGGGTTGTCCAATAAGATCGTGTAGTTTTTGTGAGTACAAAAATTGTTTAATTTATTCAACAATATTTAATTACAATCAATTATTTATGAATTCCCCTTCATTATTCATTTCTTTCTCCCAGAGATCCGATAATTTCTTGATTTCCTGTTGGTAAAAAGCTTGATCTTTTGAAGTAAACCAATTTTCGAGCCAGTTTTGCAACTATTCATTATCATTCAATGTAACTTCACGAATAGCATTCAAAAGTGAGCGAAAAGGTGATATCAGACGGCGCGAGATCTGGAGAGTGCGGTAGATGTTGAAAAACCTGAAAAACTAGCACTTGAATGACAATTTTTGTGAGATTTGTGACATGTAGCAGGGTGTTGTTGTCCTGCAGGATCGTCTCGTATCGGTGATTTGATGTTTTTGCTGTCCTGCTTCCACCAAGTGTCAATATTGTAGGCAGTCGATGTTAGCTGTGATCGTCTATTCCTATGAATCATTATTATCTAATTCCTGTTAATCAGATCCTAGTGAATTATTCTCTCCATTCCCTATCAAACACAGAGCATTTTCTTGCGAGGATGGAGATTTTGCTTGATGCGCTCCTTCATGTTCACGTAAAGATTCTACTTTTTATCGCCTGTCACAATTAAAGAGAGAAATGGTCGATAAAGGACGGCGGCGAGACGATGCCAAAGAAGCAAAGAAACGCATGTAATGACCCGCTGGTTTTTGTTCTTCTGATTAAGCTCATTCGGGACCCGTGCACTGTGCTTTTGGACTCTTCCTATCGAATTTGGGTGATTGTGCACTGTCTGTGGCGCGTAGTCGAGTTGTTCAGCTACTTCTCGCGTTTTTTGATGGCTGTCCTCTTGAAGAAGACCTTCCAAGCGCTCTTCATCAAAATTCAATTGGCGTTCAGACCGAGAGACATCACTCACATCAAAATCGCTTTCTTTAAAGAGAACAAACCATTTGCGAGCTGTTCTGTTAGTAATAAAATCTTTTTTGAAGACAGCACTAATGGTTCGAGCAGCTTGCTTAGCAGTACATCCACGATTAAACTCACAGACAATGAGATGTTGGAGATGTTAGTTCTTTCTGATCTGAAGCTACATAAAACTGTGTATAAAAATTAATTTTAATTAAACGAAAATTCGAAAATGATTAGTGGTTTGATGGGAGAAAACAAGATCTATAAAATGGTCTGATGCCTTAATAAACAACTGCATGAACTTATTTGACAACCCGATATATATATATATATATATATATGTGTGTGTGTATATATATATATATATATATATATATATATATATATATATAATGATATGACTTAAGCGACCACAAAAAAGTACTAAAAAAAATGCAAAAATTAAAAATAACCCTGTTATTCCAATGGTGAATTAATTTAGGCTTCCATATGGAACTAATAAAAAGTGGTACAGGGGTTAAGAAAAGTCATGGTATTTTTATTTAGTATTTTAGTTAAATTCAATACTAAAGTACAATTGAACTAAAATACTAAATAAGGGATAATATTTTTTTTTAATTTTTGGGTTTCTTTAATACTTTCGTGTGAGAGCCTAAGTTGAACAAACCTATATATTAGATAGATATACATGCACTGTTTTTGTACCTAAATTTAAAAGGTACATTAATTAATTAAGTTCATTAATCATAAATTAATAATGTATGTACTTAGCAAAACGTACACTTCGTTATATGAAGTAGTTATCTTAGTGGTTGTCTTACTATAATTGTACTTAATATATACTTTCTGATACTACAAATCATATGTATACTAACATAAATAATTTTATTGGCAATCACACATTGCTATATACATATGCTATATATATATATATATATATATATATATATATATATATTTATAAGTTAGATAATTAATTATGAAAATACTTATTTTTTATTGTTAAGTACATACTTAAAATAATTTCAGTTGAATATACTTTGGTATTATTTATTGAAATGTTTATTGAATTTGTTTTAATATTGACATTAGTTTATTTTTTTAAAATAAATACTTGAACCTAATATAATTTATATAAAACGTTACAGGCTAGCTTGTATTGAAAATATTTTAAGTGTTAGAACTGAAAAGATACTTTCAGTTCTGTTATAAGACATGTATTTTTTTATTCGATGCAAATTGAAAAAAATATTAAAATAAATGCTTAATGATATATTTTTTAGATATGTTATGTTGTGAAAATTTAAAAGTACATTATTTTTAATAGTGTGAGTCTGTGTTTTCTCGGTACAAAAGGATTAAAAAGCGAGGTTAAGGGACACTGTTGTAACAATATAATTTTCGAATTGTGGCTAAAATTACCTTGATGGATGAATTTTTCATTCAGTCTACAAACCATAAAAAATCTTTCTGATAAAAATATTTCACAATTAATTATTAATTATTTCTAATTGTTGTTTATGCGAATTTCGATGACGATACTATCATGTTCGAGGTAGTATCAGGTAAAGAAAAGTCTTTTTTTAATGTATAAAAAAATATTTTGTATGCCTGAGGATGGAGGCAAACGTGCTTAAGTAACCATCATAAATTATCTACAACCATTATTTTAAAATTATTGACTAGAAAACAATGAACTGTTTGGGAGATAAATAACAAACAGAATTAGCGTCAATTTCACCCTCGTTCTGTGTTGATTTTTTTCCTTTGACAATGTAATCAGTGATTAAAATTTGCAGTGATGATTTTACTAATTTTTTATTAAGTTCGCGATATCCAGAAATACAATTATTCAGCTCAAGTTGGAACTTGAAAGCTTGTTCGTAATTTTTGTCAAGAACAAGAAAATGATCCAATTTATTTGAAAGTTAAAGATCTTCTCGAATTATATTTGCAGTGAGGGGGATAGGTTTTTCTACGGCTTCACTATCGTTTTCTAGGTCTTCGACGATATCTAAAGTTGCATCATTAATATCATTATCACTTAAGGCATTATTCACAAGAAATTCGTCGCCATCATTCTGACTAAAAGTATCAAAACCTCTTCTACCAATTTTTCATGTGCCAGAGTAATGATTTCAGCTGATAATGTCGATGTTCGGATGGTTGGATCGTTTGTAACAGATTTCGACCAAGCTGCTTTCCAGCAGGCATTTAAAGTTTTTGGTCTTATTTAATCCATAGTAGATACATGATTTAAACAGTCTAAAATAGAAAATTTTAAATAAAATAAATTTAAAAAAATTTAATAATTCACATTGATTTTTTTTTAATTTACGTGCAGTTCACACACACACACACATTACATATATATATATATATATATATATATATATATATATAAATAGGGAAAACCCCGAATTTACATGAAGTATGTAAATATGCACCGAATAAATGCAAAACCGCATTAAAAAGATGCGCATAAAAACAGACACGGCTGTATATATATATATATATATATATATATATATATATATATATATATATATATATATATATATATATATATGTGTGTGTGTGTGTGTGTGTTATATGCATTTATGTATAAAAATGATCTTTATCATCAAAATAAATTGCATGTTTAAAATAAGTAATTAAAAACCATGTTAAAGTTTTCTCCTTTAAAAACTAATAATTTTAGCCAATTAATATTATTATTAAAGATTATAAGTAGTTAAAAATTGTAATAAAATATATATTTGACTAACTAGTTCTTTATTCTATTCTTATCTATTTTATAAAGTACATACCAAACTTATGTGTGTGTGTGTGTGAGTGTAGACATATTTATAATGTGTGTGTGTGTGCGCACGCTAAAACAACACAAGTACGTTTTGTGTTTGTGTGTGTGTGTAAGTATAACGCGAGTGTTTCTTATGATATATGATGTACTTTAGATACGTAGACGACGTGTGTAATTTTCAGATGCCGATGATTTTCGTTGATCAGTGAACGAACTGCGGGCGGATTGGTAAAAAGTAGCCTCGAAATTGTTCGGCCGGTTCCCGGCAGCTGTGTCTGAACCGCAATTTAAAACTATAGAGAGCGTCAATTACGTGTTTCTTATAACAAAGTTTATTTTGTTGTTGATTTTTCCATTCATGTGTTGTTTTTAATAAATAACATCAGATATACGTTGTGTAATTACCGAGTATCGTTCGCAATGTATGTCTGTTTGTGTGTTTGTATGAATGTGTATATATATATATATATATATATATATATATATATATATATATATAGATATGTGTGTGTGTGTTTGGATTTTAATCCTTAACGTATGTTTTATTTATATATAGGTATATACCTGATGATTACATTTTGTTGAAGAAAAAAGTCAGTAAGTCAATTTTTTATCCTTCAACAATAATAAACCGTTTTAAAGCATATATATATATATATATATATATATATATATATATATATATATATATATATGTATATATATATGTATATTAATTAAAAGAATAATTATAAAGCCGTAGTGCAATTAAGAACACAAATATTTTCTGATCAATATGAGATAATAAATGTGTGTAATACTGCTTATTTTATCCTATTTTTAGTATATTTGACCATGAAACTTTTATTTTAATATGTTCATCATCATGAAGACAACAATCCATGAAACTATTACGTTGGTAGAAAAATAAATGCGGTTTATGACTTTCAAATTCGTACACATTTTTCTCTTTTTTTGATTTTTCTAGCTGTTTTAACCTCTTCACAGTGGAATTTTCGTACGGGTAAGAATAACTCTTTTCAGAGTGGGATGTTTTTTTCTTTGGAATGGTATGCTATTGTACCGGGTCTAAAGTAGAAAAAGGAAGAAAAAAATTAAAAACATTAAAAAATTTTAAAAAAATATATTAAATCTAAAAATGTTCTTTTTAAATATAAAAAATTAGTAAAATGAATTTATATAAAATTATTTTGCTCTATGGTATTCCTTGAAACATTGAGACATACACAAAGTAACATTACAGTCGGAACACCAATATCTCGATTGTTTTCTCAATGGCGCTAATAACATATAAACTAGCAATGCATTGAGACAGATACATACAAAATGACTTAAACGTAATGCTAAATAGAGAGTAGTTTTTAAAGCACCATGACAATAAATGTCGTCATGTCAATTGAAGTTGTATTTCTGTCTTGACGAAATATTTCGTCAGGCCCAGTTAAAAGGTTAAGTACTCCAGAACTGTTGTATGACTAACACATAACTTTTGCGGAAGCTCTCGAATTGCTGTGCGGGTTTCTGATTCAATTATCGTCATAACTTAGTCTTTATAAACTGAAAAAGGACGCCCGCGGCCTTCTTCAACTTTAACACTCTATTCCCCAGTACAAAATTTTTTGAACAACCATTGTGCCGTACATTCCTTAAGAGTATGCACACCAAAAGCATCGTTTTGTTTAAGAGCATTTTCTGATGTTTTGCTACCCGTTTTGAACTTATAATGCTCTTATATGCTTCTTTTCCATCTTTAATTCAATAGCCCAATTTCAACCAAAATTATTAATAAAACCAAAGTCGATAGTACCAAAGTACAGACAAACAAAAAACATGAAAGCGATCAAATGACACATTTATTGAAAAAAATAAGGTTAGAAAAATGAAAACAAAAACCGCAATTATCATTAGATGATGATGATAGTACTTGTAGACATAGTGGCTTCACAAAACATGAAATGGTCAAAAAAAATCAAACATTCTCTTATGGAAAATGATCGGCTTCAACTTCAGAAAATCGCAGAAATTTTGAAAATGTACAGGCTATTTAAATAATTCATGATCATCTTAGAGTGCCAAAAGTATGATCAAAGTGTGTGCTGAGAATGTTTGGACTGCTTCAAATATATATATATATATATATATATATATATATATATATATATATATATATATATATATATATATAGTTGAATGCCGTAAGCAGTTAGTGGAGCTGTTTGGAGCGAATCAAAAAAATATTATCGGCAAGATTGTTACCGGTGCTGAAACTTTGATTTATCATTAAGGTTCTGAATTAAAATAGGGGTCCATGTAGTGGCATCAAAAGGATGAGGTACCTCCCAAGACATTTAAATTTGTTCCTTTAGCTAAAAATGTAATGGCAACAGTGTTTTTGGGATTCGTAAGGAATTTTACTAATAGATTATAAAAGTACAGGCAAAATTATCACAGGTGCATACTAGGCTCAGAATCTATATCATTTAAAAGAATCCATAAAGGAAAGAAGAAAAGGTAAATTAACAAAAGTGTTGATCTTAGTTCATGACAGTACACCATAGCCCAGACTGCCAATACTACTCTGACAGTATGCAGATTCGAAAAATTAATCGGTCAATACAGTTCTGACCTAGCACCAAGTGGTTATTACCCGTTTCCTAATTTGAAAGAGTATCTTTGTGGGAAGCATTTCACCTATGGTGACTCATTACAAGCAGTCATAAATGATAATTTTTAAGACAAATCGGAACATTATTTTTATGAAGGTTTAGAAAAATTAATTGAAAGATGTAACAAATGTATTCATGTTTGAGAGTATATTGAAAAACAAAAATATAAAACTTAGGTCTTCCGTCTATTTCTCCTTCATTCTGCGAATATAAAGAACATCCCTCGTAGATCGACACTTCAGTAACTTTTACTCAGTTTGTGTGCTGTTTATGTTAAATATATGTCACACACACACACACACACACACACACATATATATATATATATATATATATATATATATATATATATATATATATATATATATATATGAGATACTGTACCAAATAACGTAATTTGATTTTAATTAATGCGGTTATCTTATCTTTAACAAACAGTAAATGACAAAGAAGGTTTTCTAGTTATTAATGTCAAAATAATTTAAAAGAATCATACCTTCTAATAATATTTAAATTTGTTTTGTAAAAAATAATTCTTTTTAAGATTCTGAACGTATTAAGAAATACACTGGTTTAAAAATTATTTTAACAAGTAATATAAATTAAATATCAATAAAAAAATTACATATATATATATATACATATATATATATATATATATATATATGTGTTTATAACCGGTAATAAAAAATACTATTTTTGAATTGACTGTATTTAATTAGCAATAAGATCGTAAAATAAAACTGTTTAAATACAACATTCAATAGCTACAATCAAGTTTGAAATATGATAGTGATTGTTACGGTTCGTAATATATTCCTATTACAAATCGTTCTTTTATGCATAACATATGAACTTGAATTTATGTTTTCACTGTCTCTTAAAATTTGAAATTTAAAGAGTAATAAAAAACTACACACGAACACATCTATAATCTATCTATCTACATACATACATATATATGTGTGTGTATGTATATATATATATATATATATATATATATATATATATATGCACATTTGATTTACATAATGACTTTTAAAATTTGGGTTTAGATGCAATAGTAATTTTTTATTATACTAAACTAATAAATAATTGAATAAAATTGATATTTTTCTCTTACTGTGAAAAAAGGACTATTGAAATGGGTTATCTTACATTAACCCTTAATGGTCGAGAGCTTTTTTTGTAATACTCGCCTGTAAGACAACAGAAACTTAGGTGAAAGCTTGTAAAACGTTTATAAGAACGAAAATTTAAATAACACATTTAAACTGGTTTATTTAGATGTGGATTCAAGATATTTAGTTGATAAATTCTTTACATGTCCTCGTATTGGGGCCTTTTGTTTTCTTTGGCATTAGTGTGATGTCCCCGTAGCGGGGCCTTTCAATGGTTAAGGGTTAAATTCTAGTATTTAATCTGTTGATGATTTCAGAACATATCTATTTTTTGGCTGAATGAAATTTTGAAGTAAAATCCCTTAAAAATAAAGGTGTCTTTATAAAGAGTATGTTTGTGAATAAAAAGCAAATAGTAAATGTTTCGTTGTTAATTGAAAAAATTAATCAAGCCTAGCCACGTTTCTTATTGTGTGATAAAGGCTAATAGGTCTATTGGTATTATCAAGTTTTTATTTTTTGTATCAAAAAAAAGTAAAAATAAAAATATTCATAGATGGGCGAATTACGTTTACTTACTATTTCTCCACCAGATTTATTAACAATGTTGATAAATCTTGTGTTTGATTTTTTAAAGTTAAAAAAAATACTATTATTTACACAATAATGAATAAAAAATTTTATTTTAACATTACTTTTTCTCGAAACAGTCATGATTTCACTTAAAATATTTATTTACTCTAAACTGACAACCTACACAATCTATTTACACTGTTTTCCAATTTTATCCACCAGATGGCATCTAAATATTAAGTGTCTCAGTAAGGAAGATGAACACTTTTTCTGACAGTCTTTGATTTCGTATCAGTGACACAGATTTAGAAATATTGTGAACAAGTTTATCAGTTGGTTTTTATAAAATAATAAGTAGAGATCTTTTCTCTTTTTAATTTCAAGTTTCAATTATCTTTTATAATTGGTTTTATTTCATATTTTGTGCGAGTGACCGTGAATGAAGTTTGGCCGGAAATTGATGCCTCCACTTTATGTGCATTAGTGTTCAGGTATAGAAAATATATATATATATATATATATATATATATATATATATTTATATATATATATATATATATATATATATATATATATATATATATATATTTATATATATATATATATATATATATATATATATATATATATGTATGTATATGTATGTTTATATATATATATATATATGTATATATATATATATATATATATATATATATATATATATATATATATATATATATATTTATATATATATATATGTATTTATATATATATATATATTTATATATATATATATATATATATACACATATATACGATTTCCTAGATTCATTTTTTCTTATAATTAGTCAATAACAACGTTTAATATTGGAATTAAATTTCAATATTAAATGCTTAAAAATAATATTTATAGTAAATTAATTTATAGCGATTGAAATATGCTATTTGCTAAATACTTACCAAGCTATTTTTACTAATAAATAAGATGTAATGAATCGGTATCAGTTATAAAGTAACAGTTTATAATTAATTGCTAACAGTTTGTAATTAGATGTAATTCAATTAATTTAATCGTGACTACAACATACTGGTTATGTTCTTATCTTCTTGCGTCAATCCGTCAGATGTTTAATAGAATAAAATGCAAACATTATAGGTTAGGTTGTAGACATTCTAGTTGCTTATAAAATTAAATTGAATAAATGTATTCCAGAAACGAATATTTTTTAAAATATGCCCTAATAAAAAGAGTCTAATAGACTGGTTGATCAGTCGCTCAATAGTTTTTGACTTGAATAAAAGTTTTAATAATGTCATTGTCTGTACTATTGTCATTTATTATTTTTAGTTGAGGTTATATATTGTCTCTCTCTCTCTCTCTCTCTATATATATATATATATATATATATATATATACTAATATTAATTTTTAATACAAGAAACAAAATATAAATTGTGTTGGTTAGTAGTGAATACTGTCTAGTTAAAGTTTTGTGGTCTGATTTTAGATTTTAAGTCATTTTTAGTATGTTTCGGGTCAAAAAGAATATTATATATATATATATATATATATAACAAAAAATTTTTCATAAAATAAGTTGATGATTCCACAAAGATTATGAAACATTTTTAATTTTCATGAAATAATTCCAAATAGTTTTTATTATTTTCTTAAAACTCAACATTTCATTAAAAATAATGCCATTTCATCCTAAAAGGATTTGTCTTGAGCTGGAGTTGATATTGTATACCTCAGTATTATATTTCGATAAATTTTAAATTTTATCAATTTGGAGTTTAAGGAATACCTTCGTTTTTATTATATTCACATTTGGGAACAATTTTTTCTCTCGTTACTTTTATCAATTATTTTGGATCTAATTTACTCAAATCTAGTTCAGAATTTCTGTAGAATAATACAGAATAATATTCACTTGCATCATTTTCACATATTGATCAGATGATAATGATTTATAATCTGAAGATATTTCAAAGTTTAAGTTTAATTAAATTAAGGAGCAGAGCATCTATTTGAAATTTTGTTATAAACTTGGAAACACTTTAATATTTTAAAATGATCTTTGGAGAAATCAGAAGTCAGGTTACAAACTTGGAGAAGTTTAAGTATTTTAAGAAAGGCAGAACATCAATCACAGATGATGAAAAACCTGGTTGGCTTTCAAATTCTAAAACCGATGAAAAGGCAATCAAATCTTCCGAACTTATTCGTGCAAATTGGCAACTAACGTGCAAATTGGGCTTGGATCGTGTTTCTGCAAAGTTTGTTCCTTGTCTCTTAACAGAAAATCAGAAAGAGAACTGAGAGGCAATCGCAAACTATTTTCTTGAGTGTGGAAAAAGCGAACCAGATTTTTGTGTCTTATTTTTATTTCCGAACCTGAATAGTTCTTTAAAAGGACACAGTTTTCAAACAATTGAAGGTATAAAAGAAAATTCTAAAACTGACCTAAAAGCAATTACCAAAAGCTCCTACAGGAAGATTTTTCAGAAGTACAAACACAACCGTCTACTTTTAAGAAAAGTGATTCTTTAAGAATCAGAAGAGTAGATAGTCAATATAAGTGAAATTTTGTTTATTCTCGTTGCTAAAGAACGTAGGTAAATATGTCTATTTCAATGATAATTTGTATTTTTGTTGTAATATATAATATATAAACAATCTCCAAACGCTTATGTGCGTCCACAGTCCACTCCGATAGCTTTCACCGGACGCATATATTCGTCCATAGCAGTCAAAGTGTTAATGATTCTATTTAGGAAACAAATGTTATTATATTTTGAAAAAAAAAACAGAAGTGAATAAAGCGACACATTCAAATTTTGGTTTGTTTAATGCACATACATAAAATATTTGGTTGTTTTAAATTCGGTATCAATTGACTCTATAATTTGAAAACAAAATACGTAGCTACTCTTTAGTTTATAATTAAAACATGTAGGATGTTGATGTATTTTATGACGATTTTTTACGGTAGGTTTCTGTTTAGTAGAGCGTTGATCTTTGATATACGGCAGGTGTCTCATCTATGTCTAATTACTCAATTACTAGTTCATCGAGTGGTTTGCAGCTGCTAAAACACAACGATCACATTAAACATCGTTGTTTATTAATATACGAATAGACGAATAGAAAAAAATGTATATCTTATTTTTATGAAATCATTCGTTTCCTCGTTGTCGTCGACGTCGTCGAAAAATATATAGTCAATTACTGTCACCCTGTGAGTAAAAAATAAAGTGTTGATGTTTGTTATGACCAATTAATTATTGAAATATATTCAGTTGAATTAACCGTAAAATATTTCTGTGCAGTATTGAATTATCTGTACATATGTTACCACCTACCTCGAAAATTAATTTGAAGACTATAAATCACTTTTATATTACACTAAAGTATTATAATATTTATTATCATTTTCTATGCTAGAATTACTAGCATCTTTAATATTTTCAACGAATAATTACTTGCATCTGCTTTCAAATTTATATATTTATTTTTTTAATAAAAACGATGAATTATAATTTTGTTTAACTATTATACTTATGTTGGAATCATATATATATATATATATATATATATATATATATATATATATATATATGTATATATATATATAATAGAAACAAGAACAGATATTAAAAAAATAAGAATTTTAAATAAAAATCAACACTGTAGTTCTTTCCTTCTAACATTCTAATTTAATGACTATAAAATAAATTTGCTAGACACTATGAAAAAATATTATAAATCAATCAAGTTGATTTTTTAATATAAATTCATGTTTTTTTTTTGAATTAATTTTGCTGAATTACTTTTTATAGAAAAAAGTATATGTCTATGTAACCGCTTTCGTTTGAAAAGAATAAAATATATAATTGTTATAGGGAAACTTTTAAAGAATAAAATTGTCATTTCAAAATTACACTATAAATTAAATATTGAATTTGGAATAAATTTCTTTATTAATTGTTTCTAGTCATATTGGAAATTAAATTGAAAATCTTAATAAAGTCTTTTTGACAAAGTATTAATTTAAAAAAACTCAGTCAATTTTCTTAAATATTTTTCTCGGTAATATGTCTATATTCACTGGGACAAATAAGTGATGATTCTATTTAAAACATAGCTTGGTCACAGCCTTTTTAATGCATAATTTGCATTGGAAAATCATTCAATTGTTCTTGCAGCAGCTTTCTTTCTATTTTTCTATAGGAATTTAACTGTTAGCCCTTATTCGCAGGAGTGTTAGAAAAACCCATCAACGCGGGCTTTTTTCATCTTTTCAATAAAAAATATAAAACTCTGTGTTTCTTTTCACATGCTGGTGTTTATTTAACGCGCGGTAAAAAATATAAAACTTGATTCATTTCTAATGTCAAGCGTTTTGCGTTGAAGTAAATACAACATATGGAAGAGGGTATTTTCATTCGCATAGGGGTTGGTGAATGACACCGAATTTGTCAGTCAGTCTCGCTTGCACTTTGGTACTGATAACAAGTACAAGAGATAACGGCGACAGCGTTTACGAAAATGGCGGAATTTGATACTGAACGTTTTATTTTGGAGGTGGAATCGAGATCTCTGTTATATAACAAAGGTTTAACAAATTATTCAAACAAAATTTTGGAGGAGGACACGTAGACGAAAGTCACTTCAAAAAAATTCCAAATTGGGAAAATATCGTAGATAACAATTCTCAATAATTCATTAATTGTTTCAAATTTCATACTGGACTAGCTGAAAAACATTCGTATAGAATCTTCGATCTTCATAAATAGCCACAAACCTTTTTTCAAGTATCGTCGATCATTCAGAGGATGCACATAGAACATTTTCGTTTTTTTTCACTTTCTTAAAATACATACAGCTATTACCTACAACTCTTCTGAATTCATGCGTCCGACGATGATAAAAAGGAGTGATTTTTAAATGCTCATATGAACTACTATATTTGCGTGCGTTTTAAAAACGCTAACGCTAACTCTGAACGCAAAGTTTTTTTAACACTCGTGCGAATAAGGCCTTACTCGTTTGGTACTTTTAGTATTTGTGAATAAAAAATACATAATAAATACAATATATTCAAATAAGGAATTTACATCGTAGATATTATGTACATGAAAACTAACTTCTTGAAAATTCTTATTGTACTGTAAATAAGGGAATATTACATACCACATTTTCAATTTTTCTCCATATAAATTATATAATAAATATAATATGATTATTCTCTAAATCGGTATATATTAGTTAATACAATAAATACCAATACATTGATGTGTGGTGTTGGTATCTGTAGCAATGTGTATCAATATGATGGATTGTACAACTATACAGTGATCACTTCAATACGAGGGTCGTTTGTTAATTTTGGGGCTACGCAATCAATTTTTGCGTATTGTAATATAGTTAAGCTCAATTTAAGCTTTATTGCGAGGGTCGTTTGATACTTTTGATAAATTTCTATGAGATAGCGCTACCATTCATTTGGTAACGTCACGGCTGTCCAGTGTTACTATTCACATTAGCATAGATAAAATTTCAGCCAGAAGCGACGCACTATTCACGTTCTACAGATGTTTGAAGCGAGCATTGTAGCAATTGTCATAAAATAGAAAAAAACGAGTTTAGTAATAAAAGATTTTTATTTGAAAAAGTGGACGGCCGCTCAAATATCCAAGCAGAGTTGAATGAAATTCATGGGAACTCTGCACCAGCGTTGAAGACTGTTTATTTCTAGATAAGTGAGTTTTAACGTGGTCGAACATGCACTGAAGATGAAGTGCGTTCAGGACGCTCAGTTGAGGTCACCACGACAAATATCGTTGAAAAAATCCATGGTATCGTTATGGACGACCGCCGAGGGAAAATGCATGACATTGCTGAGATTATAGGTATCTTAACTGAACAAGTGTACGTCTTGCACGAAAAATTGCACATGAAAAAGCTGTGTGGGGTGATTGATACCGCGATTATTGACTGTCAACCAAAAACGCATACGAAAGGATATTTCAATCTAGTGTTTGGTGATGTTTAATCGAAATCCACAAGCCGTTTTGCATCGATTGGTCACCGTGGATGAAACATAGATCCATTACTACACACCTGAATCGAAGCGGCAGTCAAAGCTATGGATAACGACTGACGGAATTGCGTAGAAGAAGACGAAGGTCGTTTTGTCGGCTGGGAAGGTAATGGTCACTGTTTTTTTTTTTTTTTTTGTATTCCCAAGGAATCATCTTGATCGACAAGTTAATGAAAGGAAAAACGATAACAGGAACCTAATATGCAACATTATTGAACCGTTTGAAAGAACAGTTGAATACAAAATGTTTAAGATTGTCACACAAAAAGTGCTCTTTCACTAGAACAACGCGCCGTCCCACAAATCGACCGTCTCAATAGCATAATTCCACGAATTAGGCTTCGAATTGATTCATCATCCATCCTATTCTCCGGATTTGGCTCCGTGCGACTTCTTCTTCTTATCAAATTTGAAAATTTGGTTCGGTAAGAAGGAATTCTCGTCGAATGAGAATGTCACCGCCGCCGTCAATGCGTACTTTGCAGACTTTGAGAAAAGCTACTTTTTCGACAGGATGAAAAATTTGGAAACTTGCTGCAGCAAATGTGTATCCCTGAATAGACATAATGTTGAAAAATAAAATCGATTTTTCCAAAAATCGGTGTTTAACTTGCTTTTTTACCATACTTATCAAACGACCCTCGTATACCGCATAAAATTATTTATACATTATACAACCTATCTGAGACAAAAGTCCAAATCTACACATACTACAAAATTACATAAATGAAAAAACTACATACTAAAGGTATTAGTATATAAGTATATTTTCTATCACTTGTCGAATTTTTTATTTCGATTTCTCTCTATGATTTGTTGTTCCGTATGAATAGCATTTTATTTGATACGTAGCAGTGAACGTTATGTAGTTTTAGATCATAATTTTGTTTTTTTTCGCCATGTTGTTTCATGTAACAGAAGCATGCTATATGCACAAAACAACAATCAGACATGAATTGTGTGTAAATCTATATTAGAGGTGCTATATCTGCCTTGTAAATACTTACTATACTCACATATTTAAACTAATATATAGTCCGTCAAAATTAACAGGACAATAAAAGAAAATACGGAAAGAAGAAAACTGTTTTTTGGTTTGCACAACAAAATAAATTTAAAAAAAATACCTAAGAACGAAATTTAATGAATTAAACTTGAAACATATGAACTGAGAAGCAAACATTTTCTCGTCACTCAGTTCTGCGGATAAAGTGACGAGTAATATGGGTTTTCATTATCAAGATTATATGCTTGTATTTCGAAGTCTTGTGAAGTTTACCCTTGTTTTACTTTATTTTTATAAACATAAAACGTATTGAAAAGTGGATATACTAAAGAGTATAAAATTAAAGAGACGTTTTCACTTCAATATATAATTAGATAAGTTAAAATAATTTTTTAAGATATGATTTTGATTGTCTAAAAAAATGTTGAAAAAATCCTTAAATCCTTTGATTGTTTTTCAATTTAAATTACTTTTATTATCATATCATAAAATTTCTCTGATGAAATAAGAATACATTAATTGTGAATATTATTCATGATTATTAACTGTGTAGTTACACATATATACAGATGATTATTTAAATCTGTTCGAATAATGGTAGACACTGCCTGAAACAATACAATGATGCAAACGCTCCATACGGCAATTTATGCGACAAGTATTCTTTACAGTGACCGAACGGTAACAAAATCGCCGGTGACTTTGGAGTGAGTTTGCGTATACAGAAACACATACGTACACACATCTATGTACGAAATGTTAAGAGATTTGGGCCGTGTGATTTCAAACTGGAGCAGAAATGATTCATTGCCGCGCGCCGCCCACTCTTAATTAATTCCGTTTATTAGCATATACATGACTGCGGAGCTGGGAAATGTTAAGATTTATTTTGATCGGATATCGTCCTCGTATTTTTTTACAATGCAAATGCAGATTAATCGACATAAATTTACGGACGCACGACAAAGCAATAAATATTATAAGCACACTTCGGAAGGTGATCATTTTTTAGACTGAATCTATATGTTTTTATTTTTCAATACTTAGTGTTTAGAAAAAAAAAATATTTTTTTCATATAAAACTGGTATATTTATTTAACACTAGAACTACCGATGTTAAATATATACCTAGTTTTACCGCACTCGTCAAATTGACGTATTTTTGATCATGGCTTTCATTTTAACTTTTCACTTAGTTTATGTAAATAAAAGAATATAATTTAACAAAAACAACACTTAATATAATAATTCATTAATTATTAATACAAAAAAAACAAACAAAAACACTTTCTATTTGCATTTATATTATAGCACATTTGATATGTGTGGAATAACTATGAATCACATATTTTACAAATACATGTTATCTGTGATGAACACTTGCCACAAACATATTTGTTGCATGCATTGCAGGTATAAACCGCTCTGTTTCTATTGCACAATCGAATTTGGCAAGATTTGCGTTCATAAGGATTTTTTTTTGAATTTTCTGGAGTACAATCCATTGCTTTCCGTTCTTGTTTTTGGGAGGAGGCTTCTTTTCTGCAGCAACTATATGCACTGGAGAGTTCTTCGGATAATTGAAATAAAAATTGTTTTCTTGTTATATTTTTATCGCAAGTCTCTATATAAAATCCACGCATTGATTGATACCAAGTCCAAAATATTATAAAATACCTGTAAAGGCCATCTACGTGACCCTGCTTTTACACTGTATTTGCGGGCCATTTGGTCAACTATATCTACTCCAAACTTAGTCTCATTGTAAAACGATACAGTTTCAGGAATTTGTTTTCGATTAGAAGCAATTTTTACAGATTTGTGTTTAGAGCTAATAAGTAGTACTTTTTTGCGAGGCTTACTTTTGTAAATCGTTAGAACAATATCATTGGATTTGTAGAGCTTTGTGGAGAAAACAGCCATGTTATCTTTTCTAGCTTTAGGTATTTTCGGCAATTCTCTCTTATTTGCTCGCATAGTTCCAAAAAGACTTGTTTTTTGGCCAGTAGCTTCTTTGCGAGTTCTATACTTGTAAAAAAGTTATCTGTTGTTATATTTCTTCCACAATTTACATAGTTTTTTACAAGATTAAAATTACATTCACCAGTTAGAGCGTTTGGTACTAAACTGAATCATAATCCGAACAAAATAGATCCCGTTATAACGGCTGCCGAACACTTTGGATCATTCAATAATACATTTTTCATATGAAAAATGTACCTAAAATTTTTCCAGGAAATGTCTGAAAGCGATGTATGTGTATGCAAGGATGGACATCAATACGTATTTACATTCACATGAATATAAATTATTATAAATTTTGAGATTGTTAATGTCGTCAATTTGACGGCTCTTGGTATAAATAGGTATAGGTCATACTAATTATGGAAGTTAAAGTAGCTGAGTGGAAATTGAATAGGAATATTTAGTTGTTCTTATATTTCATTAAAAGTCGTCATAAAATTCTAGAACAATACATAAATTGTATCGAAATTTTTAAGCACGAAATTTGAAAATCGTCAAAATGACGCTCTTGGTAGTTCTAGTGTTAAATATATATATTTTTTATTTCGATAACTGTTTTAAATTCATGTATGCAGCAAAAGATATTTTTTTTTTTAAAAAAACAAGTACTAGAAATTATTTTATTTTAACTCTTTAACATACAAAGACATCTCTGATACATCATATGTTTCTTATTCCATTGTAAACATTGACATCTCTGAGACACATGCGGATTTAATTCGCTTTTGTACAGCCACAAAGCAAATATAAGATAGAAATAATTATATACATCAGTGTTAAAGTGTGAACCATAGAAATAAATCCTGCAACATGTCTATTTTGAATTTATACAAAAGTGACAGTGAAAACCATTCGAGTCTATTCGAGTGAGAGCACATTTTCTTGAACATCTTCCATTGGTAACAAGCAACATCCTGTAAAGAGATGCCTCGTGTGCTCAAAAAATAATATAAGAAGCGGAAACGACTTGAAAACGTGTCAAATAACTTTAAATTTACCAGAATGATTCAAAAAATTTCATACCCTACAAGACTATTGAATTATTGTTTAATTTGTCATTTAATTATTCCTTATTAATTTTGGTTATTAATATTGAATTATAATATTTAGTAATGTTTAAAAATATTCTTTTCTTTGTTAAGCTTATACAAATGTTAAGCTGAAAAAAAAATATTATTTTTTGGTCATATTAAATTTCAATTAATTCGTATGTCAAGGTGTTAATTCCATTATAAAAATAATGAAAATTATTTCAAAAAAAAAATAATAAAAATAAAATGAGATACATAGCTAAATTAACTTTTACACATGAATACCTTGTACATACCCAAAAAACTGTGATCAAAATGTTTAAGAATCGATTATTGATCATTGCGATAACGGTTTACGTGTATTTCGAACGCAATGTCATTATCTTTAAGCGTTAAGTTATCGCCATTGATCATTTTTGAAATGATTAATAATTAATTGGAGAGCATTTTGATCGTAAAACTTTTTTGTATTGTATGAACAATAAAACTTCATTTATTAACATATAATGAATCTGAAATGATTAATATTGCTTCAATGATTATTTATTGTTTTAATTATCATTTGATAAAGTTTCTTATATAGTTGAATCTACAGGAAATTTAATTAAAACAATTAATTATCATCATTTTGAAGTTACTTTTAATACTTATATATATATATATATATATATATATTGGATTATTTTTAAATTTCTTGTCTTAATTTGTATAGTATATTCGTTAAAAGATTATAAAAAGTTCACTAAAATCATAATTTTCTATTATTGCATTAAAACCAAGATTTCAATCGTATTGAAACATAATAAAAATAACATATTTTTTTAATATTTATTACAATTTATTTTATTATAGTTCTCAATATGAACTTTTTGATTTTGGTGTCTAATTATAAAAATATTTTTACTTGAAAGTGTTTATGAATATTACTCTTATAGTTTTTTTTTAAGAAATTCGAAAAGAAGATTATTATAATTTCGACTATAAAATTTATTATGTAAGATTGCACCTGTCGTTTTACAGATAGGTTATAGTTGTAAAATTATTGGGATACTTTTTTAAAAATTTATTTTATATAAATTCACATTATTTAGGCACATATTTGACATATACACCTAGGATTTTCAGAAACGAAAATAATTCATGTAGAATTAAATCATTATCGATAAAAATATCTACCATGTAGTCATTTTTTTAATTCACATTGTGTTGTTTTCGGAAATTACTTAAATTTTATTTTTTATCATTGTTCATTTCATAAAAATCTCATCATTGTTTATAATAACTTGCTTTTTTTTATAATTATTATAAATTATAAGTGGAAGGATGTCAGTTAAATGAAATATATTTCTCTTTCTTCTTTTTATACCGTTATTAGGTTGGTAGGAAAATAATTACGGTTTATGCACCTAAATATCAAGATTTTTTGATTTTCTTAGCTGTTTTGTGTAGTCCGGAACTGTTGGATGACTAGTATGTAAGATTTCTCGGTAATTGTCATTTCAAATAAAAGAAAAATTTACCTCTTATTTCTCGAGAAATCTCATACAATATAAAATAACATTTGCTGGCTTACATTCAGTTTAAAAGAGTATATAACAATGAAATATCGCTCTTTAATACTGAGTTTATATATTTTATTTATTATTTTAATACAAAATACAATATGTATATAAAATAATTATTGCAAAACAAAATTTAATGCGTATAACATTAAATTTGAATTATTTATATTTCAATATTGAAATATTTTTATATTTTTTCAAAAAACATAGCACATCCAAAGTAATTTTTGGACTATCGATTTGTCTGCTTCGTAACAAATTCCTAACAAGCAGTAGAAGAAAAATTGAGATCATTTTATGAAGAAGTAGGCTTTATTGTGGACTAAGCATCTCTAAATAATTCCATATTTGTTGTTCTTATACCCGTCGTTTGAAGTATATGAAATTCTTGCTTAAAAGTCTGGTATTTGTAAGTAACACCAGATGTTATTAGTCTCACATTTTCTGTTATAGATAAATTTAATTATTTTTGAAGGGACAATTCTTCATTTACATTGATTGGAACTTCAGTAACATCTTTTTTGTCAGTATCAAGCGGTTGACAACTAGCAAATAATCTATTTAACATTTCTATCGCAATTTGGTAAATTTTATTTTTTGAGACTGGTTACCCCAAAGGTAATAATTTTCGAGAAAAAAAAGCTCTAAAGTTCTTGTATTGGCTTATGAGAGAATGATTTTTAACCGTTGTCAACTAGCTTAAAGCTAGGCGCTACCGCCGGCTTCAAGTGTCCGAGGTGTCAAGTTCTTCGATTTTCTCTCGATTATGTAGTTTTTTTCTTCACCTGAATAATTATTTAATGCATTTTATTAAAAAAAAATATTTAAGTAAAGATGAAATAACATTTTCTTGCAATTTCTTTTCGAAAAATGCTCTTTTAAATTTTGACCATTTTATTTCAGAAAATGATTTTTTCATATTTTTTTTAATTTTCTGCATTATTTTGCAAACATATTCGGCTATTAAGGTATTCACGTGGTATGCCCATGAAAGAATTTTATGCCTCTCTCTATACACAATATTCCGTGGAATATACCACATGAATACTTTAATATACGAATATGTTTGCAAAATAATGCAAAAAATTAAAATTCGTGAAAAAATCATTTTCTCAAATAAAATTGACAAAATTTAACAAAGAGCTTTTCTCGACAAAAATGTTATTACAACTTTACTTTTTTTTTTAATAGACTGCATTAAATGCATCAAATAATTCTTCAGGTGAAGAAAAAAAACTGCATGGATTCGAGCGAGAATCGTTTCTGACACCTCAGACAATTGAAACCGGCGAGCTATCTCCTAGCTAGTTGATAACGGTTAAAAATCTTTCTTCTAAAAGCTGATGCAGAAACTTTGGAGCCTTTTTTTCGAAAATACCTGGATAGTGCAAGTACATTAATATTTTAATACCTTTGAGGTACCCTACCACTACACAATGTTTGGTTCGAAACTCCGTATCCTCCCCTTATCAATTCATTGTTAACCTTCTCTAATCAGATACAAAGCACCCTCACCCTTGAAATCTAAATAACAAGCTCCTTCATATATATATATATATATATATATATATATATATATATATATATATATATACATACGAGGTTAGACAATTAAGTAATGCGACCGATTTTTTTTCTCGGCCTGTGGTAACACTGCGAACCTGTAACTCCGCTACCGTAATCAGATCCCTACTCTCTCGATTGAGACTTTGATCACCCTCGTACGATCATTTCTTCGCCAGCTGTTTAGTGTTTTGTAACAACGCGCGAGTAGTGCATGTCACGAAAATGGAACAGAGAAATTTAGAGCAACGGTGCGCGATAAAATTTTGTGCAAAACTCGGCGAAACCGCGACAGAAACTTATGAAAAAGTGCTTAAAGTGTATGGCAGTGATGCCCTGAGTCGTAGTCAGGTGCTTCGGTGGCATGCCGATTTTAAAAAAGGCCGTGAGAGCGTCAAAGACGAGGCGCGGAGTCCAAAGTGAAAACCATGTTGATTTGCTTCTTCGACAGCAAAGGGGTGGTTCACAAAGAGTTCGTACCACCTGGACAAACCGTAAATCAAGTATTCTACCGCAATGTGCTCGAAAAATTACGAAAAAGGGTGCTCAGAGTGCGTCCAGAGATCGCGAAGACTTGGGTTCTGCATCACGACAATGCTCCCTGTCACAGTGCGTTCAGTGTCTCTCAGTTTTTGGCGTCTAAAGGCATCGCAACGTTACCACAACCGCCCTATTCACCGGACATGTCACCCTGCGACTTTTTCTTATTCCCCCATATGAAAAAATTCGTCAATGGTCGACATTTTGACTCCGTTGAAGATATCCAAGAATCTGTGACGAGGGTACTCGGAGAGGTCCCACAAGAAGTGTTCCAGAATTGTTACGAAAACTGGAAAACTCGCTGGAATAAGTGTATAGATGCGGGAGGGGAATACTTTGAAGGGTATCACAGCGATGTACCTTAATTTTTAAATATACTCGATTTTTGAATTTTGTCGCATTACTTAATTGTCTGACCTCGTATATATATATATATATATATATATATATATATATATTAAATATAAATATATATATATATATTAAATATATATATATATATATATTAAATATATATATTTATATATATATATATATATATATATATATTTAATAATATCGCCATGTATTGCTTTAGAAGTCTTCAAATTGAAATAAAATAAAAAGATACATTTTAATGTATTTATTGAAACGTGCTTACTCCAATAAAAAAATGAATAATAATGCTTTTCTGTAAACGAATTCAATTCAAGTAAAATTAAATGTATTATATTATTGTTACTGATGGATATTTGAATAAAGTATAACATTGAAGCTTTTCATGTGCACTCTAGTGATGAAATGAAAAACTCAAATAAATATTTCCTATATGTCATTTAGAATATTGTAAAATTCGACCGTTTATTCGATGTGTAACTGTACTGCACAAGATAGTGATTATATGACAAACATTACTGCAGGACGCCTGCAACGTATATTGGAAAAGCTAACCTAACCACAAGCAAACGTATGTTATTGGAACAAAAACTACGAGAAAAAACAACATTACTATATCGTACTTTTAAAACATGATAGCGCAGTGCGGCTAAGAACTCCCCCGCGCCAAATCCGTTTATTCGTATAACGCCACGTCGTTCCGTGTATCTCGTTGCGTTATACGGAACATTCGGTGATCGTACGACGCTCGGTGTGGTATATGGACGGGTAAGAGATGAAAAGCTACGGGTGCACCAGACCGCAGTGCAGTACACTGCAGACACGTGTTGTCATCGCCGACACCCTCGCGTGGCTAACCACCCCCGTCGCAATGCACCACGTGTGGAAATATATACATAGAGAACGTATAACAACTGACTACGATGCACATGTATGTGCAAGTTGCAACCGTGGTGCCGTCGCATTACTGTTCTTTGATTCTTCTTTGCTGCAGCATAACATTTGTCAAATATTTATGTATATATATATATATATATATATATATATACATACATGCATATATACCTATATACACAGACACACACAGATAAAAACTTTGGATAAATGCCATATGTGCAGTACATGTACGGTACCAGTGATACCTGTCGCAACATATGTTCGAATTCATGCATCAAACATCAGAGTAGATAGCAGAACTGACACACTTGATATTCCAATGCCCTCGATTATGAAACTTCTTTCTTACTTGCTCGTTCTAGTACTTGGTGTCTAGTGCATACATTATTGTGACCCTCATTTAGCATTTAAAACGATAGGGATTAAATGTCCGTCCCTGACAAAATCAGTTTGAACGTTACATGAAAATGTTTATTCGCTATTGATTTGTGTGTTTTTCTATGATTTCATGAAGGTTATACAATTATATAATATATAATTTATTTTGAATAAAATTATATAATATAATGTACAATTTAATACATAATTTATTATATATAAAATTATATAATACAATTATGTTCTTATATAATATAAAAATGTTGAAATAAAAGTTTTCTTCAAATACTACTTCGTCACTTTAATCAATATCATACACATAAAATTAGGTTATTATATTGGGTCATCCCATAAGTAATGCGGTATTTTCATGTAGTTGAAAATGTATGAGGCAATACTTTAGAAAATATTGCAATAATATATCAGATGCACATACTACTTAATTGTACATAATGTTTTCTCAGTCTTATTGTGAAAGATCATTAGTGATCACACAAATTCGCAAGAAAAAATATTAGTTATCATGGAAGTGTCGACAGAGCATATTAACACTTTAAGTGCCGAATCCGCTTAAAGGTATAATATGTGGACTAGCAGTAGAGAACCGGGCCCGCCTAGCTGCATATTTATGTTTCTGTTATATATATATATATATATATCTTGAACCGTACGTGGCACATTATATCATCGAATATTCATTTAGTTACTGCCTTTTGATGCATTTCTTTCATTATACAGAAGAAAATAAATCCAGTAGTTAGTATTTAAATAGAAACTAGCGATGAAGAAAGTGAAGATTGTTGGTTTGAAGTAGATAAAACGCCAGTGCTTAAACAATATATAGAACTATGGGAGATGAATATTCCAGTAAAGTTACGGGGCATTAGGTAAAGTTTCCATCAAAATTGCCGGCGCTTTAACTGTTAAGCACATTTTGCTTTGGGAGATTCGTCAGGCAACAACGCTACAAATGAAAAAAATGTGGAAAATTTATGGTCAGATATTTTGAGCATCAGCGAAGGACAAAGATGATTTCAACAATTTCGGTCCGGAAACTATAGTCTTGAAGATGAGGAATGGTCGGGACATCCTCGAAAACTTGTTGATGAGATTCTGCGGAACATTAATGGAATAAAATCATTGTTCAACGGGAGAAAAATTATCCAAGAAGCTCAAATCAAAGCATTCAACTGTTACTAATGGTTGGTAAGGTTTTTAAGTTGGGTCAGTGGGTTCCACACGAGTTTTTGGACATTAATTTAAAACAACGTGTGGGCATTTGCAGCTCTTATCTATGTCGATTGGAAATGATCCGTTTCTGAATAGAATTGTTACTGGTAATGAAAAATGGATCGTTCATAATGATATTAAACATCAAAGACAATGGGTTGATCGCAAAGAAACACCATTTTCAACTGCGAAAGAAGGGGTTCATCTAAAAAAGGTTATGTTGTCTGTTTCGTGAGATACGAAAAGAACTGTCCATTAAGAGTTATTACTAAACAATCAGACCATCGCAAAGGAGTTTTATTATCAACAACTGGTGCGGCTAAGTAATCCATTGATGAAAAACGGCCAGCATTCATCAAAAGAAAACGGGTATTTTTTCATTACGACCACGCCCCCGACCTCATACAGCTAAACCTTTAAAAACTGAGGCAATTTTAAAGGGAAGTAATGACTCATCCACCATATTCCCATGACCGAACACCATCGGATTATCATCTGTTACCAAGTCTCTAAGTCACATCAATAGAAAACAGCTTAATAAAGAGAGTGATGTTCGAAGAGAGCTCGACTTTCTTTAATGCAAAACCCAAGATATGTTATTTTATAGTCAGGGTATTGAAAACTTATGATTGTGATGGGAAGAAGTTATAAATAATAACGGAAAATATACTTTGAATCAAAACTAAACATTAATTTTTTTCGCTGTTTCAAAGCTAATATTAAAAAACCGCATTACTTATAAGATGATCAAATATATATATATATATATATATATATATATATATATATATATATTGAAAATAAGTATTTTATGTTAGTTTTTCAAATACATTTTTCTTTAATGCAAGTTTTTTTATTTTTAATAGATATCCGGGGGGTCGGCCTTTACTCGCTACGCTAGCGTATACCTGGGGGCTCTGCCCTTCGCTCGCTCTTCTGACTGCTTGTATCGCATATATTCGCTCAATATCAATATATATATATATATATATATATATATATATATGTTAGTATGTCTATATAATCACTCTCGCAGTTATAGTGCAACATAGTTGTTTTATAGTGTCGCACAATTCTTTGTAGTTGGTTTGATACCAATATCATAGTTTTTCGTGAAAATTTCGTGTAACTTCGGATGCCATCGTTAATAATAATTTAATACAAAATCTGTACAGGTCTTTTTTAAAAAAATTGTCATATTTTTGCAGTTTTATGGAATATTTTTTTTATATATAGATAGATATATTTGCTTAAATTCATTTTCAGTAAATCAGAGGATATTAGAGCGTTAAGGTGTAGAAAAATCTATACTTTAGTTGTGTGAAGATGATAGCATTGCCATTAAAATTCGCATAAAGCGGCTATTATACTGACTGACTTTAAATACTAGACACGAAAGAATTTAGCCACTGGCAAATCAGAGCGATTATCGAATAAATTATTGTAGCTTTTACACCGAACGAATTTAGTAGTTATAGTGTCTTCTTAGCTATTAGAGATGCTAGCTAGTGTACTAATAATTACTCGTCAGATATTTGTGATTTGCAGGTCAGCTTTTAAAACATTATTCAAACTTTATTTCGGAAATTACAGTCAAAACTCGTAGGAAAACGTTAAAATAACAGGTCTGGTACTCGAAATAGATACTTCGAAGATATAAAATGATATCTAGCCACGACGCAGAATGTTATAATTATTGCAAAATATCCGTTGTACACTTGTAGAAGACTCACCATTTATGTAAAATGATTTCACAACGAAAGCTCAATATATACCGGACTATTGTTCCATGTTTACTAAATGTCTATGAATAACTTACAATTCGTCACTTAACTTTAACCTCTCATTTCAGTGGTAAGTGAATAAGCTTGCTTTTAAAATTGCCCGCTTCACTGGTGCACCCTTTTTTATAACTACTGTGTGACTTTATTAAAAAAAAATTAAGTTGTAAAAATATTTTTACCCTTTATTGTAATAGTTCCATAATAAACAAATAAAAATGTAAATTTTCAATTTCTTTCCCGTCAAACTGGAAGCAGTAACTTTTTTTCTATATAATTATAACTTCGAATAGTGCGAATTCGAATAATGCGACTATTTCATAGGATTCATTATCCTCATTAATCAATATCTAGTAGTATACTGTTTGTGCATATGTGTGTATATGTATATATATATATATAGAGAGAGAGAGAGAGAAAGAGAAATACTTATTAGAATAAACTTTCTTACAATAATAATTTTAATTTATAGAAATGAATGATTGTATATAACAATTGAAAAATTATAAATGGCTAATTACTAAAACGATTATATTGCATCCAATATAAATGGAAACAACAAAAAAGTAGTTAATTTATGAGACAAATATATTCATCTTTAGTCTCTGCACGCACAGCATCCTCCGCAGAGAGCAGTTCGACTTCTTTACGATGTCCATAAGAAAATCTTGTAAATACTTATTCTTTTGCAGCAACGAATGCAGTGTGTGATTCGAATATCAAAATGCGATATAAATGCGAGGGTTTTAGATAAGCAATCAACGCGCGATCCGTAACGAAAAACATACACATACGTATGCATCTGTATATGCACATATATATATATATATATATATATATATATATATATATATATATATAGTTAGAATTTATGGTTATGGTTTGATAAACACCATGATACTGTTTTCATGTAGTACGTTCTTTCACTATAAATGAGGAATACTGTAGATCATTTAAAAGCAATTTTCTTATTTAGTAAAAATTGAATTTCTTTCCTTTTTTATATAATTATGTACATTTTTACACATCGTAGACTTTTTAGAAATATGTATTATTATTAAAAATATTTTTCTAATACGACAGATTGAATTATTTGAAAAAATGTATTTATTCGCTCACTTCAATAATGAAAATTATAAATACTGTTATGTTCATACTTTACTTAAAATTAATAATAAATGGGAATACATCTGTGCAGGGCAAGAAGTTCACTTTTCATTCCTTTCTCTCCACATCTTTTTTTGTGTCATAGGTCCTTGTACCTCGCACTCAACACCTATGAAGCGTCTTACGCTGGCACAACAATGAAATAAAAATCTTTTTTTAAAGATTTTTACTGTAAATAGCGGATATAAATATGCAAAGTAATGGTGAAACATTGCTTCTTTTTTTTAAACTTGAATATAAAACAATTGTTATCTATCTCGCAGAAATAAAGATTTCATTGATTGCGAAGTTTTGTACATTTTATTTTCAATAAGTCATCGTTTTAAATAAGGATTTTTTCTTAATAAATATTAACATTTTTATTGCGCGATACATATCTGAAATTCTTTAATATCAATGGAAAATATCTATAAGCATTGTGTTGAAATTACACAACTGTGCATTATTTTTTAATTTTATGTAGTATGACGAGATGTGAAGTTTTAAAGAAAATAATATGGGCTATTAAATATCTTTCTATAGTATATGAACTGGAAAAAGATTATCCGTGCTTATATATGCGATTCAATTTTGGTTTCCACATGAAAGTATTAAACAAAACATGTAAATTTAAAAATCATGTCATTTTTTATTTAGTATTTTAGTTCAATTTAATACTAAAATACAATTGAACTAAAATACTAAATAAAAAATTATATGATTTTTTTATTTTTGCGTTTTTTTTTAATACTTTCATGTGGAAACCTAAATTGAATCATTCTGTATTAGAGTATAATGTTTCCTTATGTCTAGTAATAGGTGTACAAATTAATTCTGAACCTTTTTTTTATAAAAACTGAATCCTTACGGAAAAATCGAATACATTTAAATCATCAAAATGTCCTTCATTATTTCGTATAACTTTCCTCCATCTGTCGGATAACTGATGTATTCTTCGATGATAAAAAACATGGCGGTTTCGATGAAGTCGAAATGTATTTTTGAATCTCTTCGACTATTTCAGCATTTTTTTGGATATTTGATGTATCACAACAGCTTCCCACAAAGTTTATTATAAAGTTATTCCCGCGGCTTCGGCACTATTTTTTTCAACAAAAATTCAAAAAATATGCAATGTCTAATATGTTGCTTTTCGGACGCCATCGTAATCACTGCTGTTTTATGAGGTTATAACAACTGCTTGACCAAAATATATAGTGTTTTCAAATTTTACAATCGGCACTTGAATATCTCAAAAGTACAGGATTTTTTTTAAAATTATGATAGTTATCATCGATTCAACTTAAAGACATCGAATTTATTTTTACAACTAATATATAAACTTTGTAAACAACACTTTTAGGTTGTAAATACACACACACCTACATACATATATATATATATATATATATATATATATATATATATATATGTATATATACATGCATATACAGACACGCATAAATATATACCATATATATATACTCTCTCTCTCTCTCTCTCTATATATATATATATATATATATATACATATAGAGAGTCATTCAGTTTGGTCTTTCATATGATAGTATTAAAAAAATTGCAAACATTTAAAAAAATTGTTATTTTTTAATTTTGCGATTTTTTAAACACTTTCATATGGAAGCCTAAACTGAATGACTCTCTCTCTCTTTCTATATATATATATATAGAGAGAGAGAGAGAGAGAGAAAGTATAAATAAGATATATATTTATGCGTGTCTGTGTATGTATGTATATATATATATATATATATATATATATATATATATATGTATGTAGGTGTGTGTGTGTGTGTGTATGTATAACCTAAAAGTGTTGTTTACAAAGTTTATATATTAGTTGTAAAAATTATTGTGATTATTGTCATTCAATAATCACTCATCTCTCTCTATAATATATGTATATATATATATATATATATATATATATATATATATATATATATATATATATATATATATATATAACAACTTAGTTGCAATATATCAACGAGAATGATTATATGGACATAAATGAATTTAAAAAAATATGTTTATTGTTCCATTCACTTAAAATTATATGTTTATAATTGACAAGTAAACGAATGCAGCGAGCAGAGGGCGAACCCTCCTAGTATAAACATATATATATATATATAGATAGATACATATATAACATATATATATATATATATATATATATATATATATATATATATATATATATATATATATATATATGTATATTAATATACGCAAACACATAAATGTGATAATTATACTATAGTAATATGAGTATAAATCTATAATAGATTCAAATAATAATAACAACATGATAAGCCATTTGGCGAATAATATATTTTATCTTAACGTGAAGTCGAAAATTGTCATAGCGATTATTTATTTATATAACACTATTCATATACATGTAAAGACTAACAAAAAAATGACAGCGAGGGTGGGTGGAGAGCAATAACTTTTGTCGTTTTTTTTTGGTCTTGTTGTTTTCGGACTGGATACAAACCACGCACGTTTGCCTGGATGTGATGTTTTTGTTATACAATGCTAGTTTTTATGTCGAGCTCGTCGGACAACAGCCTGTGGCAGTGGTTGAGGAGTGGCAGTACCTCGACTGACACAAGTGGTTTCTCCGAAACGCAACTAATACCTTACATGTGTGCGTGCGTGTGTGCAAAAGCTTTTATATTACTCAGTTGAACGTATCCATGTTATGTTGCCAGATATTTTACATTTTTATGTACTTATATATATATATATATATATATATATATATTTACATATATACAGAGAGAAAAAATTGAATAAAGTATGGTTTCATCAAATTTCTTAAAATTAATTTCCTTTATTACCTGTATTTTCAAAATAATGACATAATTATCGATTCTGTTTTTGATTTCTCATTGCGTTATTTAGTTTTAATATAGTCCTTTAGAAAATATGTGATATTTTCTGCAATAAGATTAGATTTTTGTAATATTTTCATATATATATATATATATATAATATATATATATATATATATATATATAATTATTTTGTAGTACTATCGTTTTTTCTTTCTGTTCTTTGATTTCTCATTGTATTATTTAGTGTTAATATAGTCCTTTAGAAAAATATTTGATATTTTCGACAATAAGATTAGATTTCTGTGATATTTTCATATGTATATATATAATATTTTGAGGAGATTTGACCGTTGAAAATGGTAATTTTTTACAATAAGATTAAATTTTTGCGATATTTTCATATATATATATATATATTATTTTATACTGCTATAGTTTTTTTCTTTCTGTTTTTTGATTTCTCATTGTATTATTCAGTGTTAATATAGTCCTTTACAAAAATATTTGATATTTTCGACAATAAGATTAGATCTCTGTGATATTTTCATATGTATATATAAATATATATATATATATATATATAATATTTTGAAGAGATTTGACCGTTGAAAATAGTAAAATACTTACGCGTAAAATCAGTAATAACAGTAGTATGTCGAAAGACTATAAAAATGTAAATGTTTTTCTTTAAAATTGGAAATAAAAAAAGTACTCTGGTTTAAAGCATCTTAAATTTTACATTTTTTTTGGGTAATTTTTTTTCAGAAATATAGAACTTATAAGATTGTAATTGTTTGTATTCCAACAAATATATAAAATGTAACATTTGTTTCTATCTAAACATTTTAAATAAAATTCATAAATTACTAATATTTTCAAACGGAATAATATGATTGTTATTCAGAATCGTTAGAATCTTTGAATTAACTGTTTTCAATTCATATTTACTACGAGAATTTGTGAATTCGTTAGCTTCAGGTAAATGTTTGAATTCAAATATGTGTAAAATGGGAACAAAAAAGAATTCACTTCAATTATTGCAATGAAATATATCTGTTGAATTAATAAAATAAAGGCATTTTGTTTTGGAGCAAAGTTTTTCAGTGTACGGACAAACTGTCAGAAGATTTTTATTTTAATGCAGATAAATAATTATACTGTATTAAAATATTTAGATAGTTGTTTTAGGTGCTAGATAAGCAGTTTTCTGGTAAAAAACTGAACGAGTAAAATTGTGTAATTAATGTGTAAAATTGTTAGATAAATATTTTGTCTTGTATCATTTGTTCATTAATCATTTATATATTGTGGTGATAGGTTGGTAGAAAAATAATTGCGGTTTATGATCTATAAATTCATATACATTTCTTAATTTAAGTGATTTTAAGTGGTCCAGAACTATTGAATGACTAACGCATGATTTTTGTGCCAACTCTCGAATTGTTGTGCATGGTACTAATTCAACTAACATCTTCAGTTGGTCATTATGTACTGAAGAAGGGCGCCCGCGACCTTCTTCATCTTCAAGGCTCTTGTATTCAGAACGATTTTTTTGGAATCTCCATTGCACAGCACGTTCGTTAATAGTACCCACACCAAAAGCAGTTTGGTTTACTAGAAGTTTCTGATAGTTTACTACCCGTTTTGAACCCATAGAAAAAAATTGCTTTTTGGTTCTTTTCCATCTTTAATTCAATAGCCCAATTTGAAGAAAAATTAATAATAATAATCGAGGTCGATGTTACCAAAATACAGACCGAAAAATGCACTTTAAAATAATATTAATATATGAACACGATACAATGATGCGTTCATTGAAAAAAATGAAGGTTAAAATTCAGTAAACAAAAATCGCAATAATTTTCTTACCAATCTAATATGATGACGTTATTTAGGCTATGATCATACAGCAAATTATTATTTTGAATGATTTTTATTGTATAAAAAGTATAAAAGTATGTTTTTATAACAATATATATATATATATATATATATATATATATATATATATATATATATATATATATATATATATATATATATTTGTGGAAGATAATAAATGGTTAATTTCATAAAAAAACAATCGGTATAGAAATCGAAGTCGTGCAAACTATTTTACAATGTGGGATTATTAGATTTTCTTGGGGCTTACATCTAATTGAAAATAATCTTCAGCATTAAATATACAATAAGTGTGTACTTGTTTGTAATAATTTAGAATAGTTATCAATCATTTGCACTTGTGAGGCGATTCTCGCTCACCACTCAATGTATTGCTACAACTCGAGCGACGACTCAGAGTCACGATTAATAATTATTTGTGTTATTTTTTGTTTGTCAACTAAATACGCTGACAGTGAGTAATTAAATTCATGGTGGTGTTTAGCTTAAGAGATAAGTATTGTATCCTAAAAACACACAAATATATTCGTGTTATATAATATATATATATATATATATAGTGTGTATTAATAAATATATTTCTGTAATAAATAAATTGTATGCATGGTAAATTTTTACGTTTGCTTTAAAAGAACTTGTCGATTTGCTGATCTCCCATACTTAGAAAGGCCTCGAGCGCAAATAGTTAAATGTCTAAGTTATTATAAAAAGTAATAATTAAATTTTTGTTATTGAAACCAATTGCTGTCTCTTTCTCATTGCATTTGTAAAAAATATTAACTAGCGTATTTCATTAAATATAAATAATTCGGGGCTCATAAATTTATAAATAAATGCATAGTATCGCTTTATATGCTAATATATTACATTTTATAATGTATTTTAATAGAGGTATCATTTATGAATATTTTTCCTTGTAATTACTTGATTTTGGTGCAGTTAACTAGGATAATAAAATACATAAATGAAAAAAATGTGTCAGAAATGTGTCTACAATTTTTTTTTATGTATTGAACAATTCAAAATGTTCTGATTATCTAACAGATTTGAGTTTTCGATAACATTATCTGCTAGAAAAATCTGATCTAACATTATCTGCTGGGAAGTACATTTATATTTAGTACTTGAACAAAGTTATTATCGACAATCGCGACTCAGATTTCATTATTTATTTTATTTTTAACAAAAATTATATTATTTACTTCATAAACAATGTAACTATATTCAAAATATAATTATATAATTTATAAATAATTTTGAATATAATTATAAATAATAATATAATTATATTCAAATGATATTATTTTTCAGATTTTATTATTTACTTTATTTTTAAATTTTAAATTTTATTTTATTTTTATTATTTACTTTATTTTTGAAAAAGTCATTTCACCTCATCTCACTAAACACATACTAAAATATTCATGAAATGTAATTCGTTTTAAATATTATTTAGTTATTTTGAATAATAAAGACTTTATCTATGGTATTTCATATTATATTTTTGGTCTCTAATAATATTTTAATTTTACTAAAAATCTATAAAAATATAAACATTCATATATAGTTCATTAGTTATAAAAAAATATATATATATATACGTTAGTTAATTTAATAATTGTATCGTTTTTTATTCATTTAGAATTATAAAAAAGAGATATAATTATAAAAAAGTTATAGTATTTATTAAGGTAAATAAATATGCGTTCTAAAAGAGAAAGATATTAATGATAAAACTGAAGAGTTTAGTAGTTAAACATGCGTTTGAGTTTATAATTAAATTATTTTAAAAAAGTACATTCTCTTGTAAATTTCTTCCTTTTTGAGGTTTGTGATGAGTTAGCCATTTTTTCCAGTCGCTAGTGTAAAACTGTTTTGCCAGTGCAAAAGTTTAACTGTTTAGAAAACAGTAAAGGATATTGGCAAGCGTGACCAATTAGTCCAATTCATAAATATATATTTTTCTCACAAACAAATTCGCCATTTATATATTTTTTATTATTTAACAGAAATTTTAATGTTGTCAAAAATGTGATTACATATTTTAAATAGTTAGTATTGTCTTTTTCTTAATTTTTTTATACCATTTTGAAAATATGTTAATAATTTATAGATTATTGAGATTTTTCTAATTTTTTCAGATCCTAATTACATGCTATTCATTAAAAAAAATAATATATGTATATATATATATATATATATATATATATATATATTAAAGGACACTAAAAATGGTATTCAAACTTGGATTAAACATATTTTTTTTTTGTAAAAATTGATCACTGAACTAACAAAAACTAAACTAGTTATTGTATAAAAATGATATAATTGAGCACATTCAATTTTTGTTGTTGGTTGTTTATTTGGGGTTTAAATGCATATCAACAATTGTCATCATTTTTATCCAACACGTACAAATACTCACTCACACGTACATTTCCCTGTATTATACATAAAACACACACACACACATACACACACACATATATATATATATATATATATATATATATATATATATGTGATATATGTGATATACCGTGTATCTCAACATATAAGGCGACCTTTGAAAACCAAAAAAATGTTTAAAAAATAGGGAGTCGTCTTATGAGTCCAATACAAAAACAGAACTTTTTAAATAATACGAAGAATTTATTATACTCATATAGAAATTAAATTCTTTATTCAAAAGAAAACAACTTTGGTACATAACATAAATTCATTGATTAATTTTAAATAATAAAAATTAAAAATAAAGTACATAGCCATAGCCTTTTAGATGCAAGCCGTGCACGATGTTTTAATACGCAGCATGTCAAAAAAGGTGAATCATTTTGTGTAAATATCGTGTGGACAGTAATAAAAAATATAAGTAGTTAAAATGATCAATCACACAAATTTACATATTGTTGCTGTGCTGGAATAATTTATTATGTATGCTTTATTACATTTCAATTCATCTTCATTGTATGTAAGAGTCGAGGATCTGATAGTCTGTAAAAGATAATTTTTCTCGATAAGAAACATCGGGTGTAAATCATTGATAAGTAATTAATTTCAGTACACTTTCGACTTGTACAATGATATAACACTGAATATCTTAACAGTAATGTAAATTTGGTTAGTTCACGTTGAGCAGATAGAATATAAATTTCAAAACATTCAGTTTACATATCAGTTGTATAGAAACACTAATGAAACATCACAATTAAAACGTGGTGGATATGTAAATGTGTTGATACAATGTTACCAGTTTCTAATGATGCTGTTTATTTGCAGGTCACGCACAACAAATTCGCGTGCAAAAGCCAGAAGAAAGCTGTTTCAGCGGCACGCCATATTTTGACGAGTTTCTGCTTCACCTGCTCACGTTGTTCTGGTTTGACGTAGAATATGATAAAGATGATGTTTGTTTGTACTCTGCCCTGTGTTTAGTTAAAGTGTGTGTCTAAGCATGCGCAGTGGTGTCTATGTGATTCGCTTGAGGTCGCCTTCTAAGGCACAGCCCTGGATAGGTTGGCGGCCCTTTGCCGCACAGCGCTAATGACTATGGCCGAGACTGCCCTCGAAAGTTCAGAAACACAGCAACAGCATCATGACGCGAAGAATCAGAATAATAATCATCCGCTAGCGACAAATCAAAACCGTCCCGTTAGTAAACAACGAAAGAGAAAACGTTTGAGTCAAGTCCTCGACAAGCTTACGGGACAGTTTGGAAACTCTGTAGTTTATCCACAACAATTATCCCAGTCGAGATCCGTTAATAATAACTTACACGTGTCGATTAATAACAATAACATGCAATTGTTGAGCGACAATGACAAAGGTCAACCGTTGAAAAATTCAAAACACATGTCAAATAGTAGTAGGAAACGCGACATGCCGCCACACCAGGGCGAAGTGTTTCGTTTCGATAATGCAGATCGTGAACGATACCCGCCATATACACCGATCTCCGAAGAAGAGGAAGTGGAGGACGTATTCAGCCCGGCAGGCTCTAGTAATAAATCGCCGCACAGTTCCACGGATTCACCACGAATCAGTTTTAGTCCGTTACGAATTAAAGACAACAGTGTCGATGATGACACGAGCATAAGTCCACCTCCATCTGCACCGACTTCGTATCACCATCATCATTTACATCACCCCGGTACTAAAATACCGGCGTGCATGTGCTTCCACTGTAACACACTGTACAGTCATCAGCCATTGGCGCCTCCACATCCATACGATCGTTTCTTTCCCGCATCCCCCGCTTCCCCAGCTCCGGCACCGCCATATAGTTTCGAACACTACCTTCACACCAAGTACCTGCCTGATTTGTTTCGTCGACGAAGTCATTCTGATTCAGATTTACCTGTCTGGTTCGAGGCACAAACGAATTCAGGGTTTCCGCTTACGCACCGGCCGCCATTCTCGGGCATCTGGTCTCATCAAATGAAATCTGAATCTCTCGAATCAGACACGTCGACGCCGCAAGACTCTCCGCTAGATTTGTCTATGAAACGTGAAATAAAAGAACGTGTTTCGTCTTCCGCAAGTATGGAAAGTATATTGCCGCCACCGTTACAATTGCTGCCGAGCGGTTTTCTGCCACCGAAAGGCACTGTCTCGGTGCCGGTCGTGAAAGGAGATGTGGCGAGTCCGACCACCAAGGAGTCGGTCGCGTCGAGGTACAATTTAGAGGTTTCTCCCGTCGTGGAGGAAATGCCACCCGGCTCGGATGTGGCTTACGTCTGTCCCGTTTGCGGACAAATGTTCAGTTTACACGATCGTCTAGCGAAACACATGGCGTCGAGACACAAGAGCAGACAGAGTTCAGTGGACGCGGGTGCCAAAGCTTATTTGTGCGAAGTGTGCCAAAGATCGTTTGCGCGTAGTGATATGCTTACGAGGCATATGCGTCTACACACAGGCGTAAAACCGTACACGTGTCGTGTGTGCGGACAAGTGTTTTCACGTTCCGACCATTTATCGACGCACCAAAGGACACACACCGGAGAGAAACCGTATAAATGTCCGCAATGTCCTTATGCAGCGTGTCGCAGGGATATGATCACGCGTCACATGCGTACGCATGCCCGTTACGAACCTGGTACCGCTTCACTCGCCGCCGTCGCGTCCGTTGGTGCTGCCGCCGCCGCCGCCGCCGCTGCAGCCGCTGCAGCCGCTGCTGAGACACTTGTCAAAATGGAGTGAGTGAGTGGAAGATATATAAAAAAAAGAAAGAAAGATAACGAGGAAAAAGAAAGAAGTGATTGTCTCTCGTGACAATACCGTTCAACGGCTGTGTGGCTACTTGGCCAGTACACTTCACGTCCTTACTGTTCACCCCATTCCGTATTGTTAAATTTTCATGAAGTTTGTCGTACATACAGTCGATCCAATGAACAAAAAAAAAACATGCATATGCATATATATATATATATATGTATATATAACTTATTTGCTCTCTTATGATTAAAATAATTTTTTCTTATACTGTGGTTCTAAAATTAAAAATACAAACATAAGACTCGTCCATTCGATCGACTTTTAATAGGAGTAAGTCAAATATTTAACATTCATTACGTTCAATTGATTTTAATTTAAAATCCACTTTAAGTAAGTTTGAACTATAAATAAAATATGACTTTTTAATCCAAAAAAAGCACTAACGAAACTGAACTTAAATTGATTATAAATAACACTTAATTTATTCTTTAAAAAACTATGGTTTAGAAACTTATAAGATTAAGTTGCCATATTTTTGTTAAATAACTTAATATTATTAGGAAAATAAGTTCAATAAAGTAAAGTTTACTTTCAAAAAGCGAAACAATTTTATATTTTTAAATTCTAATAGTTTCCAGAAACATAAAGTTATTTAACACAAAATATATGTTATAATGTCGTTCGTTGAATTTTGGAATCAGTTATAGATTCAATTAGAAAATTATTTCTTTCAGTTAAACTGAAATTATACAAGTTTTTTTTTATAATAGGTACTTATTTTTTCACAGTTATACAAACCATTCATTCTTTAAAAATGGACCTTGTCTTCGATCAATCAAGCATGTAACTTGACACATCTACATAGGAATTATGTATCGTTTTATTTTTTTTTCCCACATATTCAGTAATATACGAGATAAAATATAATTAAAATCGATATAATAAAAATTGCACTAGAGTCCGGCTTAAAACATTAAAAAATACTTCTCAGCGGATGCTTTTATAGAAAAATAAAACTTTTTAATCTTATAAAAATAAATTTTATAATGTTATTTATATATATATATATATATATATATATATATATATATATATATATATATGTATATATATATATATAATATACACTCAGCTTAAACTCGTTTTGATAAATTGTCGGTCAAATATAATAACTTTTTTTTATAATAATTTGTAATTTGCAAACATTGCATTGAGGTATTTTTGAGATTAAAATATTTGTTAACAGAATGAAATTTCCTGTTATATATATTTATATATATATTTATATATATATATATATATATATATATATATATATATATATATATATATATTTGTTCGCCGACATTAATTTCTTTTTTGAAAAAAAGTTGAAGGTTAATCGAATAATGTTAATACTTTTATTATAGTCACAGTGACCGGATAAAACTGTCGTTGAGGGTTTCCGATACTTTAAGATAATTAAGATAGATTACAGAAATATTTCTTAAGTATATGTTTTACTTAATAAAATTGAAACCAATCTGTTATTTTTTCAATATTTAAGTCAGATTCTCAGTTCAATAATTTTTAATTCAGTTTTATACTTTAAAATCAGATCAAAAGTCTTAATTCTTAAAAGTTACTTAAATAATTATATGTAAATTTCAAAAAAATGATTTGACACTCAAAAGAGTAAAATTAAGAGTTAGTAACAAAAAATGCAAACTGTTAGTATTTTATTATTAGACTTTCAATTTTATGAAGAAATAATAAAAAGTTATTTTTTTTTAAAGTTTATTAGAATGTTTTCCCGTATTTGGTTTTATATTGTTTTTTTTTTATAAAAATGAGAATGCTATTCATTGCATTGAATCTGCTCTAAAGATTAAAGTAATTTAATTAATTACTGGTTGTTTATTTTAAGACTTCAATAGAAAAGAGAAGATATCTTACATAATTGTTTTGTCAATAAGATAAATGTTATCAGTTTCAAATCAATATAATAAAATTAATTTTTAAAGTAACAAAAAATTTAATTTCTACATTGTTTAAAATATTACACAGATTGTTATCTGAATATGACATAAACTTATTAGAATAACCAAGTATCGAAACACGAGCTGGGACTCGAAGTACTATATAACTAGTTGAAGTGTGAAATAAAAAAAATTTCTTGTTCAAGTATAAAATATTAAACTGAACGAATGAAGTATAAAGAAATTTTTTTGAAGTTCTACCTTATTTTATTTTATTTTTTTTAAATAAAAATAGAATATAATTAAAAATAAATCATTACTCAATTTTCTCTATTTTTTTAAAAAAATATCATAATTATCGAGAAGTCTGAAAGAGCGTGGCGTGTTTCATCTTCTGGTGACATATAGAGAAACTGATTCGGTTGGTTTAATTAGTTAGGCTTGTTAGCTTATATGAGTTTGTTTCGCAAAGTAAAATATCAAAACAAAATTGTTTAAAAATAAAATTTTCTATACAAAAAAATATCATTATTCTTATATAAAGGTAAATAAAAAAAGTAATCAGTGGAGAAAATTTCAAGATGACAGATATATTATGCGCTGTGTAAAGATAAGGAATGAATATCTTTGACGGTTTTTATTTATTTCTAATTTTTAAGCTTGAAAATTCGTGCTGGAAAGTTGTTTCGATTGACATAAAAAGTAAAAAATGCAGAGATAATAAAATGTGATTCAATTCATAATTTTTATTTTTATTGAATAATTCTGAAAAAAAAGTTTTTTTTCAGTTTATGAAAATAATAAATTCTGATTGCATCACTTCATCGTGCTTTACTCGCTAAACTATAAATTCAACAGAATATTTTGTATTTCTTGCAGACAATTCCATGATTTACTGTGAATTATACGCGTCGATATCAAAGATTTACTTAATATTAAACTGAACAAAAGCTTCTGACTATCTGCTAGCCAAGTAACTTGTCTCTTCGCATTGTTTTTCATTTTCTCAATCAGAGATGTATATATATATATATATATATATATAAATTTATATATTTATATATATATATATATATATATCATTAAAGTTTTCAAATATGTCATTTGTCGTGAAATTCAAAAAAATGTGAGTTTATTTCTACTTTTTAAGTGACAAAAAATAAAAACATTTATTTACTGTTTCGAATACATTTTTTTGTTAAAGTAAAACGAATAACAATGTCAATTTAGTATTAAAATCATATTAAGAATATAATTATATCTAATCTGATTCCAACTTTATTTTAAAAAATAAAAGATCTATGAAGGTCATTCTTTATTAACACATAAAAAGTTATAATGAGTTAGAAAATATTTTTAACTACTTTTTCTTATATTTTTTTCTCTACAAATTTGTTTTGTATTTCATTACTGTAAGTCAATTTGAATGATAATAAAAAATCAAGTTATAAATAAAGTGCCCTTTGAAATACGACAGTGAATTTTAATTAGTAAGCATTTGATATACAACTAGATTTCTTCGAAGAATTCAATATTTTGTATTTTTTTTTTCAATAAAATATTTTTGATACGAACTTTTTCAATAAGCATTCAGTTATTTAAAAAATATAATTTTAAATTGTGACTAAATCGGACATTTTTAATAGAATACAAATATTTATCATTGATTTTAAATATAATCTATATCTACTGATATCTTAAAAAAAACACTCTCCTTTCAATACCTGTTTCTACATATTTTAAAAGTTCTTATATATGGCTACTTTTGCTTCATATAATATCGAAACGAATTTAGAATTACTGTTTTCTCGTTCAACAATTTTTTTTAGGTTGAAAACATTTATTACTATTTTTAAATATTTTTATAACGCCCCTTTTTCTAGTTATCATTCAGAACGGATCATCCTCAAGCACTTGTCTTAGTACTGCCTTTTAATGTATCGATCTTGCATTTCTTAACATTAATAATCGCAATTAACCCTTTTCGGTCGTATTGCGCTGAGGCATGTGTACTTTACTGATCGGAATTATTTTAAAGAGGACGATGTGGCGCTCACATGTCAAGAAATATCCTGTGAAACCTATTTTATTTTATTATAATGAAACTGTTTCATTCATATAGGAAATATTTTTTTTTATTTCATTTAATGATAATATATTTTATAATCTCTAACAGTATGATGTCTCTCAAACAGTGTTTAATGTACAGGGCCAGTTTTCGCGGGCAAGTATTACAATAATAAATCATTTCTCATATTCCTCCTTTAATTTTTCGATTGGAACACACTAAACAGTCTTTTACTTCTTCTTCCTTCAATGTTTTGGAGTATGTGCAGCTTGTCATTGAGTCTTTCTTCTGTATCAGAAGTAAATGGTCTTCTATAACGTGCCGTAGATCCTTTATGAAAATTGCCAATAAGTTGGTATATTAATTTTATTTTAACTTTTAAATGACTCATAGAAGTTTTATCTTTTTTCAGAGAGAATTTATTACATCTTTTTCAAGAATCTATCACACATAATTTTGGTTCTCAAACAAATAATTTTCGTCACTATTTCAACAATTTATGCAGAAACTTATAAGTAGTACTATATTGATCCGATTTATCCACTCATCCCATATATTTGTTATAATTGAGGACTATTATTGGTTTGTTTTTAATCCATTTCCGACCGCTAATGTTTTGCTAAAATTTTCTATGGGACCGGTGATTTTAGACATATACAATTATTTTGGAAGGTGTGTAATGTTTTTACAATTTTATATCTATGTTTTTGTTGATGGTAGTATCTATTTGTTTCACGGCACAAATATAAAAAAAGTTGTCATCAAACAACAAGCTAACAGTGTCAACAAATTTTTCCTATTTTTCAGGAATCAGAACCGTTCCTGGAGTAAATTCAAATGCTTCTAGTTGTGGTGGTGTATCAAGTTCATTCTGCACACAATTACTCTCAATTTCACTTACACTATCAATGTTTTTGGTTTGGATCCGAATCACTGTCTGTATCAGACAGAATACGAGTACACCTTTTTCTGATAGAAAAACTGTCGCTGTCTGATCTTACTTCTTTCTCACTCTCCGAATCATTGTTCTCACTTTCACAACTATTCTGAAAAGTATTCACAAAATTCCTCTACAAAAATAAACGATATAAAATTTTAAAACAATTTTTACTATAATTATTTGAACACTTTTATGTATTTATCGGTCCCTGCGAAGTCAAAAACCAAGCTGAAAATATCCCCAGTAACAGGATTGATAATGTTCGAAAGTAAAAAAATACAATTGTCTGAAAAACAATCAAGAAATCATGCACATCACCTAAAACGAGAATTCTCGTTCCTGGTCGCCAATGTGTTAAAAACAGCATCCCCTCCTCGCAGTCTTCTAGATATAGCTTGCATTCCTCATGAATATCAAGTACTCAACATGATAATGACTCTTTTATCTTTCCAGGATAACAGTTATATATTTCTACATCGACAAGAAAAAGTGTTATTATTTCCAAATTTTGGTTTCTTAATAGTTTCTGAAACATATACTCAATTTGATTGAAAATTTACAGTAATGAAAATTACACATATTCTATAATCGGATCTGGTAAAACAAGTAAAAATTTCCTATTTCTACTATTAGAATATTATTATTAGCTGTTCTGCATTAGAAGAGAAACTAAACTTAATAAAACTTTTCAAACAGCTGAAATCGCTCTTCTCTTCAAGTTTTGGGCATAACCTAACTCACAACCAGAACGTTGTTCTAACGAGTATAGTCCGCCTTACGACCGCAAAGGGTTAAGAAAAAAGTTGTGTTATTTTTCAAACAGAAACTAAGTAGCTATTTCATAATACATTAATAAGTGCTCAAGAAATGACAAATATTTCAACAAAAAGCAAAATTACTCTGTGCCCTTTAACTTATTGAATCTCCTGTATTATATATATATATATATATATATATATATATATATATATATATATATATATATATGTATATGTATGTATGTATATGAATATAGTGAACTATTTTCTATTACAAAAATAGACCGACTAAATGATCTTTTAAGTATTTGTAAGATATAAAAGCGCCGAGTGAATCATCGACTGACTTATAATTCTATATCATGTTTACGATTGGCACGAATATCTTAATTAACAAAGAATCTCTGAAAAATAATGCGTCCATCCGAAAGATACACAAATGATGATATTTATATGCGTGTATATTTGAAATAAATAACTCATTGCCAAAATAAATGGGTTAGTCATTGCGAAAGCATCAATTTTTAGACATTGATTGGCGCGCGTCGGCGGACATCATACAGATGAGAGTGGGTGAGTCGAGATGGGTGACTGACTATGTGAACTATTTCGAATAGGTTTTTTTTTGTTTGTCGTCGATCGAGCGAGTCTCTTTCTCATAATCTGTACAACATCTGACAAATATATTCAGAGAGAGATTCGCGAATGAGATTTATATTGTTTGGTATACGGACGAGATGATTTGATGTGTTTATTTGGCATGGGTGTCTAATTAAAATATTAAATTTAAAACAACATTTGCTATTATAAACAGTATATGTATTTATATTTTTATTATAACTGTACGATTATTATATAATAGTAACAGAACTGTTTATGTTTGATTTGTTAATTAGTCTTTGTTTTTTTTATGAAGTAAAAATGGTAAAGTATAAGTGTAAAAGATATCCTTATCCGATTTAATGTACAGTAAATAAATAAAATCTCACTTATTTTGTATGCAGCCATGTAATAAAAATACTTATAAATAATTTGACGGGATTGAATAGATTTAGTAACAATTTGTCACATTTGTTACTAATCGACAAGACTGTTTTTAAAATTTTGTTATTAAAAAATATTAAAATGTTTTATTGTAGAGCCGCATTGTTTTTTTTTAAAGATTCGAAGTTGATTTTTTGTTTGAATATATTTAAAATACCTTCAAATATAATGAAATATTTTATAAATCCCGTTTTAAAGTACTTGGTGTTATATTTTCGATCAATAAATTCGAACCTAAATATTAAACTAATAATATTTTAATTTCAAACAATAAAAGTGTCATTAAAATAACTGACATGCGTTCTTTTATATTTCGTTTTTTCACCATATTAAGGGGACCCGGTGGTCTAGCGGCCTAAAATTTAAGCTATTTTAAAAATTTTTTTTCTATATGAGGGTAATGAATAATGCTTTCAAATTTTTTTACACTTATTTTATTACCAATAAACTACACAAAAATGAAAATAAAGACAAAAAAAAATTTTTTTTTAAATTAGAAACATGATGCTGAAGTCTCCCTCTCTAAAAAAATGGAATTACGTGGTGAATGATGATTTATCTCTCCCTCTGATTTGAAATAAAACAATTGACGAATTTTTAATTAGTATAAGTATAGCTATCGCAGGAAGTAGAATAAAAAAATTTGACAAAATGGCGCGTAGTCAAAAGTACAAGTTTGAAAACGACCAGTATTTTTGAATGTTTTGTTAATAAAAAAAATATAAATATTTTACGGAAACTATTAGTTTTACATTCCAGCGAGAGCTAGAACTATTCAGAATAACATATTAAAATTTCAGACAAATCGGTCAAGTAGTTTTTTTTTTCTGGCCCCCGCAAGACGAAAAAAAGTAGTTTCGAGATAAACGCGTGTCAATAGAGCCGGCTCCACTTATTCTTCTACCTACCTGACCTTCTAATGGGCTGTAAATCCTGAAATACTCTGAATTTCGTCATCAAATTTTAACAGTATATTTTTAAGATACTATACTTTCGAAAAAAAAATCGATTTTTCGAAAATTCTAGACCACCGGGTCCCCTTAATTATTGCCACAGAAGTATGTTGAGTATATGCAATAACCAATCAGAGACAAGAATCATAACGTGAAAAACTTCAATTAAACACGAGCATGTTCTAATTTTGTTATTATCTTTAATATGTCAAATATCAAGTGTAATTCACTGAAGTATTTATTTTTCAGATCGATTGATTTAAAAATATTATTTTTTAAGAAATGTGTCCATACTCATAACACACACACACACACACACACACACACATATATATATATATATATATATATATATATATATATATATATATCTGCGTATACAGAATACTGTATTGTTCACTTACTTCAAACATCCAGTATCTACACATATGTTCGCTACTTTTCTTGAACGTCACTTATTAATATTTGATATCTCAATTACTTAATAGTTAATTTAAAAAAAATACATGTTCTTAATTGTTTTATTTCGCATTCACTGGTTGTAAAGATAAAAATTAATAGGATAATTTATTAATTAAATTGTATTTTAAAATATCGTTTAAATGAAACAAATATGTAGAGTTCTTTAACATTGCATAGAAACGATATAAATCTTAATGGACAAAAAAATCATATTTCCTAAGTCTATAATTAAAATTCTTAATAATTCAATTGCCTACTCGTTACTGTTTAATTATGGTTTCGTAAGAAATTATAATTGCGATATTCATTTCAATGCAACTGAAATAAAATATCATATGTGTTTTATACATGCAAGAGGGAATGGCTCATTATAATTTTAAGCGAATGAAAAATTTTATTATAAAAAGATGTGGCATTTCATTTGATAGAACTTTATTTATACAAATCTTACTATATTAAGACGTGTTTATATATATATATATATATATATATATATATATTCACGAATATATATATATATATATTGTATAATTTGAAATGATACATTTTCGTTAAGACTAGTTAAAAATATAAAACAAATATCAAACAGTAGTGTTGCAAATATATAAGTTTTTCTTTTTAAAGTACAGATAGTTATTGTTATAAATAATTATTAGATTTATGAAAACATCTCGTAAGGGGAAAATCGCTTTAAAAAATAGTTTGATATTATAATAAAATATCTGCTTAACTATAAAGTTTTATTTGAGTGTATATTTGTTAAAAAATATTTAATGAATCTCTAAATGGTGTTGTATGGAATAGAATTCAAGCAGTTCCTTTATTTATCTGTTATATAAAATTGTCAAATTTTTTTAACAAAGATCTTCTAGTAAGTCTACATTATCACTATATACCATGTACACCCTCTACATCAGTGGTGTCAAACTGAGATATAAACACGGGCCACCAAATTCAGTTTAACAGAGTTTGCGGGCCGCCGGCAAAAGTCACTTGAAAAAAATTTAAGAAGCGAAAAAATGTTTAATATTTATATTTGAAAATAACTCGTTCAAATTTTACATTTATTTTTTCTTAATGAATTTATAAAAATTAAAAAAATGTTATATTAATGTAACAACAAAATTTTAAATTAAAAAAAAAAACAATATTTTTTACTAGAAACTTGGTATATTTTAGAAGAAAGTATTTTATCAATATCAGGTGTTTTTTTTTGTGATAATGATATTTTTACTATAGATATTAAATGTTCGTTTGCCAATCTTGACCTGTGTGAAGTTTTATTAGTCTTTCAAAGGAAAAATAATTATTCACATAGGTATGCACTACCAAACATTACTAAGATTCTTGCTATACGCATTTCAATAAAATGTTGTGGCAAACACAAATAAAAATCTTGAATGTAACCTTCATTATACTTTTATTTTGGCACCGTGTTGCACTGAATTTCAATCAATTCCATTAGGTTGTTATTTTTTATTATTATTTTATTATTTTAGTTATTTTAATTGTTATAAAAAATCAACTTCATGCTTTGTGCCGCGGGCCACAAACCAGAGTTTTGCAGGCCGCGTGTTTGACACCACTGCTCTGCAGCAATAAAATCACAAATTTTATGATACCGCGATATTCTAATATGCTGTATATAGTTTTGAAACTATCTGATCTGACCTAATACCACCATATCTTCTACAAGTGAAATAAATTAGGCGAAATGAATAGTAAAGAAATATTTCAATAACTTTCCATACCTAATAATTTAGAAATAAACAAAAAATGTGTCTAAAATTCGATATCAGTTTCTTAATTTAAACTTAATGTAAATCATCTGAAATTTAACGTTTAATTTCCGCTATGAACGAAGATATAACTTTCATCTTTACTTATTTTTTATAACTTTCTTGTGGTCAAATTTCGTTATATTCAACTAGAACACCTGTTTATGATATTTCAGACACTTTGAGGGACCGTGACTTACAATTGAATAACTGAGGGTCTAAAATAAATTTGTATTTTTTTATTTTCATGGGCATTATTCTTATCTGAGGTCATTATGAGTTGACTAAAAAAAATCAATTGAATATATTTCTGAAAAGTGTTCAAGCGATTCGTCATATATGAACTTCTCTGTGTAAAATTAAAGTCTTCACTATGATTTCTTCCAATTATTAGACAGGACAGTCATATGAATAATAGACTTCACGAGTTGCTAATACTTTCTTAAAGCTTATATTTATTGGTAGTGACGAAAATATTTTTTTTTATCCAAATTCCTATAAAATAAGACTGACACTTTAGTTCTGAAGTTTTTAAATTTCTTAAACCATATTGTATTGCGTTGCGAATATCTCTTTATAACGAAACTACAAAAATCAATAATATTGTTTTGACTATCTTTTGTATTTTTAGAATTAATAATAATTCTAATATTATTATTCATGATTATTAAAAATATATATTTTTATTATAAGATACATTTAATAAAATATCACTCGAGATCTTACATTCTGGATAATTTCAGTGAATACTGAAAAATAACTCATATACAGATCTTTAATGTTAATAATGCAATTAATCATTCCAATTATGTGTTTATATGAAGTGTCATCCAAACATTTTGAATAGTTTAAATAAAATATTGATCTTTCAATTTTATTACATTTATTTCTCGTCAGAATAGTTTTTTTTCTAGCCAAAATATTATTCTAAACGTTTTCAGTTTTCTTAAAAACACTTGTTACAGTTCTTTCTTTTGAATTACAATTAGACTTATTTACGTTTTTTCTTTTCTATAAATTCGAGTATAATGTTCATTAATACATTGTAGTAGCTGCTCAAAACGACATCCTGACACTGTATACAGAAATACTCTGATGAAGAGAGCGTCTTTAGTAAATGAGTGACGTATTGAAGGAGACTTTTTTTGACCTTCAAGCAAAATTTACTAAATTCTTCTTTGTTGATGAGAACAAAAGTAATCTTCTTGTTACAGGTTTCTTCTCTTAAAGTAAATGAATTCTATACTTATTCGTAACACATGCACTTCTGTTCCAACTATATTTTCTGGAAACAACTGGTCAAAAATATCTCTTGGGATAGAATTGAGATCTGGGTTCAATTTAACACCACATTTATTATGATCGAATTCAAATTTTTTTATTGTAGCCATATCCCCATACCATAATCGTTATATTCGCCTGCGGGATTATGCTCTTCATCTTCCGAACTATCATCACTTTATCAAAAAGTTCATCATCAGATGTTTCTGTAACCTAAACTTTCGACCGGCGTTTTGTTTGCACAATGTCCGAATCACTACCGTCACTAACCGTGTCATAATTTGACAACTCTACAAATGGTATTTTATTATCTTCCACATTTGAGGTTTGATTCAATTTCTCGAAAACTTCGTATAAAATACACTGAATTCAAGAAAACGTCAAACCGTGGTTATGCCCTACAGGGAATTAATTATGCATCTTCAAATGCTACATCTGAAGACCTCATATTGCACATTACACTCTGTGAAGAGTAAGGATCTCAAGGTGGGGTGATTTTTGTTTGGTTGTTGGTGATTGTTATTGGTGACTTGCAACAAACATCTCAGGAATAATATATATATATATATATATATATATATATATATATATATATATATATATATAACGGATTGTTTATGGCTGTCGCCGCCTCTCCGTCCCCAGTTTCCAATTCCTTCTGCCATAGCACATTTCTTCATATAGATTTCTTGTTTCCATTGCCTCGTCTACGTCGTCTCTCCAACTTCTTCTTGGTCGTCCTCTCTTTCTCCTTCCTGATGGTATCCACTCTAATATCCTCCTTGGCCATCTTACTTCGTCCATTCTTTTTGTGTGTCCGGACCATGTCAGTTGTTTCTTCTCAATATCGTCAATGATACTCCTGCAGTATTCATTTCCCTTCTAATGTCTGCATTTCTGACTCTTTCAAGTCTCGATCTTCTACAGCTTCTTCTCAAAAAGTCCATCTCTGTGGCTTGTAGTTTTTTTCTTTGTGATTTATTTAGATCCCATACTTCTGAGCCATATATTACGATACTTTGGACAATTTTTTGTATAGTGGAAGCTTTGTTGTTTTTCTAATATTTCTCCCTCATAGTAGTGGGTTGAGTGCGCGTATGGTCTTTCTGCCTTTGGTAATTCTTTCTTGGATTTCGTCTCTACTCATTCCTTATTTATTAAAAATTACTCCTAAGTACTTGGCTTTATCGACGCCTTTTATTATATCATTTTCCATTGGTAGGTTTCCGCAGTCATCATTTCCGACTACTAGATATTCGCGTTTATTAAGATTTATTTTAAGACTTGCTTTTCCATATTCTTCACACAGCTTTCTGACCATATAGCTGAGATCTTGTTCGTCTTCCGCAAGCACCACCTGATCGTCAGCAAACTAAAGGGTATATAAATTGTCATCTCCCACCTGAAGTCCCATATTTTTACCTCAGGAATAATAAAGGATTATAAAACCATTCATATCATCTACTCCATGATTTCAACAATAAAATCTTTACCTAACTCAATCATACATTTTGCCCTTGTTTGCATTTTTCTAGGAATAAATCTCTTCCTCAGATGTGTTAAGTATTACCGTTATCTAACGAAAACAGGTACAGAAATTTCTCCTGGAAAAGTTGATATCGTTTTTTAGCAAAAATATACATGACGTCTATAACCGCCATTGGCCAGTATATTAAAAAAAATTGACGGATATATCCATCATTTGGGTCATGTTAAGATTACGGTCAAATTCTTCTATTTTCCAACAACCCCAAAAATTTAGCCCTTTTTTTCTTTATAAACTTACAAAAATCCTCATTTTCTGTTATTATATATATACATATTAATGATACAGCAATTTAACTTATACCTTTATATATATATATATATATATATATATATAAATATATATATATATATATATATATATATATATATATATGTATATATATATATAAATATATATATATTTTTATATTCAAAAGTATATATATAAATATATATATAAATATATATATATATATATATATAAATATATATATATTTTTATATATATATATATATATATATCTACCCATATGTATATGTATGTATGTATGTATTAAGCAGCGCGGTAATTTCTTTTTTATACTTAATTGCCGATATACACAAGCTGCTCTACCGTTAAAAAATTCAAGGCCGGTTACAAGCATAGGTCAGGTGATTATTACGATAATTATCTTATATGTTTATGACGAAGAGATAAATTTCAATTATCTACTATGCTACTCTCTGTGTTTAGTAAAATAGGATAATATTTTAGGTATACTATTCAAAATTGTATTAAATTCTCTTATAAAATATTCGGTGTTAAAAAAATGATTGTCGAGAAGAAATATTGAAAGTGATCAATGAATAGAAATAATGTGAATTGGCTAAAACATTTTAAGAATATATAAATGAACGTTTTTAAATATTATAAAGATGATAATTTTTTAAAAATAATTTTTTCTTGAATTCCAAATTTTTATGTAACACTTCAAATCATAACAATGTTGAAGATTATTTGAATTTTTAATATTTTAAAACATGCTATTATCATGACATATATTGATAAATGCAAGAAAAAAAAGTATTTAAGATTGTTCATTTTTTTGCCTGTACATTTCATAATTAGAGAAATGGTTCTTTCTTTAAAAAAATTATTAGTATTTATTATTCAGTTGTAGAAAAAGTAATTATAATTCATAAAAATTGGATTTGATAAACATTATTTTCACTGAATCTGTAGTAATATCAAAGAATTGATAAAGAGAAGAATATAGATTTCTATATTTAATCAAACTTATATATATATATATAATTTTAATACCAATTGCAATTATTTTTCTCTCTTTCTTCTCTTCCAAATTGAGGCTATTTCATTTAATTTTTTCTAACTCATTTTTAAATCTACAGTTTTAAACTCTCGTTATTAATCATTATTGAAAATATTTATAATTTTACCAGCTCTATCACTTTGAAAAAGTTCTCGATATTATAATTGATAAGACTAAATATTCACAATATGTATGAAATAGTACACACTTCCTATTTTGTTCATGTTTAAACCTTAATTATTAATTTGATTTAATAAATAACGTTATTGAAATAAAAAATCGACAAATTGAATCTAGAAATTCACTTTTAAAAACGCTTCCAAAAAAAGTTAACCTAAAGGAATTATTATGGTTACAATATCATTATTTTCAACATTACTAAATACTTTTATAACACTCGGATGCTAATAATCTTATCTTGGATGCGCCCTTAAAACTCCAAATATCTAACTAATTGTTATAACAGAACTAGAAATATCATCAAACTAAAATATTTTTTTCAATTTTCTATTTGCAAATCAGTAAATTAATATCTGATTATTATATTTCAACGAATTTTACAAATATTCATATGAAATTTATTTTGGTGCACCTTTAGGTACGATTTTCACAAGAAAAAATAATTCAGATAATTTTTAAACAATTAAATTTGAAATAAAAGACGAAATTATAAACACAATATAATAGAATATATTAACCAAAAAAAAGGAATTGATATATTATTTAGAAGAGTATATAACAATCATACATTTTATATGCCAAATTTTGAAGTGCGATATGGGCCGAAGCTGGAGAGGATGAACCCAACTCGGGGCCCCTGCTGGTAAAATTAAAAGGTTCCCAAAATTTATCCGACAACCAAAAAAGAAATGTTTTTTTGTAGAAATATATTTTATAACGTTTTTCTTTATATCGATAACTTTATTCTATAAATATTTAAATTAAATCAAAATAAAATATTCTGAATTATTATTCAGAAAAATAAAAAAACACAAACTGTTAACTCTGTAAAACTGTAACAGACTACACATTTCATTTGGAGTGAGGAAATTAAATAAATTTTTCCTCGATTTTTGTCGAGCAAACACATCAATTAATTTCAAAATATCGATACTATTTAAGTTTTCTTGTTCTATATAAAAAAGCACCATAGTATTTAGGCTTTCCTCTGACATTTAATTTTAAAGATATTTTTTCACTCTTTCTAACGCTAAGAACAATCAATCTCCCGATTCATTTGAAATAGGGAATCACTTACACACCAATAAGAATAATAAGTATAATAAAGAATATATACTTGGTGAAAAAAATTAAAATAAATTTTCATTTCAAAGTTAAGTTATTCTTATAGTATAAAGTAAATTATTAGTTATAAAAAGTTATAATTTGTCACATTTTTTACAAACGTAGTTTTTCTTTTGATTGCATTTTCCGCATACATATTTTTTATAGATATTACAAATGGTGGTAGTCTTATTATTATTACAGTATCCTATTTGATACCATTTGCGTGAACGAAGTGAGCTGTTTGAAGTTGTTTGTACATTAGCTTCTCGTGATTCCATCCCTGGTTTTACATTTTCGACGGCATTTTCAGTATCAAGTTCATCTGGTAGCTGAAACATAAATTCACCTTTCATAATATTTTTTTTGGGATATCCTGTTGGACCGAGTACGTCTTTGAAAATATTATTAAGTGGTAATCTACCAGGACTAGATCCTTCTTGTATTTTTTCTCAACTGGTTCCATCTGTAGCAATTTCATTTTAATTATCTTGTAATATATTTTCATTTTCATCTTCAGAACTTGAAAGCACTGGAGCACATCTTTTACGTAAATTCAAAATATTTTCAAATTCACTATCACTATTTGAGCATTCCTGAGCATTTTCTTCATCTAAAAACTCATTACCACTATTCTCACTATCAAAAAGTTCATCGTGAATACCGCATAGTTCATTTTCAATTTCTTCTGGTTCATCTTGACCGTCATAGAGTTTAACATCCTCGATATCAGAGCATTCTGTTGGCATATCGTACAGTATTTCCATAAATTCAGAGATTTTTATTCGTTTTGCCATTTCCAGGATTTATAAAAATAAAATAAAACTAGTAGTTACATAAAATTTATATTTGTATTCATTTTTCTCACCTCACACTAATTGAAATAATATGTCGTTTATTATAATTTATATAATTATTTTTTTATTATTTATTATATAATATGAGTGCAACATTCAACAAAAACTTCAATACACATTCTACGTCTCCAGATCTAAATGAACGACTAAATATATTTTCGAATGAATGCATTAGTTTTGCATTACCATCATAATCGTTCCGGAATTTTCCTGATAATTTTCACCATCATACTGAATGATACGCAGTAAAAATTCTAAGAACGTATGAGAAGTTGTACAAAACGAGTAAACTGGTTAATTCGTGTTCGGTAAACAGATTGCAGAACACATTTACACTTTCACAGGTAGCAGTCATTTTGACTGGTATTGGTATAAGTAGCCATGATACAAAATTATTTTGAATAAAAAAAAAATAAAAATAAAATTCATTATACTATTTCCTTAGTTATCACTGTAAATGTCATGATATAGTTGCGAAAAAAATGTAACATGAAGTAGGAATTTTAAAATAAAATTGTAAAACCAGTCATTTTGATTGGCGTGGTAGTTCTAGTGTTAAATATTCTCTCTCTCTCTCTCTCTCTCTCTCTCTCTCTCTCTATATATATATATATATATATATATATATATATATATATATATATATATATATATATATTGATCAGTGACAAACTTTCAAGCAAATAAATTCACATTATGTAATTTATATTCGAAGTTTCTGTTGTAAATATACTACCAAACTTATTGATGGATTGATAGTAAATAAGCTGAAATGTTTTTTTGGATTTATTTTATGCTCCTTGAAAAGTAATAATATTTTTTTATTTTTTCCAAAAGTCATATTCTTCCATTTTTAAAAAATATTTCCTATTCGCTTTTCAAAAAAAAATAACGATTTGATATTTAAAATAATTCATGTTCAATCTGCAATTCACTTCAAAATAATAATTTTTTTTCATTGCTTATATAGTGGTGCGTTATTTTAAACAATTTTCTTTAAAATTACACACAAATATAATTAATTACCGATACTAATCAAGAACTATAATTATAGATGTATTTTTCATTATTTTTATTTTGATGATTACTAATATCGATATTTTAAATTTAACTATTTACTTACTACTCTTAATTCATAATTATTTTTTTTATTATTTCTTTATTGTTAGTATTAACGTCATTACATTCTCATATAGTCTAATTAGATATTGTTTATGAGTATATTCAATGCTAATAACGGCAGATGCTTTTAATATAATCCACCATATTTAAAAATGTGTGTGTGCGTGAAAACTGTTCTTAATCACATTTATTAAGTAAATACAAATTAAATTACAATTGAAAACATTTCTGTAAAGTAATATTTTCGCACAAAAAATGTCAAGCAATCATCTGGAAAAACTCGACCTTGAGGCTATTGATTCAATGACGTATTTGGACGTCGCGTGCCTCAACACAACATAAAGTTTCTAGTTCCGCACCCGCGCACGTACAGACAACATGCGTATGTGTGGGTTTATGTGAGTATGCCTTTAAATACGTTATATATATATATATATATATATATATATACATACATATATATATATATATATATATATATATATATATATATATATATGTGTATATGTATGTGTATATGTATGTGTATATGTATGTATATATGTATATATTCACAGAAACAAATACGCTAACACATATTGTATAGTGACACCCCCTTTAGAGAGTTCATCAATTATTCATGTCTCGTAATTGTACCCTTGCGGTCGTATGATATAAACAAGTGGGACAAACGCTCCGGAAAAAAATGTTACGGCTGCGCTACTTTTATGCAGTGCCAGCTCATTAAGCTTCGTCACGCCTCTTATGACAAGTATTGTTTTGGTATTTTTGTTCAGGAACTTGTGTTGTTTATATTCAGTGTTTTGTAATATTCGGTCGTCCTTTCAAACCCTGACATACTGGGTCATAATAATTTTATATGCATTGGTACAACATATCATTGTATTGTGTTGTATTTTGTTATCGGTCTGTTTTATAAATTACATTTAATATGAAAAATTATAGCTTGTAATTAAATTTATGTTGAAATACACCTAATCCTCGATTTATATTTTAGATTAATTCCTCAAAAGTACCGTGTAAATCGATATCGTGCAATTTGTGTCCACATCTCATTAGAAATAGGGGTTATGTTTTACAAACCCAAAATGGAATAATATTAATTTTTAATAAAACTTAGATAATATATTTTACAGATTAATTCGAAAGACATTAAAAACAAATAAACAAAACAATTGTTCCTTTTGTATCATCTCTACTTGTTAATTTTCTCTTCACTTCTCTTCTATTCATATCTTCAAATCTCTAATTAATTTTTTAAAAGCATGGCAGGAACTGTTTAAATAAAATCCGTTATCAAAGATTGTTTCAAATCTCTTGTTTCAAAATTGTTTCAAACTCTTTGTACAGTTTCTGATATTGAGTTGAACAATTACTCAAGTCCGTTCCAAAGTTTGAACTTCTTTCCATGTTTGGATCATTCACAATGAAGAAATCTTCCAGTTCTTTAGCTAGTGCAATTTATTTATCTACAGTGTGTATAGTAATTTGAAGCAAAAAGCTCTTTACAGTTCGTGCTTATTAATTTGCACAGCAGTGTAAATGGTGAGTTTATTTAAATGCACGCGAAAGTGTATTAAAACATTTTTTTTGCAATTCTGTAACCGTGCTAAACTAAAATAATGCCGTGTAAATGGAAGTTTTTCCGCGTTCCTTCAACCGTGTCAAATCGAAACTGAAATTCGAATATCGTATAAATCGAGGGTTAGGTGTATATTAAAATTTGTACCAAAACGGTATAACAAATACGTAAAAATAAATAAGGCCGTGAAAATAATTTTATTTATTGTTTATCTATTTCTTTATTTCAAGTCTCTTAATTTTGTTGAATGTTAGACTTACTCAAGAATTAAAATTAAATCTTTGATAAACAATTATATTCTGTTGTAGTGGTTCCCCCTTTTCATGTTGGAAGTCCGCATTTATTTAGCTGTAATCAAATAAGGCCGCATTCAAGAAATTCAATTAGATATACTTGAAAATGTATATTTTGTAAAAATCTAAGTATTATGTATTTAATAATTTCAAAAAATGAAAACTGTTTGTTAATTTTAAATCTAACTAATCTTTTAATGACTTTGGTGTGTCGACTTTTTCTTGGAAAAAATTTGAATATTTGGTTGGTCAGTTTTGTTGCACGTTTGTCACGAACAAAATTTCCGTTCGGATTACCCCCTCTCCCCATACGTCTCTTCATGAACACGAGCTCGGGTTTCGCGGCGCACAACGATTTAAGAAGTTTCACTTCAAAAAAAGATTTGTTCTATAAAATTTAGATTCAGTCGAAAGCCCGCACTTAAGATCCTAGAAAGCCACATGTGACCTTCAGGCCACAGCTTTCCCACCCTACCTCACTTCTATTCTGTAATTTTCTAATAAACGAATCGTAAATTAAACATTTATTCTCGTCATATGAAATAAAGTAATACTTGAGTTCCTCAACCCCAATGTTACATGTACTGAATACTGAGACTCACGATTAGTGTCGTTAATAAAAATTTGATTGTATCTTAGGGCTGTGATTTGTAGTAAGAAGTGGAAAATAATTATGTGATCTCGAAGAGTCCGCTTCTTGTAGTTCGAACGTCCAATGTACCCTCGAAAGCATTCTCTTACAACCTTGGATTTGAAAATAATTAATCTTTTCGAAATGATCTATAGAGTTTATTTTAGACGTTACAGACTTGTTGGAGGAAAAGAGTATCCAAAACTGCCAAATGTTTATTAAATCATATCTGTATGAAGTCAAAAGCCCATTAAATAATAAAAATTGTTCGGAAGACAACTTATTTTTTATTTTTGCAAAAAACGAAATTATATATATATATATATATATATATATATATATATAATTACATATTAGAAAATGTTAATAAAAAACTCATCTTTCTTTTATCTAAAAAAAGAAACAAACATTAAATAGATTCTTTAGAAAAGGAGAAACTTTATCTCTCTTTTCTTTTATTGCCAATCTTGACTGGGTAGGTTTTATTTAATTAATTGGCTTGAAGAAAGTATTGCTTTTTCTTTCATAATCATTCTGAAATCTCAGAATTAACTATAAAATTATTGAACGTTAAGATTAACACGTTGGCTACCAGGGTCTTGGTGGGAGGGGGATGTACAGTAAAGCCCAAGATTTTTTTGTGATATGACACCAAACGCCATAGACTTTACTTATGTACATTTAGAACATTATAAATAAGTGAAACAAGCATTCTTATAATTTGGCACACATATATGATGCTGGACTATAGATAAAAAATTATGTTGTAGCCCATATGTCAAATATATGTGACATTAAATTAAAAGAAAATGAATGGGATTGGAAAACAAAAACTAAATAAATACAATTTTTCAAAGTGAAATACAGGTGATTTATTTTGTATGATAAATTTTAAAACATTCGTCAACGTATGGCCCAATTGGTTATCCATTGTTGGTTTTACGAATTTCACAAGTATAGAAAGAAGCAATGCGCCGATTTTTACTGGCACATACATGGAATCTAAGTCGTTTTTACAGTTTTTGCAGGAAGTGTTGTATATTTGAATGGTTTTTAGCTGTTTTTCTGTCAGAATATAGTAATTTGCAGGCAACAAACTCTAAAGGATCTAAAAACTCGAAATAATATCATATAACCTCAAACCAAGCACTTCCTTCATACATTTTATTGTTTTAGAGCTTAACAATTGTATTCAAACACAATGCGTTTCAACATGTGATTATAAATTGACCAATTACAGCTGTCACACATATGCGACGCCGAGCTCTCGTAACAAACCGGTGTGTCGCACATATGTGACGGCTGGTAGGGAACATATTAAGTGATAAGTGTAATAAATTCGCTAAGATAACATTTAATTCACACAGTTTGATGTTACAAATTTGTAGCTCTTTTCGCTTATCATCATTTCTTTCTTATTATATTTGATCACAAGATGTAACTAATTGAGATATTTTAACTTCCTCTGATCACTTGAAATTCAGGTGACCTTAAACTTCCTTTAGACACTATGAGATAATATTTTTTACTTTACACAGACGTATTGAAATATCAGTTGACAATAAATGTATCTACGATACATAATAAGTGTATCTTTTAAATTCTAAATCAGTTAAATTAGAGTCAGTGAAATTGAGAATTTATTGTATAAGTTAACAGCTTCTTCCGTTTTTTTATTTTTTTGTCTTATTTAAATTGTTGATTAATATTTCCCACACTAGAGAATTAAAATTATCATTATATACCTCAATTTAATTTATCAATTCAAAAAAATTTACATATCAAAAAATTAAAGAGAATGATAGAATGTCTTGTAAACCCATATTTACTTGTTAATATTTTAAATATCTACTAATAAATTATTATTTCAATATGATATATATATATATATATATATATATATATATATATATATATATAAAGGGTGTAGGGGCACGTCGTGTTTCAATATATTTAAAACTTTATATAAATGATTACATTTAAAATTATTGCTCTTAAATTTATTAATCAAATATGTTGAATTTGCACCAGAAAATAATAAATTTCATGAAATCCATGGTTATCTTTCCCATGGAGAAAATATATTTCGCAAAATAATATAAATATTTTTTTAAAAAATTACTTACAGATAATATTAAATAATAATTTCGAAATATTCGTACCGGTACACCAAAATAATATAACAGGGGTGGGCCTCTTCTTCGATAAACAGAGCTTCATATAATACTTTTCATACATTTTTGAATGTTCAAGAGCCAGAGAAAATATTATTTTAAAACTGTATTTATAGATAATAAAAAATACAACTATATAGTATTCCTACTCACCAAATTAGAACATGTTTAATCTTTACTTGTTGAGGACTTTGATTGAGTCTTCATTTTTGCAGTTAATAATTTAAAATCTAACTATAAATTACTACTATAGATTGTTAATATAAAAGTTTAGAAAAAATAGCAATGAAACCCAATATAGTCTCGGGAGCCGTACAGAATCACTTTGGGAGCCGCAGTTTGCTCATCGTTGTAATTTAATACAGCGTTTCTCAACCTTTTGCCGTTTGATATAAGATATTTGTTTGTAATAGTTCCGCGACCCAAATGTTTATCATTTAAAATGTTTAAAAACCTGGTAGACTGAAGTCACTGTATATTATATAAATAAATAAAATAATGCATGTAATCTCATAATAACTCATAATAACTTCTATGTGTGAAATGTAACATTGAGTACATTTTTACTGAGAGCGGTTCTGAAGAATTTCGATTTAAAACAAATATTTCAATTTCAGTTTTACTATTGAAATTTAACTATGAAAAAAATAAGATTAGCGATTTTAAAAATAACACATACTGTTTCAAAATTATGAAAATCACTAAAATAGTTTGAATTATATTTATTAAAAATTCTTACATAAATTATGAATACAATATTACAAGATAATATTTAATGTTTTGTTGTTGTTGTTTACTTATGTTACTGGTTCCCTCGATATACTAAACATTTCTGCAATTTTATTATCCGAATTAGTTTTCTGAGAATTTTCTTTTCTATTTCTTCCAAAATAATAAGATAATAATATTTAGTACTTAACAGATGAATTTACTGTTCTTAGTTTTTAGAGAATATTTCAGTAATAAAAGTATTTCTTTGGAAAGTAGTAGCTATTTCGCGACCCATTAAAATTTTAAATCGACCCAATAGGTTAGGAAACGCTGATATAACATACCTAGATATGTTTTCAATATGTCAATTATCGATTATTTATTGATACAAACACACTTTTTAGTCTCTTAAATGTTATTTTATATAAAAAGTATACAGTAATTTATATTAATTTATTGTTAACTTTTAAATGAAATTAGTTGTGTGTGTAAATTGGTCATGATATATTAAAATATTACACAAAGCCGATATAACTTGAAAATACCTTAAATAAGTCATATTTTCAAAGTACAACTAATCTAGAGCGTGTTTGGCTTATTCAAAAGTAAATCAGTTAACATTTGCATAAATTGATAATAGTTTAAAAGATTTCTCTTACGAATCAGGAAAGCAATTATATTATTTAATTATTGATTGTATGAAAATGTATTTGTAAAATAATCATACAAGTAAAAAAAATTAACTTCATTTTTTATATGTAACTATAAAAACTTGCATATCATTTCCGTTTGTTATAGTTTAAAAAAATTGTTGTAAAATTTAAAAGAATGGCGTTTCGATTATATTTCTAGGACACGCGCATTATTTGAAACAAGCATAAATTGAAATTATTGAACAACTAAATAGTACCTTCTGGAAATAGAAATTGTAGATAACTAAAATGTTTTGTAAACGGACACGAAAACAGATATAAAACTTAATCATTTAGATATGTCTTTCTGTTGTAATGTGTAAATTAGAAGTATCAACTAATATATTGGAAAAAATAAATTGACAAAAAATGTGTTTAACATTCTGTATTATAACAGGCTGTATACAAGTTTTTTCATTTTCTAATATGCAGGAACAGTTATAATTTTCGATAAAGTTGTGTATAGTTTTGATTGTAAAAATTTAAAATTCAATCACAATTTTAACTGATCACTCTTCTTTCTCTCTCATATATATATATAAATAAATATATACATATATATATATATATATATATATATATATATATATATATATAATATATATATAGTATATATGTAGTATATATATATATATATATATATATATATATATATATATAGTATATATATATATATATATATATATATATATATAGTATATATATATATATATAGTATATATATATATATATATAAATAAATATATACATATATATATATATATATATATATATATATATATATATATATAATATATATATGGGTAGATTAACCCAGCTGGAGTTCCTGGCGATGAAATTTACGGGACCGCCAACATTTATCTGACAAGCAAAAAAAATCGGCTTTGTATAAAAATATATTTTATAACATTTTTCTTCATATCTATATCTTTATTCTATAAATATATAAAAAACATCAAAATAAAATATTTTGAATTATTTGTCAAGAAAAAAACTGTCAACTTTGTAAAACTGTATTGAAACCGTATGTTCCATTTGGAGTAAGAAAAATAAACTTTTTTCTTGTTTTTTTTTTTTCGATCAAACTCAATAGTTATTTTCAAAGTATTGATATTATTTAATATTTCTTGTTCTATATACAAAAGCGCTATACTATTTTGCCTTTCCTCTGACGTTGTACATATTTCAAAGATAGTTTTTCAATTTTTTTAACGTTGAGAACAGGAATCTCTCTCCCGATTCATTTGAAATAGGAATTATAAAAAAAATTTTTAATTAATTTCAAGGACATTTAATTTGTTATCTGGTTTATTCTTCTGGAAGTATTGAATTTATTTTTATCTTCACATGTAAAGAGGAGGATTGTTCCAATTCATCATCGAAATGCATAATATCAATATCACACTTGTAGATTTCTTTTAATTTTTCCACTCTCTTCTCTTTATCTGAAGTGAGATAAATTAAAAAATATTTTGAAATATAAAAATATTTTCTATATTGTCCTCGCATATTTTATTTCTTCGAGCAAGTTTTACAATCACTGTCACAAAAAAACATTAAAAGAATTAAAAATAAAATTTTCTCGTTGAGAAAATAAATTCATTTCTAAATTTTTTTTCAGTGCCTACATATTTCAACCTGTTCATCAAAAATTGAAAATGTAATATCTGTTTGTTCTTTTTCTACATTATAAAATTCATCACAGAATTGTTAAATGGCTTATTTTCTAATGATTTCAACAATTCAGAATTTTTAATTTGTTTTAAGACGTTGAAGTGAAAGATTCGTTTTTTTTATGTAATGAATTTTCCCCTTCGAACCCGGGACTCCGGCGGCCTCTAGGTCTGATGCCCGCTTGACTTTCTACTGTATATATATATATATATATATATATATATATATATATATATATATATATATATATATATATGTGTGTGTGTGTATATATATATAAGGTACATAAAACATAAATATTAAATTAAGAGTTTTAATCAATAAAATCTGTGCACATTTGATTAAAAAAAAATGAAAAATGAATAGAGCAGTAGTGAAACATTTTTTTTGAAATTTCTGTTGTACAAACATCGTTAACGTATTCTACTTCATTTTTTTCTCAGTTTACTTTATTTTAAATTAGTTTAAATTGAAATGGTACTGAATTTGTTTTTCGAATTATATTAAAAATAATTAAAAAATATGGTTGATTTAAATAAGTGAAGATAATTTATTTGCAATATTTTTTTCGTTTTAACCCTTTACTGGTACGGTCATTTTACGAACTTAACTGATATTATGTGGTCAGCTCGGACCCCAAACTAAAATTTTATTTTTATTTTAGTTCATTGTGCTGCAGCACTTTTTTTTATTTTATAATAAACACTGACTTGTCATGTAAGTACACTGAAAAAATCCGATTATTAAATCAAAAAAAAAATTATTAATTGAAAAGTCTTAAGTAACAAAATTAATCAAATATTTGAAAACTTTCATTTTATTGCTGAAAATTTAAAAAAAATTGACAGAAGAGCCTATTTTATTTTCCGCAACTTTAATCAGCACTTGTTTCCCTGAAAAAATTAAAAATGGTATTAGTTGGAATAAAAAAAAACGATAATGTTTTATGACACGACTAAGAATTGTTGCAGGACCCTTACCAAAAAACGATTTTCTCAACAATATGCTGCTTAAATATTGTCTTAAAGTATTTAAATGATCGTATTTAATGTTTTCTCTCTTTAGATCGAGGACAAAGTTCACATCTCTACCTCTTTGGAGTGGAGTCAGGGGCATTTCTTTTTCTTGGAACTGTGATTTACAGGATCCTTACTATTAATTCCTTCAAGTCTTTGGAAATTCTGTCACGAAACAGTCGATCTTTCATATGTTACTTTATTAAGGATTTTACCAGAGAAATAGTGAATTCTCTTCTGCTCTTTCTCTTATTTAAATTGACAGATTTGAGGATGACGTATGAATTTGCCAGAGAAATTTTGAGCATGGTAAAAATATGGTAAGCGGCCATCTCCTATTACATGAATAATTTGCACATTTTTGATCTAAAGTGTTTAAACAACTCTTAGTTGAATTATAAAGTTCAATTATTTCTTGTTTTTCGATTTTGGTTTATGTTATTTGTGTGATGCATGGAGAACAGTAAAATAAATCTTCAGATACAATTTCGTGATCATTATGTTCACTTTTAGCTTCGGACAAATCACTATCTCGCGACAAAATTTGTTCAGTTTCTTTATCTGTCAAATATTCTCGCACCATGATTTTTCTAAAACAGTAACGTTACTAATTAGGGTAACTTAAGACACGAAACTGCGTTTATCCATCTTTAATGATAAAGTACACGCACAGATGTTTACCAACAACTAAATTATTAACAATTATGAAGGTACTGAAGTATATCGGTCTGTGCTACCAATGTCGAAGGTTTTATGGCTAAAAAACCTAAAATGAGGTCGGTATTGACCCCATTATATCAATTAAGGGTTAAAATTGTTTGTAAAATTTAAATCGATTACAAGCACCGTTTAATAAAAATTAAAATTGAATTTTCAGTATTTTCACAAATATGTATGAGATAACATCATACTGACAAATATAGCAGTAAAGAAAATGGAAAAAATAGTTTGATTTTTCTTTTGTGCATTTAATTTATGAACAGAATAACTTATAATATATTCGTTTGCTTGTTTATTTGGGGTTTAAAGCCTCGTCGGCGTCAAAGGTTATTAACGCCATTTGTAATAGAAGTTTATTAAGATTTACTGTATGGTTTTATGGAAATTAATTACAATTAATTGAAATTTGAAATTTTTGATGGTTTATGAATCGATGTTATAGAAAAGTGGCAATATTAATCATGTCGATAAAAAAAGTATTACAGGATTCTGTATTTAAAGAAAAGTGTATATTATATATATATATATATATATATATAAACTGTAACTCACTATTACTTTCATTCTTTTTATACTCATTCATCTTCTTCTAGATCCTTTTCTCATTTAACACAGTTTCTTCTAGATCATTTGCTACGCTGTGTAAAGCTATCAGATTATGAATTGCTATAGAATTGTCATATTTAACACTTAAAAAAAGATATTGCAAATCAGAATTAATATGATTAAAGATTGTGTTTATAAAAAATGGATATATTTTAATTTTTAGCATATTAAAATATATAATTGAAAGTGCTGCATTTCGTGTTAATATTTAATATTATAATAATTAATAATGTTAATAAATTTAGCTAAAATGATCGATAGAAACGAAAAAAGATGATTTAATTAATTGAAGTTAATTGCTTATGAATCTGTTATTTAGCTAGTGTCTTGTAAAAAACACCAGTTTCATCGGCATTATAAATTTGATCTAGCCTTAGTTTTTTAGACTGTTATTTACTTAAGTTCATTTTTAAAATGTTTACTACCAATGGTATCACCAGAAAATTGACTTATACCATCACGAGTTTCCCCGCCTGTTTAACCAACCTAGCCTAGCCATGAATGAGGGATTCCCATGAGGTAGACTTCTATTTAAATTTAATGATTTTTCCTGTAACATTGGACCTGATATCGAAACGCCACGGTCCCACTGATCACTGAACTATAAGAATAATGTTCCATCAATTGATTAATATTTTACCTTCCTTATTGTTCCTCGAGTTTACTAACTGTTTTTGGAAATCATTTTGTGACAAAAGTCTTTAATTTATTAACAATTTTTCGTCCAATCTAACACAGTAGAAGTCCCAGCTCCGAACACTGAAGCAATTGTCTTCAACGGTTCACATTTATCGATTATACCGAGTGCTTTTAATTTTTTCTTCATCTTAACAATCACTTTCTTTCTTTTATACGTCATTTTCACGGTGTTTACTTCAAAAAAGTTTGAAGGTAACTGAAACTGATGTAGGTGTTGAGTGAATAACAACTCGCGAGGTTACAAACGATAAACTTATTAACACGTTGACTACTATGAGAAGCACAACGTGATACATGGGGAATCTATTACTATAGCTGCGAGCATCAATAATTAATTCTCAAACTGCGTTTTTTAATGGCTAGCAGAAGCACCATTCGCTTCTTAAATCAATGCAACTCTCTGTAGATCAAAAATGTAACGCAACATTTCTTTTCATTTTTATTTAACAGGAAAGTAGCAATTTATATTTTACAACAAACACATTTTACATTTTCTATTATTATTTATAAAATACACATAATTATTAATTTAGATTATTGGATATTAATGTCTGATATTCTCTGTTATTCTATTTGTCTGATATTATATCTCAAATATGTTCTCAAATAATATTGTTTGCCTATATTAATGAAAACAATAAAATAAGGATCGGAGAATCTTATAAATTTTACTTATTTTTAAATTAAATTCAAAACTAAACAGTACATAAATTTCATTTTTTGATATATTATGAGCATCTTAAAGGTGTATCCACCAACTATATAAAAAAATGTTTTAAAATTTGAATTTTGGAAATAAACTACATTTTTTTGTAAAAAAAATCTCATATGACAACAAATCTTAGTTCCATAATTATATGTCATTCTGATATAATGTGCAGATCAACAATTGGCTCGAAAATTTAACAAAACAGTTTTATTAAAATGAATTACCCATACGGTTTAATGTTATGATAACCTCAATGTAATTTTGTAGATTAAATATTGCGCAGAAATATATATTATTTTTGGTAACGTTGTATATATTTTCGGTTGTTGAATTTAAGTCCCAATTTCTGACTTACCACTCTCGCTCTCTTTCTCTCTCTTTCTCTCTCTTTATATATATATATGTTCATACTTCAAAAGCTAAAATTTGTAATAAAATAATAAATTACTGCGGTAACGTGATTTAATAACTTGCAAATTATCTACGAAATATGTGTGGAACAATAAATTAAAACGCTGCCCACGTACATCTTTACAGTAGACCGAACCATACTAACTGGGTATCTCGAAATGTTGCCAGAAAAAACTCGATTGTGATATTTTTATTACAATTAAAACACGCATATAAATTTTCCAAATCTATATGATTTATGGAAGTTTGTTTGTGCGGCTTTGCCCGTTCAAAAAAGTCGGATGCAAATCCTTATAAGATTTCTGTAGATAAAATGATCATCTGTCTAGGAATTAACATATAATCAGCCAGATACTATTAATCATTTAATTAAGATAATAAAAAAAAACTGATTATCATTCGAAACGTATTATCAAATTTTTCATCGAATTAAATTTAACAAATGCATTTTATTTTCTAATGTCGGCAAACTGAAGAGAATTTCATTAAATCGATAGTTGATACGCGAAATAATATAATTAATATACGTAAATTTTAATAATTTTTGTCTCTCTCTTTATTTTAACAGGCCAGTGTATTAACCTTTTATGTGGTTATTTAAAAATCGTCGTGTTTCGTGTTTTATTTTGTGCCAAAACATTTACATGGCCAGTGATATTTACTTACTTTCATCCAAACATACACTCACCATTGTTAGATGTATAATTATATGTTTATATTTTTTTTCGAATTTTGTGGCACATTTGATTATAAGTAAACTTATCACGGAGATTCGAAAACATCTCAAATCTATTTATAGACATTCATTAATTTTGACCTTTTTTTAATTAAGTATACGAAACATTGTTTAAGTTAATTAAAAAATGATAAGTCATTCTATAAATTATAAAAGGCATCGTTAATGAAAACAATTATACACGAATTTATTGCCCTAATGGAATATCAATCAGACTGAGTATTGTTTTTTTGAAAACACTTTTTTTAATAAAATCATAGAATTTTATTTCAAACAACATTAAATCTATTTCATACAGATTAGGATATTTTAGAATACATTAAATAAGTTCATATACAGCAAACTCATATATATATATATATATATACATATATATATATATATATATATATATATATATATATATATATATATATATATATTATAATATTCCAATTTATTTGAAAAATGAATCTATTAAACACTTGTCAAATATTGTATTAGTATTAATTTTATACGAAACTGAGTCTCTATTTATGTTATTTTGGTCAAGCGCTTGAAAGCAGACATCTAATTCATTCGCCTGACATTTTATTTTTACACTTCATGAACTTTTGTATTATATAAATTGTGATTTGTAAATTAATACATTATAGTTTATAAAAAATACTAAGAAGTAATACTTACATTTACTTTTTTACACTTTTCCTTATCTTACGTTACATAAGTTAAAGAAATGTATCTTTATAAAAATAATTCTCTTTTAGTAAGAATATTCTATAGTAGCACAAATACTTTCAGATAAAAATTCATTTTTGAAAACTATTTTAATATATATTGATTATAATCGACATTCATTAAACTCAACTGGAAATTAAACGTACATTTGTATTTGAACTTTAATTTTTGTTTAATACATTTGTAGGAGTATTCAATTTAGGCTTCCACATGGAAGTATTAACAGGGGGAGTAATGATTAAGAAAAGTAATTCTATTTTTTATTTAGTATTTTAGTTCAATTCAATACTAAAATACAATTGAACTTAAATACTAAATGAGAGATATTTTTTTTTAATTTTTGTGTATTTTTCTATCACTTTCGTGTGGAAGCCAAAATTGAATTATTCTATATTTAATATTTAGTTTTTCTAACTTGATAAGCAATCATAATACTATATACATGTCTGATTAATCTTTAAAATATAATTTACATGTGAAATTGTGCCTGGAAAACTATATTACTATATATATATATATACTTAGATCAACAGGCGTCTGACCAGGATAATGTAAAGAATGACAGATTAATAATGGTAAAAATTAAAAAGCCAATTCTACATACAAAAAATAGAACATTTGTTCAAAAAAATCTCGTATATAAACTAATCTTTCTTGAATTTCTTTTAATTTGTCTACATATTTTTATACAATTATCAACAAGTGCTTATTGATTAATATTTTTGTGTATAGATGATTTATGTGTATAGATATTGTTGTGTTCTAGGAACCAGGCAATTAATAAACATTAGGTGAAGTCAACATACATTTCTTATATATTTTTAAGACCCAATAAAATTTAAAATTCGTTCGAAACTTACATATAAAAACGCAAAAAGAATTAATTAAAAATAATAAAAAAAAAGTTTAAAGTATTTCGTACATTTATATCAGTTCGAAAACAATTAGACTAAACTTAAACTAGTCTACTTGAAATAATATATCTTAACACTTAAAGCTCCGGCTATTTTGGTGAAAACTTTATTAAAGCGCCTCAATATCGACAAGTTTTGTATAAATGTCCATTATTACAAATGAAATAAAATGACTTTTGTACAACACAACATTTCTCTTCGAAAATTTTACATGATCTTGATAGAGAGTTTAACTTATTAAATTTGTAGATAAAATAATTATTCATGTTTAAATGTGCATATAGTAATCATTTTTTTTATTGTTTTTATTTTTACGGTTTTTTTTAAAAAGTTCTATTTAATGTTTATTCCTAGAACTACTACTGTTTTTTTGGTTTAATAATCTTCAAAACAAGTACCTTTGTGGAGAGGTATGTCACAAAAAACACATTTGAATTTCACTTTTTTTTGCACTATTTTTTATGCGGTGCGCCAATGTGAGACTGACGACAGAGTTGTTTATTTTCCTGGTTTAAAATTCTCGCTGCTTTATGATTTGTCATTTCCAGTGATCACATCATCGGAGGGTCATGTTTAGTTAGACGGTTTGTAGATGGTCCAGCTGTTCGTTCTACGAATACATCATCTTTATCGGGTAATTGATTAGTTATCCAGTGGCACGCAACTTCACATAAACATTTTTTATAAGGTCTCTTCCCTCACCCTCCCCATTTAGTTTTTTAAATACAGAAAAAGGAATTAAAAAGTGAATAATTCGTAAGGTACAGTACTTTCTTAGTCCGTTTCTTTGTTTTTCTTAGGATAGAATAGTATGATAAATACTGGTCCACTCTGTCAACGCCTTAGACTAATATTCTTCTTCAGGATCTTTCCTTACTTGCCCCACTAGAATTATTAGACCAAAACACCTTTTAAATTCAGATACAGTCATATTTCCATTTTTAAAATTTTGTTGTTTCTTTAAATTTTGCCATATTTTGTTGATAGTAACGATTTGATTCTATTACAATAAAATTAAATAAAATCATCATCTATAAATAACCTCAAAACCTCAAATATATTTTCTGGATCATTTAATGGTACATTCACTCCAGAAATTGCTTTGTATTGCTTAAAAATTGACATTTTACCTACTTCAGACCAACAATTGTCACTTTCTTCATCGATGCTTTCTGACTTATTACTAATTATTGGATTTATATTTATTCTATATAACAAAATAAACACATCAAAAGACAGAAACTTATTGGATATTCAATGATATAAACAATGTATCACATACAGTTCAAGAGATATATATTTTTTCTCCATAGACTTATGAAACTCTACCGCCAGTCCGCATATTAAAGTCGGTCCGGCGCTTTAAGTGTTAATATTTTTAGTTAAACAATTTAGTCATTTTTAAATTTAACACTTTGTTAAGTCTATTATATGAAATTATAATATTATAAAATTATTTTCTTTAAATCCAAAAGAGCATAAATGTTTAAGAGAAAGTAAATCAGAAACGTACAACCTTGCACTTGAGCAATCAGTTTGTATTAATTGTAGTAAGTTCAAAATTTATTTATTTTTTTTAAAAAAAATGGATATGTATTTTTAGAAAATTACCTTTCATCTTTTATAATAGAAGATTTAGGGCAAATAATACAATTTTTATATAAGAAATTATAATAATGCTATTTTAATAAAGAAAAAAATTGAAATTTTTATTCAACTTCCAATTGGTAGACATTAATTAATCAAAAAATAAGTAACAATTAGTGAGTCGATTTTTTTAATAATGTATATGTTTTGTTTTAAATATTTGAGAAAAAATAAATGATCTATTATTTTTTAATTCAGTGTTAAATTGACATTCAATCAATTCAAAATAAAGAAATAAATTAAGAGTCATTTTATTACAAAACAGTTTTTGGTAGTGCAATTAAATTCAGTTTTAGGAATAAACTTCACTCTCACAAACTAGAAATTAAATTTAGTTGAAAAATTTTCAATAATTGATCAATTATTGATCATTTTGATTACTGTTTTTTTCTGTACTTTATTTTTCTGTTCTTAAGTACTTGGAGAACGATGGAAATACCATCTATATAAGAATAAAAAGTAATTAAAATGATCAATAGTTAATTATTGAACATTTTTATTGAATATTTTTAGTCGTTTGTGAAGAAGTTAAAATTTCATAGGTGAAAATAATGGGTCACACGTAGTTAGTAGATTTGGTTCCTTTTGAATATTTTGTGCTAATTTTAGGTTTTTTTTTTGTGCAAGGCTACAATTTAATTTTCAATATTTCAACGTCAATTCAGAATAGATTTCGCAGAAAAACGAACAATATCTGTATGAAAATTATCATTATCATCTATGTTTAATAATTATTGATACATATTGAAAACTACTGAATATTTCTTATCATTTGTTTTGTTTCATTTTTATCTTTTCTTTTTTTAACTTCAGCATTATTGTGTTATTAATTTTTAATATGCAGGATTTTTTTGAACAATAATAACTTAGTTTTAATATTTTTCTAGAATAGCAAAATAAATAGTTTCAATTACATAAATTTAACAATATATTAAAGATTCATTTTTCAATATATATATATATATATATATATATATATATATATATATATATATATATATATATATATATATTCAAATCTATTACTTAAATCCCGATGTTGATAAATAAATATCATCTCCTGCTTATATTATTTATAAAATATTTAACTTTGACATTTACTAATCCATGACAAATGTTTTATTTCTCGTATATTAGTTTTTCCAGTATTTTAGGGCATTAATGAGAAAGTCAAATTGAATGTTTCGTAACATTGATATGACATTAATTTTTAATAATTATTTATGTATAAAAGAAATATGAACTTTTTGTCATTAGTTTTAGAAACGCATTATTATAGGATAATTTTTATTATTAAAATAATAATGTATTTACATGAAATGGATCTTTTTCTCAAAACCATCGTTTAACTTAAACATTAACCTAGATATAAAAAGTCGAGTAAATATGATTTAGAAGAAAAAACTTGTTAATATTATTATGTACATACATAAAACTATTTTTCTAATAAAATCTCTCTTTGTTATTATTTTCTATGAGCTTAATATTAAGAAGTGGTGTTACAATGATGGAAATGAAAACTTGTGCCACATTAAAGAAAAAAAAACAACAATTGTAAAATATAGTTTAATCGTCCTAAATTATTTTATATCTAAAATATGTGCCACACTTGAACGGTTTCGAAATGAAATTACACTGTTATTTGTTTTTGAAATGTAAAAAATGTACCTGTTGTTTGAGTTTTTTTAGATTTGTGTTTTGGAATTAGGATATGTAGAATGAAATTATTGGAAATGAGAATTTCTAATGAAAAAAATTTAGTAAATAATCGGAAATGCAGTTTGGTGATTTATTTCAAATTTTTTTTCGGAGCTCTATATAAAATATTAAAATAAACTATTAAGTTTGTTACATAAACTAACATATTTAATTATTGAAAAAAAATCACTTTTTATTTACCAATTCAGTTAGTAAACTTGCAAATGAAATTATTCGAAAAGAAATACTCTTTAATAATCATAATTTTTTATAAAATATGAGTTAAAATATTGATAAATATTTATAAATTTATTCTGTAAAAAGATTTACATTTTGAATTAAAAATTGAATAGATTCAACTTTTTAACAAATAGTGAATTATGTAATTTTGATTTCTTTCATTTCGGATACTTTAAATCAGTGGTGTCAAAGTCATATTTGAACATGAGTCCACAAATTCAGTTTCAAAAAGTGACTCAAAAAAAATTTAGCGAGTCAAAAAGGGTCTTTTATTTATTACAATTTTAAATTTATTTTTTATTTAATGAATTTATAAACATTAAAAAAATACATTAATTTTAGGTATTGTTATCGAATGTTACAACAAAATTTTAAATTAGAAAAATTTAAAAAAATATTTTTACTAGAAATTTGGCGAAACTGATTTATCAATATCGGGTATATTTTTTTGTGACAACGATATTTTTACTATAGATGTTAAATTTTGATTTGTCAATCTTGACCTGTGTGATGTCTTATTAGTCTTGAAAAGGAAAAATAATTGTTCACATAGGTATGCACAACAAAACATTGCCAAAATTATTGCTCCAAACATACAGATTTCAATAAAATGTTCTGGCAAGCACAAATAAAAATCTGGAATACCAACTCCATTATAATTTTCTTTTAGCACCATGTTGTACTGAATTTCAGTTAATTCCATTTGGATGTTCCTTTTTGCGTTTTCAGTGTTCAAAAAAAAACGAAACACTTAACAGTAAAAAGTCATTTTCTCATCCTTCAAATCGGTTTCAGTCCTTCAAATCGTTTTTCAAGTTCAAATAATAAAACTTGAATATTTGAAGCATATTTTCTAAAATCATAACCGTAATATAATTCTTGATAATTTTTGCGAGTAGCAAAATGAACTAAATTGAAATTGACTATCAAACGGTACTCCTTAAAATATACTTCTATAATTTGCAAAAGTATTTTATATTTTTTAAATTCTATTTTTTTAAGAAAATTAACTTGAAGCTTTGGGCCCTGGGCCGGATTCAAGTGTCTTAGAAACCGCATGTTCGACACCACTGTTTTAAATCGTTTGAATTTAACAAAAATAACGTACTTAATTATTCGAATTTTTTTATAAAAAAGTAAAAAATATTGATTTGTACTAAAATAGTTTTAAATTTAATTTTATTGAAATTATTCAGTTTATCAATTTTTTAAACTCATGGTATATGAATAATTATCACAATTATTATGAAAAATTGTAAAGTTTTCTTTTAATTACGCTTTTAAATTACTTCTTATAATTGATTAAGATTTTTTTTATATCTAAAAATTAAATATAGAAAAGAAATATAATTTCATGCTATTAATTTCGAAATATCTACACGGTTAACGATGAGTTTATAATATAGGTACATTTTACTGTTATTTTCTTTGTAATTATAAAACTCGTGTAAAAAAGTACTTTGTTATCCATATTTAATTTGTATTGACATGTTTAATTGACTATTTTTGAATTTGAATACTTTTGAACAATCATTTGACATTGAAATGTCCGAAAAACTATATTTGGTGTATTATATGTTTATTGTTAATAACTGTAGAATATGTTTATTTTTATTATTGCGATTTTTATTATTATTATTATTTAAGAAACTATTATTTATGACTTAATTTTTAATTAATTTAATATACTAAATAGTAACTAGTGTAAACATTTTGCATTACGTTTTTGAATTTGTTATATTTAAAGCAAGATATAATTTAGGCTTGTTAATTTAATAACAGATGCTGTTTTTTTATTATTTGTTTAAACTTTAATTATTTATAAGAGAAAGTGATTATTCATTACTTATTTATTATTAAAAAGATGCATATGTATTAAATGTAAAAAGTGTTCATTGTTCTCATTCGTAATATTTCAATAATATTTCGGATATTTCTATAATCAGATTAAAAATAGTTCTTTCAATTGTTATAATCGCTTTCATCTCCTACCATATATATATATATATATATATATATATATATATATATATATATGTGCGTGTGTGTGTATGTATGTATGTATTTAAAATGACACGCCTTTAAATAATGTTAATATAATTTACGAAAACGGCATCTGTCAAATGTAGATCTGCGCCATAAAATTTCACAGTACAAAGACACACCTACTTAATTAATCTGCAACAGCGCTTAAAATTGGCATTGGTGTTTTTGTTATTAAATAAAAATTATTAAAATTATTATTTTTTTATTTTAGTTATTTCATATTTTGTTCCGTTCCTTTATTTTTCCTTTGGTTTCTTGTATTATTTTTATTTTTCAGTTGGTTTTAATTACTTTATTTCTTTGATTATATGTAGCCATCGAACGAGGATTGAACGAAAAGAATCCTGGACTGGCATCATATAATTTTATTTTTAAAACAATATTGTAAACTAGTTATCTTTGGAAAAAATTCCTGAGGCACTTATATTCAGCTTCTAACGCACTTTCCACTTATGGAAGCATTTTTTGTAGTCATTTTTGGGAATCGATCTCAGCTCAAACTCATATATTTTTTTATCTCTTCAATTGTGTGAATACAGCGTTAACGAGCTTTTCAATTTTAGAAAAAGGGATCACAGAGAGCTGTCAGTTGAGTATAGGCGGAGAATGAGAATGGATCTATTCTACATGAGAAACTGCCAAACCTGAAAGGAAACAATTTTGTTCAGGTCTGGTTAAGTCAGGTTATGTCAAATTGCATCCAAAGAAAGGTACGAAAAAATATTATTTCAAAAATTTGTTTCTCAAAAAACACAACTTTGCAGTTAACTATAGACTCAACCCTCTTATAACGCGATTAATTCGTACCGCGTTATATGGAAATCGTGTTAAGAGAAACTCAGAACTAATCAGATTGATTCGTTCTTCATTATATGAAAACTGCATTCTCAGAGCACCATTTTATGATAAATGATGTCAGGAAATAAAATTTTATCGATACAGAAGCTAATAAATATATGTTTATATATTTCAAATTATTTTTATTAAAAAATTATCATGTACGTGCATGAAAAAACAGGGAGATTCCCATTAATTTCAACCAAAAAAGTGTAAGAGAAAAATTCATGCTATAGGGAGACTGCTTATGTTAATTAAGTTGTATTATATAGAAACCGTGTTACGAGTACCGCGTTATAGAAGGGTTTGTGCAATTTTTGCTCCCTGTTATATGGAAACCGCGTTGTAAGAGAATCTTATGTACAGTTAATTCATCGGAGACTTTTGAGCCCGATATATATATATATATATATATATATATATATATTATATATATATATATATTATATATATATATATATATATATATGTATATATATATATATTGTATACGCGACCTTTTGTCAATTCAGTGAGCTTTGTCTGTCAAATAGTATATTTTTGAGCTCGAATAACAAGAAAAATATTTATTATAAGTGAGTTTAAGTAGTTTTCTATTTGTAATAGATGGGATGACTACATATATTTTTTTATTAAATATTTAGTTTCAAAAATGAGAAAACAATGCTATATTAAATGATAACTTTATCCCTTTGAAACTGGGCGTAAATCTAAGAATCCATTGATGTTTTTCAAAGAAACTATGGTGTCAGAGCTTTATCTTTTGGATGATCTATTTAAAGGTCACTATTTAAAGTCATCTATTTAAAGGTCACTAATCTCTTTTTGATGAGACTACATTTATCTTTCTTTCATTACAAACAATTTAGGATCATCCAAAAATCAGAAAAATCCCGTGTTTTTCATTTGAAACCCTATAAAAATTGCGAATTTGAGAATTTGGTTGAATAATTTTTTTCCAAAAGTTTATCATTGAATGAAAGCGTATGACAAATTTCGAGATTCTACGTCCAGGTACAAGATATGACTGATGTGAAACTATTTTGTGGACACTTGATTTTTTTCAAAAATTTTCACACTCAACAGTAATGTTATTTCTGGTCATTTTCAGTTATAATAATTTTTTTCACTTCCAATTATATGTTTCTAATAAACGGATTTATGTTTCTTGGAATATTATCAACAATTCTCCATCATATATCAAGTAGATGTCAAATTTTTAATGGCTAATCAGAATTAACATATTTTATCTTGTAATCAACAAATTTGCAATTTTTATTTTTTTAACAATAAAAGAATATCTAATTAATCGAAAAATATTTGTCAAAACATTTTAGTACCGTTTTCGCTCCCCGGTTCCAAAGGATTAAGTAAGTTAACTGTAAACCGTAAATTATATGAAAAACCTATAAGAATCAAAAATGTATAACCTATTTCATATTTTTATTAATGTAGCCACGCTTTGAAAAATGCTATTTTTTTATTTACAAGTGTTATTCAATGAGCTGAATAGATGATATTGAGGTCTAAAAACTAACAAAATATTTTGTGTTATGCTGTTTTAAGAACGGAAAAGTGTCATAAATGAGACAAGCCAAAAATAAGTGTAAAAATAAACACCTATATTTTTAAGAATAGACAAACATTATTCTTAATAGAATTGTCTATTTTTCGAATAAAAAGTTTATAAATATATTCATTGGAATAAAATAGTTTGTTAATCATAATTGAAGTAATTTAAGTGAGTGGAATTGAAATATAAAAATGTCAATCTATCGTATTGAATCTATATTTTCGATATAAGAAATTCTTGTAATATGTGTTTAATGTAATTTTTGTAGTAAAAGAAAATACGTATTTTTCTAAATGTTTTCATACATAATCTGCTGGCCAGATTAAAGTTATATATTTTTTAATAATATTTTAGTTTTTAAAATTTAATGGTCGTGGCAAAATTGAATTGGAATGACTCATTTCAAAAAATATATAATATTTTTTTTTTATTAAATTTACTTCATTTTAATAAAAAATCAGTAGAATTTGGTTATAGCGAGCATTGAGAACTGGGATACATTTCCTTAATGTAAACATTAATCGGTATAGCAGTGATACATACATTCTAGCTGAATATTATTTTTTTTCTATATTAATTTTAATAATATGATCGTAAGTAATGTTATATTTAAGTATTAAATATTATTGACCCCATACAAAAATATGCTCTTACTTGCTTCTTTTCCATCTTTAATTCAATAGATCAATTTGAAGCAAAAGTATAATAAAACCAAGTCGATGTTACCAAAACATAGACCGATAAATGCACTTTAAAATGATATTAACATAAACACGATCAAATGACATTTGCATTGAAAAAATGAAGGTTAGAATTCAGAAAACAAAAACCGTAATTATTTTCCTACCGACCTAATGCAAATTAGGTGTAAAAATTAATTCTGTGTTTTTTAAAAATTGAATCAATCATACCTCTGTTTAAAATTAAAATATTTTCCCGTCGTTTTAGGATTTTGAGGTGCCAAACTTAACAGTTAAAACACTATATATCCTGGCCACGTAGTTGGCAGGATATAAAGTGCA
>CM068314.1:51574804-51609804 GCA_034766995.1 Acanthacorydalis orientalis
GGTTTCGCCGAGTTTTGCACAAAATTTTATCGCGCACCGTTGCTCTAAATTTCTCTGTTCCATTTTCGTGACATGCACTACTCGCGCGTTATTACAAAACACTAAACAGCTGGCGAAGAAATGATCGTACGAGGGTGGTCAAGGTCTCAATCGAGAGAGTAGGGATTTGCTATTACGGTGGCTGAGTTACAGGTTCGGAGTGTTACCACAGGCCGAGAAAAAAATCGGTCGCATTACTTAATTGTCTAACCTCATATATATATATATATATATATAAATGTTAGTTTTACCTAAGTAAATTCCTAACGTATAAAATTTTTCATTTTTGTGCAACTTGACAAATGACCTCCTCAAAATCAGATATTTCTTATTTATGCAAGGTTTTTTTCTAGAAATTATTCTATTATATCCATGTTTCTTCAGTACTGTGCGAAATGATTAATCACTCACTTATTTCCCATAGTTCCCATATCTAATAATCTAACGAATCTTGCGTGTACTAAACTTGAAATTTTAAAAGACTTTGTTTAAAATATAATCCTCGTTATTATTTGAAAATCTTTCTCTTACTTTTTTGGTAAAATTTCCTAGGTATCTTAATTTTTCATATTATCCATAATATATTACAGAGCAGTGGTGTCAGACTCATATATTAACAGAGGCCATCAAATTCAGTTTGAGAGTCTGCGGACTGAAGACAAAAAAAATATCTCCCAAAAAAAATTAAGCTAGAGAAAGTATTTTATTCATATTTGAACAAAACTCATTTCAATTTTACATTTATTTTTTGTTGAATGAGTTTATAGAAATTAAAAAAATGCATTAATTTTAGGTGTTATAATCAAATGTTATAACAACATTTTAAATTAGAGAAATTAAAGAAAAAAAATATTTTTTACTAAAAACTGACATCTATTGACATAAACTATTTTATCAATATCGGATGTAATTTTTTGTGATAATAATATTTGTACTATAGATGTTAAATGTCCATTTGTCAATATTGACTTGTGTGAAGTCTTATGGGTTATTAACCCTTTCGGTCGAATGTCGCCATACAAATGGAATCACACTTCTTCATATTAGATCGAATTTCGCCGCTAAAATATAATTTCGTTATATGTATCATACAAAAACTAAACCACATTTTTATTCTCAAATAGTTATTCTTATTCTCCGATACAATCTTAATTTCCATTCAACACAATATTTTTTACTTAACATCTTATAATTAACTCTTCATAATCTCACTTTATACAAATAGTATATTCGACCCAGCAAGAAATACAGTTAAAAAAGCTCTCATCCGCAAAGGATTAACAGGAAAAATATTTTACACATAAAAAAAATTATAATATATAAGTTTGGTAGGAAAATAATTGCGGTTTTTGTTTTCTGGATTTTAACCGTATTTTTTTCAATTAAAGTATCATTTTATCGTGTTCATGTTGATATCATTTTAAAGTGCATTTTTCAGTCTGTATTTTGATAAAATCGACTTTGGTTTTATTATTAATTTTGCTTCAAATTGGGATATTGAATTAAAGATGAAAGAGAAGTAAAATACGAGAAATTTTTTGAGTTGAAAACGGGTGGTAAAGCATATAAAAAGTGCACTTGAAAAATTAATCCGAAAAATTGAAAATTTATCTATGTTTACTCAGTGTATGTTGTTTGAGTTCCGAATTTTGACTTTTAACTTCTGTTTATTTTAATATCTCAATGTTTATTTTATCAAAACATTCACTTTCAAAACATATTTATATTTTTGCATGTTAATAATCTGTTTTTATTTTGATGTAATTAAATTATTGTTCTTTTCCAATTAATTTTCAAAATATATATTTCCATAATTCAATTTTACAATTTTTAGAAGTTTTTTTTTGTTTTTTGACAATTACGGCAATACAGTTAGAATAACAGTTTAAATTCACAGCGGAAAGATGTTCTTACATTTCCACAATTGGCTTTGAAATATTATACAGGGACTGTAACCCTAATGTACTTACAGACTAGAAAAACTAACGATTTTCTCACTCATTATAAAAATGCTTGCTATCTAATTTAATAGAAAAAAAATAATATACTATGTAAATAATGAATACTGATGAAATTGTTATATACTGTATAAAATAATGATAAAAATATGACTTATATATCAGTGCGTATCAGCCATTTGTCCAACTGTTATAGTTATCATATAATAAATATTAATTAATATAATAATTTAAATGTTTTAATCTTTCTTCGATATGCAGTAAAACAAATTTTATAAGTTGAAAAAAAAACAAAAAAATGCATATTATATTTTAATATATTTTTGAGTACAGAGATTTGAAAAAATCGATAGAAAAATTTTGTATTATGATTTTTGGTAAAACATAGTTTGTTGAAGGAAAAGTTTTACATTTCAATGCATATGAGACTATTGTAATTTTTTTATATTTATAAGACTTTTTAGAATTTTGTAAATTTTCTGTTTTCTATCTTAAAATATCAAAACACAAATTATTTAAAATAGTGCTGTATAAAAATGTAGACTATTAAAAAATACCTGGAGGTAAAGATATCTAACCTAATTCGATGAACTATTGATTCATAAATAATATAATTTTTTTGGAATATGTTCATTATTTGTTTCATATTCGAAGGAAATATGTCAGTAAGTGGGATGTAAAAAATATATTTGTATTTAGACTAAACAATAGTTTTATTAACATGGTATCAATTATTGACATTTTTTCATTTATTTATAAATTATGACATATCGAAATGAATCAGTTAATTCTTTGTAGTGATTTTAAAAAGAAACTGTTTTCTCTTCAGAATCATTACATTGGTTAAACTCTGCGGTATTTAGATATCTTATATGTTTTTAAATAAATGAAGACATGTTGATACCTGTAACCCTTTCAAAAATATTGTTAAAATATACACAAACATATGCACATATATATATATATATATATATATATATATATATATATATATATACTTTTGTGTGTTTTGAAAGTAAATAAATATTCCTTTATTTGTAAAACTCACGACAAGGAAAATATTTTAAACTTGTAAGCAAAATATACTTGTCAGCATGAAACTAAATGTTAAATTGATATAAATTAAGTGTTTTTTCTTAAATGTTTATGTTAAAAATTGTTTATATACTTCAGTGAAAGTTTGTTATTATAAATATGTAAAAAAAATTCCTTACGTAATGAAACGTTCTCATTCCCAGTTCCTAAGAAAAATGTCAATATGATCATTGTAGTGTTTCTTGGAACTACTGATGTATTTTTTCCAAGAAAAGCTGATTTTCAAATTAAAATTGCAAACATAAAAATATATTTTAAGAAACTTTTCATCATTTATCAAATACTTACTTTATGTGATAAATTATTGTAATTTTTAAATTATTTTTTTTATTTTGCAAATATCCAGTACATAGAGTTGAAATGGTATCAGCTCTATTAACCCTTTGGCTGCTGTAGACGCTTTTAGGTGCTCAACTCATATCGCCTGTACAGGGCTATAGGCGCTTTTAGGTACTCAATTGACATTGTCAAGATGGTGATGTTGACGCCTAAAGGGGTATATATATATATATATATATTATCTGGCATGTTTATTGACTACAAGTCAAACGTTACCAGCTCATATCGTCAGTCACGGCTGAATGTTTGCCGACTGCTACGGGTACTCTGGATTAGATTTCGCCGCAGCAAATGGGTTAATAGTTACCGAATGTGGGAGAAAACACATAATAGTTATACTATATAAAATCTCTAAAAGCAGTGATGAAATAAGTATGTGAACTTACAAATAAATATGCAAACTATATATTATTACATATATTCGTGTATATATATATATATATATATATATATATACTCGTATATGTATCAGTTTATGCTTCTACATGAAAGTATTAAAAAAATCACAAAGATCAAAAAATCATGTTATTTTTTATTTAGTATTTTATTGTACTTCAGTTGTATTTTAATACTGAATTGAACCAAATACTAAAGGAAAGTAATATGATTTTTTGTAATTTTTGCGATTTTTTTAATACTTTTATGTGGAAGCCTAAATTAAATCAACATATATATATATATATACATATATATATATATATATATATATATATACCAAAAGAGAAAGAGAGACTTGTTTAAATTATTATTCTAAAGACGTTTTTGCTATAAAATTTTATTTATTGTAAGTTTACATGTGAGTAAATTTTTTATTTATACATTTGATACTTTGTGTGCACGCCTTTATTTTTGATTAACCCCTTAATTGGGTAGTTTGCATGGCTGACAAGTAGGCAAGACGGATATATCCGTCATATCCACTTAAGATGTCAATAACTGTATTCTGTCTGGCATTATTCTTATCAACTTTTCACGTGAGATTTTGATTTCATTACCATGATTCCAAGTTCCATCAGATCTCGTTTATTAGTTATTGTTGACTTCATTGTTCTTCATTTGACAATTGACTACAGGTTTTTATTGAGGTTCATATTAAAGCTGTTATCTGACCAGAGTAAGACTTTCAGCTGTTTACCTTCCCAACATTTCTCTAAATGTCAAGAGCCCAAGATTATCTCTATTATCTTGGCTCTATGACAAGATGCCACATTATACATAAATAAACAATATCTATTTGGAAACTACTCACTTATTTATGGCAAAAGCTTCTTTTATAGAATTTCTTGATATTGATCTTCTTCATTTTTTATGTTCATTATTTATATTATAATGAATCAATGAAAATCTTTCACAATTTGCAGTGTTCCAATACCTTTTGCCGACATTTAGACCACACCAATATGGACGTTGGGCGTTTCACCTTATATTGCACACACTCAACTTTGAAAACTACTTCTGGTCTTCTAAGAATATACTAACTACTTTCTTCCATCATTACAAGTACTAACTTGTCACTGAAACATACCTGGAGCTTGAAAACAAAATTCTAAATTAGAAAATAAATGAATAATGCTATAAAGCACTCAATGCCAGACATTAACTTGTAATTTATTAGTTTCAATTAAGCCATCACAATTTAAGGTAAAAAAACTCAATTTTATAATTCATTTGCCTTCTATTAAAATTATAAATATCTTGACCGAATCTTCACTCGTCCACTCTTTGAATTGCGTGGCCCACTAAAGTCTCTCAGTTTTCATTTATGGTGGGATTTTCTGTTTTTGTTTTGGTCGGGAAATTTTCAAATCAGATTAAATTTTCTCACTGTCACATCACACTTCGACACCAGTCCTTCATCAGATTGCTCTGTTCATTAGATATAAGTTTCCGGTTTATTATTGCCATCTTCACTAGTTTTCTCATTGTTCTAAAGAATATTCTTCTCCTTTTCCCCCATTCTTCTACTATGTTTTGTTTATATTTCCCATTTTCATGTATTAAAATTTTGCTTCCACTTACAGTTTTTTTTTGATATTTTCATTCAATTAATAATTTCCTGTTATGTATAATGATTTTCATTAATAAATTGTGTCCAGCAGCAACTTTTTTTGATAGAATGTCTTTTAACTTATCCATAACCTCACTTTTTTTCAAAGTTACAGTTTTTTTCATAATTATTTGAAACAGGGTATGAATCTAGAAAACCATTGACATTTTCCAAAGAAACTATGGTATCAGAGCGCTATCTTTTGGATGATATATTGAAAGGTAACCAATCTCTTTCTAATGAGACTAAATTTATCGTTTTCTTTCATTAAAAAAAATCACGGTTGTCCAAAAATTGCTGTTTTTTCATTTGAAAACCTATAAAAAATTAAGAAGTTGAGAATTGAGTTAAATAATATTTTTTTTTCAAATATTCAGCATTGGAAGAAAGCAAATAAAAAATTTCAAGACTTTACGATCAGGTACAAGATTTGTGCACACTTGATTATTTCAAAATTTTTCACACTCAACAGTAATGTTATTTCTAGAAATGTTCAATTGTAATCAATTTTTCCGCTTCCAATTATATTTTTCCAATGAAAACATTTATGTTTCCCGGAATATTATCAACGATTTTCTACAATATATCAGATAGATTGTAATTTCTAATGGCTAATATAAATTAATTTATTTTTACCTACCGATAGAAAGATAGTTATTTAAATGTTTTGTTTGTAAATAGAACATGCTTTATTATAATATTTATAATTTATAAAAAATACAGTTAAAATACTAAAAAAAATGTATACTTTAGATATTTCTGGATCAATGTGACCCTTGTGGTCGATGACCTGAAACAAGCTTTTTATATCCGGTTCTCTTGCTGTGAGGGATAACTAAAGATCACTTTTGTCCATTTTTTAAGGCGATGCCTCGTTAGGCTGAGTAAATAATTCATATTACTGAAATCTGATTCTACCAAATACGAAGTAATAAATGCCATGAAAAACAATTTCGATTATTCTAAAACTATGGAAACTTTTTATATATTGTACTCTTGATCCAAAAATGATGCTTTTCTTGACTAAAAGTTATTTTGACTGTTATGCTGCTTCTGTTGCTCTGTAAGCGCTTCTTAAATTCTATTGATGGTCACTTCTCTGTTTTCTTTCTTTTTTCTGTTTTCTTTCCTTGGTTATTTCTCTGTTTTATTATTTCTCACTCTTCTCTGTGCCTCCTAATCAAATGCAGTTTTCCCCCATTTACGTTATTTTAACCCTTGCGCCATTTGTAATATCCTGGGACCTCCTGGGGGCCATAGAGCACCTGATTGAGAACCCCTGATCTAGATTGTCGATGAATTTACTTTCTAAATTATTATGGAACTTTTGATAACTTTTAAAGATAGACTTCTTAGAATTTCCTCAATTCTAACATCTTTAATAATTTACAAGTTACTATATTTTTATAATTTTTCTCTTTTACTATTGTCTCATTCTTCAAAATATATGGAAATAATACAAAGTTTAATGGAATGATTAATTTCATGAAAATATTACAAATTAATTTCCTCAGTTAATCAATATTTACAGAAAGTATAAACTTCATAATTATTGACTTTGGTTCTGAGTCTAAATTCACTGTTATGAACGAATGTCCACGTCTTTACAAACTGTGCAAACTTTTTCTGTTCAAAAATATTCCATAAATTATTATTAATTATTTTTGATTGTTTCTAACAATTCCATTTAAAGCGTTAAGGTATATATAAAGCTTTTTTTCTGTACTATGATGGTACAATAATTCATTATTGTTTATTTTGATTGATATTTTAATGGCAGTGCAGTTATAATCAGAGTACATAGACATACAAATATATGATTTTTCTAAATAAAGAATAAATGATCGAACACATTTTTTTCATAAACACAGTTTTTGTGACTGTGTCTAAATTCAGTTTCACAAATATATTTTCAGTCTCACATAAATCTGGAAGGTTTTTTTGGTACTTACAAACTCAGAGAAGCAAAAATCCCAAAAGCAATTATCAAAATGATCAATAATCATTTATTGAATATTCTTGATCACAAATTGTTTTGTGGTTAATAAAAAGATGAAAAATTTGTTTGTAAAACTATATTTTTAATGAAAATATTTTTTTGAAAAACTAATTTTTTGGAAAATATTCAAAATATCTTAATTTTTACTTTGATTATTTAAATTATTTTAAAATTTGAAGTGATTCTGAAATTTTGAGACAAAAATTTATTTGTGAAAAGTGGCGTATGTATTAATTAATGAAATATTTCCTTTATTAATAAGCTACACGTTTAATCTGAAATTATTAAAAACACCTTGAAAAGATCTTTAAAAATTATTAATTTCCCAATTTTATTATTTGAAGAATACTAATAGAAGCATACATTGATAAATTTATATATCATAGTCATAGAACTAATTGGATATCAGTAAAATATTAAAATTTTAAAAGTATATAAAATATCTTAAGAATTATTAATTTGGATTAAGACTATGCATTTATTTTTATTTAAAACCATCTAGTAAAAATATAAATTGAATCTATAACACATATATTTTACAATACATTTTTGACATTGGCTAAATTCACTTTTACAAACGATTTCGTTTTCACTCCACAAACAAAAAGTTTTCTTATCAAAAATATTCAAAAAATGCGAATTTCGATTCCAATGCAATCATCTTCAGAGCATCAAGGCACAGAAAAATTTACATTTTTTTTAACACATTGAGGATTATTATTACTTATATACTTACTTTTCAGTAGCATTTTTTTATATAAATTAAACACTTTTTAACCTGCTAGTTGTGTAGCTCCATTTTAAAAGTGTGTACCTACATTGTGTCGCAAAAATGAAGGGATGAGGAGTTTATTCCTCAAACACAGAGTATATTCAACTGCTATAAAATTGAACTAAGTTGTAACGAAATAGCATTTGATTTTTTTAAAAAATCAACACTTTTATTACTCAAATTCATTGATATTACTTACAAAACTTAAACATATATAATTTTCATATTTTTTTTTAAAAAAAAACAAAGCAATTTGCATTTCATTCTCATCTCAAAATATTCTAAAATTTCTGAAAATTTAGAATATGTTTCAGTTTTCACTAAAATGTTAATTAAAATAGCAAATAGTAATTACTTTTTTCACCTGACGAGTTTACTCGTCATAATATAAAATATTTCCATTTCTTCATGACAAGTATACTCGCCATACACAGCTAACAGGTTAAATAAAAAATTGAGTTCTTCCATGTTTCCTTTAATACCATTTGGAAAAATTACAGCCAATATTAATTAAAAGAACATAAAAGTTTCTTGTTTAATTTTTCATCAAAAAAATAAATATAAAACGTCTCTTGAATAAAATCAAATTTTTAAAATACATATACACGTACTATCTGACATTTATACATATGATTGAATCTCGATAAATAAAATATGATTTGAAAGAAATTTATAAAATATTCTATATTTAAAGTTGCGTTAATAAGCCAAAAAATGAAATAGAATGTAAATTATTTTAAATCATATTTAGGCATTAAAAAAATGAGAAAAAACAGAGTAAAAAAAACTTTTCAGTTTAATTTTCTAATTGACATTTCTTAGGAGTTTGAATAAATGTAAAATAAATCATGCAGTAGGATAAGAATGTGTTAGAATCAAATCATTTTACTTTAATGCAAAAAAAATATATTTTATGAATAATATTTATGATAATTTATTTATATAATAGATTTAAATACTGATAATATATAGAAAGATAAAACATTCAATCAGATTGAACTATTCATATGACAATTAAATGATCGGATTTTAAAAATAATTCTAATTGACCAAGCAAGGTGCTACTATATCAAATTTACATTAAATTATTAAAGATAGACTTTTATAATAGGTGAAATAGGACAGATGTTTAATGCAGACATCTTATACATTAACACTACTGTGAATATCACAAAATGCCATTTGTAATAATTATTAATTATATAAAAGACGGCAAAACATTGTTAACATATAAATTCTATTGAATTAATTATATTCTATAGTGTAGCTTTTGTAAAATTGTTATGAAAATTATTTCAGTTATTTTTTTAAAAAAGTGATATTGTTGAATGTTACAATATAATACACTAAACTATGAGCACATTCTTTTATTACCTAATTTACAATACACTAGCACTTTATATATATACATTGATTGTTATTTTAATGTTTATATTTACTGTTTATAATGTTTTTATAAAAAAAAATACAAAACTTATTCATAATAAATTTAAGTTTGTAAAATGTAAAGAATGATTGTAATATTTTTATAAGAATCTTTGTTACATATCAAATCAATTATTTCTCTTTTGTATAGAAGAATGTGAATTCAGATGTAAAAAACATACAGTTGAAAAGCCACTTTCTCATATTTGCTCAACCCTTCTCTAGTTGGCATTCGATATAAATATTTGTATGAATATTTACATACACATATATTAAATCTTATTATGTATATATGTACCACACATGAATATGTATTTTGAATAAAGATTATAAATTCTGTAATCACAAGTTATTTTTTTGCTTTACTTATATGTATTTTATGTGTGACTTATTTGATATATGCCTATCATATAGTTTCACTTATTCATTTACAAAATATTATCCATGGAGTAATCCAGATTCATCCGAAAAAAATAATTTTATTTTATACGGATAAATCATGCTTTTTTATCTGGAAATATTATAAGTTGAAAGTTTGAGTTTTAAAAATGAAAAAAATTCAAATACACTTCTTTTTCTCGATAATTTTATCAATTTGACGTTACAATACGAGGTCAGACAATTAAGTAATGCGACAAAATTCAAAAATCGAGTATATTTAAAAATTAAGGTAAATCGCTGCGATCCCCTTCAAAGTAGTCCCCTCCCGCATCTATACACTTATTCCAGCGAGTTTTCCAGTTTTCGTAACAATTCTGGAACACTTCTTGTGGGACCTCTCCGAGTACCCTCGTCACAGATTCTTGGATATCTTCAACGGAGTCAAAATGTCGACCTTTGACGAATTTTTTCATATGGGGGAATATGAAAAAGTCGCAGGGTGACATGACCGGTGAATAGAGCGGTTGTGGTAACGTTGCGATGCCTTTAGACGCCAAAAACTGAGAGACACTGAACGCACTGTGACAGGGAGCATTGTCGTGATGCAGAACCCAAGTCTTCGCGATCTCTGGACGCACTCTGAGCACCCTTTTTCGTAATTTTTCGAGCACATTGCGGTAGAATACTTGATTTACGGTTTGTCCAGGTGGTACGAACTCTTTGTGAACCACCCCTTTGCTGTCGAAGAAGCAAATCAACATGGTTTTCACTTTGGACTTGCTCATTTCATGCTTCTTTGGCCTTGGTGCTCCAGGGGACAGCCACTGTTGGCTTTGTCGTTTAGTTTCGGGGTCATATTGAAAGAACCAACTTTCATCACCAGTAATAACTCGATCGAGAAGAGTAGGATCACTTTCAACCTGCTCGAGACAATCTTGAGCGATGTTCATTTAAATTTCTCTGTTCCATTTTCGTGACATGCACTACTCGCGCGTTGTTACAAAACACTAAACAGCTGGCGAAGAAATGATCGTACGAGGGTGGTGAAGGTCTCAATCGAGAGAGTAGGGATCTGCTATTACGGTGGCGGAGTAACAGGTTCGCAGTGTTACCACAGGCCGAGAAAAAATATCGGTCGCATTACTTAATTGTTGACCTCGTAGTTTCACCTATTCATTTACAAAATATTATCCATGGAGTAATCTAGATTCATCCGAAAAAATAATTTTATTTTATACGCATAAATCATGCTTTTTTATTTGGAAATATTCTGAAGTTGAAAGTGTGAGTTTCAAAAATGAAAACAATTCAAATACACTTATTTTTCTCGATAATTTTATCAATTTGACGTTGCAATACATCTCCAATAGATAAATTATTTAAATCGACGCAATACTGTTTTAGTACTGTGGATAAACTCACTTTCATAACGAGTTCTTTATTCATTGCGCAATCGTGAATGGGTTTTCAATAAAAAAATGTTCAATAATTGATTATTGAATATTTTTGATTGTTAATTCTGCGCATTGATATGGCAATATAATATCATACTTAGACTATTGAGTTATAGAAAATTTTTATCTTTAATTTACATTAACTCAAGTGAGTGATAAATGACGATTTTCAATACATAAATATTGGAGAAAAGTATACAGTTTTTTTTATATAATATCGAGTTGAGTTTGTACGATTGATTTTATGTTTTATTAAAGAGAAAGTTAAGAATCCGATAAATAGGTATCAAAATGTATATAAATAATTTCTCTATAAAATATGGTTGTTGAATTCATGACTTGAAATAATCTATATATACACTTTTTGTCTTTATTAACCGATTTTATATATTAAATTTCCTTAACACTAGATTTACGGGCATTTATTATTTACCTATTTTTACTGAAATCCGTCATTTTTACAGATACGTTAAGATACAGTGTTTTGGTAATAACAATTAATTTTATTTTATATCACTACATCTTTATTAACAGAGATTAACAGTACATTTTTTACATATAAATTCTATTTTGAGGGTACATTTTCCGTACACAAACTTTTTGTACTCACAGCAAATATTATTGCATGTATTTTTTTTACAAAATCCGATTTGGCAGGACTTCAGATTTTTATTTTGCAATTTCCTATATCCGACGACTGTTTGGAAGTAGTCTTACGATCATCTCTGTAATCCCTTTCTAATTCATCTCTGTAGTCTCTCGCTAATTCTTCAGACAATTGAAAAATAAAATTTTTTCTCGATATATCTAGTCAATAGTTTCTTTTTATAATATACACGCATTTATAGCTGCTAATTCTAAGATGTTATAAAATACTACGGCCATCTACAGGACTATGCTTTGACATGACATTTTCGTGTCATTTGATCTACCATATCCACTCCAAAACTTGTAGAATGTAATTGTTTCCGGGACACGTTTATTATCGATCCCTATTTTTATAAATTTATATCATGAACTGAGTAAAATAGTACATTTTTCTTTGGCTTGCTTTTGTAAATTGTTAGAATATCATTTTCTGATTTATAAAGTCATGTGGAAAACCGGACCTTATTATCTTCCTTAGATTTTGCAGTTTTTGGTATTTCTTTTTTATTTGCACTTATAGTCACAATTGGAGTGGTTTTTTTGCAAGTAATTTTTTCGCAAGTAAATTCCAGTTGTATGTAAAAATAAAAATCCAATTCTAAATAACTAGAAGGACGAAGAAAAGTCTGTGACCTCAATTCTTTCCATTCAACCGAAAATTGCATGGCATATACGCTATTTCATTTCTCAAGGGAATAAATACGGCATTCGCTTTCACATTTTCATTTTCTTTCTCCTCTACAGTATCAGATCACTTCGTGGTTTTAGTTATAATTTGACATATAGAGACTCTTAAGACTCTTAACACAACATTTGTTAACCCGTCAATTTGACTGGTGTTCGGATAAATAGGTGTACTATATACAGCAACACGAAAGTAGAAAGCTGATGGATAAATTGAATTGAGATACATATTCATATCATTATACCAATAAAAGTCAATATAATATTTCAAAAAATAACATTTATATTTCCTTTATTTTTAAGCATGAAATCTGAAATCCGTCAAATTGACGGGTTCCGTAAATCTAGTGTTAAATCAGTACCAGAATTTCTTGTTTAGTAGATATCAATTCCTATTCATAACAATCCAGTTTAATAAAATTTCTAATCCACTTGATTGATTATATAGAAATGTTAAGAATTATGAATAATTCTGGATATTTAAAACAAAAACGCGGTTTTTACTAAATATATTTAAATGTAAAATTTTGCACTAATATTACTTGAAATATACGAGGGTCGTCTGATCACTTTGGTAAATTTCTATGAGATGGAAACACCATTCATTTGGTAACGCCACGGCTATCAAGTGTCACTTTTTAAACCAGCATTGGCGAAATTTCAGCCAGAAGCAACGCGTTGTACCGTTTTACGGATTTTTGAAGCGAACGTTGCAGCGGTTGCTGCAAAAATAAAAAAAAACGAGTTCCATGCAGTGATAAAATATTTTTATTTGAAAAAGTGGAAGGCCGCCCAGATCAAAGTGGTGTTGGATAAAGTTCATGGAGATTCTGGAGCAGGATTGAAGATTGGTTCTGGATAAATGAGTTTAAACGTGGCCGAACATTCACTGAAGATAAAGTGTGCTTTGGACGCCGAGTTGAGGTCACCATCGTTATGGAAGACTGGTGAGTGAAAATCTGCGAGATTCCAAAGACTGTAGGCATCTCAACTGAATGAAAGCACAATATCCTGCACGAAAAATTGCACATGAAAAAGCTGTATGATCGATGGGTTCAGCTATTGTTGTCTATTGACTACAAACTCACACTAAAGAATAAATTAACCCAGTGTTTGGTGATGATTGATTGCAACCTGCAGGTCTATTTGCATCGATTCGTTACCTTGGATGAAATATTGATTCACCACTACAAACTTGAATCTAAGCAGTGATTGGTGAAAACGCGCCAAAGAAGGCGAATACCATTTTGTCGGCTGGGAAGATGATGGTTTCAGTTTTTTGTGATTCCCAGGGAATAATTCTGATAGACGACTCAACGAAGAGAAAAACGATAACAGAAGCCTATTATGCAACAATATTGAACCGTTTGAAAGGAGAGGAGAAACGAAAACGATCAAGATTGGCCCGCAAAAAGTGCTCTTTCACCAGGACAACGTGCTGTCTCACAAAACGGCAGTTGCAATGGTAAACTTGCACGAATAAGGTGTCGAATTGTTTCCTTATCCACCCCATTCTCCGTACTTGGCCCCGTGGCACTTCTTCCTCTTCCATATCTTGAAAATTTGGCTCGGTAGGAAGGAAATTTTCGTCGAATTATGGTATCATCACCGCCATCAATGCGTATTTTGCAGATTCGCTGGATCAAGTGTGTAACCCTCAATTGAGACTATGTTGAGAAATAAAATCGATTTTCTTCAAAAAACGGTGTTTAACTTGGTTTTTTACCATACTTGTTAAACGACCCTCGTAATATATATATATATATATATATATATATATATATATATATGTTATAATATTTATAACACTGTTAACTATTCAAACAATATACATTAACCAAACGCCAACTAAACTTAATTGATTCCCAGAGGATTATATTTATTAGTCGAAGAGTATTATGATAAAATGTATTAAAAATATTAAAGTTAGAGAACGTATGTCCTATTTTATATATCTTCTGGGAAATAGTTACTTAATTACTGGATATTATTTAATTAAACGATGCATGATAACAATTAAGTAATGAAACTACTTTCGATTTTATTCCATTATTATCATATTTTTTTCGCTTATTACAAAAAATATGCTAAATATAAATAATTAGTATTAAATAACTTTTAAATATATTTTACATTCTGTCTTAGTAAAATGAATAAAATTATGAATTAGTGATGACACTTTTCTTCATTAAAGTCTAATTATATATATATATATATATATATATATATATATATATATATATATATATATATATATATAATGTTGGTAGGAAAATAATTGCTGCTTTTGTGTTCTCAATTCTAATCTTAATTTTTTTTCAATAAGTTTCATTTCATCGTGTTCTCATATTAATATCATTTTAAAGTATATTTCCCGGTTTTGTATTTTGGTAACATCGAGTTTGGTTTTATTATTGATTTTGTTTCGAATTGGGGTTCTGAATTAAAGATGGAAAAGAAACAAAAAAGAGTAACTTTTTTGTATGTGTTCAAAGCGGCTGGTAAATCAGCAGAAAGTGCTTGTAAACTAAATGATGATTTTGTTGTGGGTACTGTCGAGGGACGAACGGTGTAATGGTGGTTCTAAAAATTTCATGCTGGGGACGAAAGCATTGAAGATAAAGAAGGTCGCGGGCGTCCTTTTTCAGTTCATAACGATCAGTTGAAAGCGTTAGTTGAACCACAACCAGGAAACAATTCGAGAGATTGAATAAAAGTTAGGTGTTTTCATCCAACAGTTCTGGTCCATTTAAAACAGTTAGGAAAAACAAAAAATCTCGTTAAATGGGTTCCGCACGAACTGAATGAAAACCAAAAAACAGCAATTATTTTTCTACCAACCTAATATATATATATATATATATATATATATATATATATATATATGAATAACTCATAAAATAATTAATTAATTTTATAAAATAAGACAAATTTAAGTATTGAATAGTGTTTATTTTTTAATCAATTATATAACAGATATTATTATCAAAATAGTTTGCCATCATTTTGTGCAAATTTTTATTTTCTTTCTTGAATCCATGATTTAAATATTGGTAGGACTATAAATGATTTCAAATTTCAATTATAGTTATCAAGGAGTGCTCTAAAGTCCAGAACAGATCATAATCAAATAGAGCAATATCTGGAGAGTATGGTGACTGTAGAAATTTTTTTATTCGAGCTACTTTTTTTCCACGTGTTCTTATCATTTGTAGTCTGACTATATCGTATTAAATAATGATATCCTTTCTGTTGATAGAACAGGTTTCTGGTTTGTAAAACATTCTTCATGCAACCGTTATAGTTGGAAACAGTGTGATTTAGTAGTAATTGTTTTTCTCCAAGATTTAACAACTAATTTATAATGAATTATGTCAGTCTAATCCTACCAAATACACAAGAGAATACTTTTCGAAAATACATGCTTGGCTGAGGAGTTGCTTCTTTCTTAAAACGTCATTGTTTAAAGCATTTAATGTCAGAATAAAGGATTCATTTATTATTTTTGGTGAAAATTTGTTTAAAAAGGTAGCATGATATAATCTTCTCAGCAAGAAAGCACAAACTGTCGCCGATCTTTATTCACAACTGGTAACACTGGTCAACACATTTTTCCTCCGAAATAACAACAATGGGATTAAATAGCTCCGGTACCGTTAATATATTTTACTTAAATTAAAAGTTCCCAGTTAGTTCACATTAATAGAGAATTTCGTAGAAAAATCTGAAGACATTGATGGAAAAAAATAATTACAGTCAATGTTCTTGGAGAATTTATGCTGATTTTAAAATGCTTGCGGTACTTATGGAGATTCAATAAGGTTACACCAAATACTGTTGCTTCTTGTGTATATGGGAAAGTCGCGACAAAAACGAATCATTATCTTAAACGAGATTGGACAGAAAGAAAATCCTTAACGCCAGGAATTTAAAACATACAATGTCCTCCTTTAGTGAAAAAACAAAAGAATCATAATACTTCTTCCCCACATAAAGTTAAGCTTAATGAAAAACTTAGAAGGCACTAAATCGTGTAGGAGAAGGATTCCAATATTTCCAAGAAAAGTTCCCTACTAACTGAAGCTAAAGTAAAAGAGGAAATAATTGTTTGAAGATTAATTAATATATTTATTTAAGGCAACAAGCTGCCCAATTTATTAATTTGAAGATTAATTAAATGTAACAGAAAAGAGAGCATGGAGATCTTAAGATTCTTAAGAGTTTCTTGGGGAACAGAAAGGCCGAAAATTACAAAACATTAGTGGAAGGCACGTTGGAGACATTTGGAGTAGCGGAGATGCAATATGTCATTGAAAGTTCACATGATTCACTCTTATTTGGATTATTTTCCAGAAAACATGGGCAATTTCAGTAATGAGCACGGAGAACGGTTCCATTAAGGGATTTCGGAAATGGAACGGCATTACTAGTGGAATCCTATAATGGTAGCAGACGATTATTTGTCATTAAGAAGGAAATCGGTAGATGTTATTTATAAAAGAAAATCTCAAATTCAAAAATATTTTCGTTCATGAATAAATATACTTAAAAAATGTAAAAGAAAACAATTGTTCATTAGTATCTAAGAAACACGGACCGAACTTTAACTCATGATTCTGATAGAAATTCTTCTAAGGAGGACCTCTTCAAAGTCAGTTCAAGTAATTTCAGAAATCTGAAAAAAAATCGTTTTGTTGACCAATAATTACCATAGAATCCGTATTTTTGTTTATTAACCTTATCAACTGTAATAGGTGTCTTTGTACAGTTGTCCATATGAAGCCAAGTCATCATGATATATTATTTACCATTAAATATGGATTTGATTCCACTAACTGTTTTAAGGAGTTGTTATTGAACTCGATAAGTCATCCACTTCGAGGACTAATACTCAAGACAAAAGCACCTGCAATATATTTTCTAAATCAACGTTGAGACTTATTAACCTTCAACAGATCTCCATAGTATCGCAATTTTGTCGTTGGCGTTGAATTAAATCCTGAATGAAAATGAAACAGCATACAATGGATTTTATTATTATTTAATAGCGAAAGTGAAAAGTCATTTTTTTCTAAGACAATGAAATTCAGTTAATAAAAGAATAACTTCACAATCCACACTATAAAAAACAATAATAAAACACCCCTGTATACTACTACAGTCAAAGTAGTACTGATGTAAATATTAAGGATATCTTGATGATCGGTCGACAGATTAATGGAAGCTCTATAAACTGAACATAACGTTGAGAGCGTGATAAGGAATGTGGGTTTAAGATGTATAAAATATCAGTCAATGTATAAGCGAGCGTCATCATCGTATGACCAAATCCATAGTGTGTGAATACAGTCAGCGCAGTGTGTGTGAATCAAGTATTCTACAAGCAAAAAAACTGTTAGTATTCCCTTAAAAATCGTCGTGGTCGTATATACACTCAAGAGAGAGCTTCTTTGGACTGAACCTTCAATCGATAAGGTGTTTGGTGTCAGGGAAGAAAAAATCATTCCTGCTCGACATCTGAATTCAATACAGTAAAAATACTTTAATAAAAATAATTGGACTATGGATTTATCTACTACATGTGTGCGTATGTGTGCGTGTACAAACACACAAGTGATGACAAACATTTTTGCGCATGAGCTTGTAACCCAAAAAAAAGCGTATTTATTTTTGCGCATGCGCATTGAGCGTGATGACTTGTCACATATAATTACATACTTTTGGTTGCACTTACCGTTCGCTTATGAGAGTAAGTCTGGAATTTTATAAAAATATTATGATAGTAATTATATAAAAGTAGTAATTATATAAAAATATTATGACAATAGATTTAAGCAACATGCTACCATTGAATTTCTAACAGATGAATACTCGGCATCTACACAGATTCAACGATCATTCAAAAAAATGTTTAAATCAGTTATTATGTCTATAAATCAGGTTTATAAGAAAAATAAGAATGACAGTTCTGATTACGAATTTCGTTCAGATAGACTTGTCATGGACAATGATGAAATTCATTGAAATTGTGGTGTTTTTTAAGCGATGAACTTGTCTGGATAATTCTTTATTCGCACGAGCGTTAAAAAAGCACATCAACGCACGCTTTGTTTCATCTTTTCAATAAAACATATGGAAAATCAGTGTTTCTTTTCACACGCCGGCGTTTATTTAAGCGCGGTAAAACTATAGAACTTGATTCATTTCCAACGCCGAGCGTTTTGTGTTGAAGTAAATAGAACATATGGAAGAGGGTACTTCCATTCATATAGACGTTTATAAAGCGATGAATGACGCCGAATTTGTCAGTCAGTCTTATTTTCACCTTGGTAATAATTGCTAGTACAATAAATAACGGCAGACAGCGTTTACGAAAATGGTAGTATTTAATACTGAATGTTTTATTTTGGAGGTGGAATCGAGATATTTATTATATAACAAAGGTTTACCAAATTATTCAAACAAAATTTTGAATGAGGACACGTAGATGGAAGTCACTTCAAAAATAATCCCAAATTGGGAAAATATCGCAGATAAAAATTCTCAATAATTCATTAAATGTTTCAATTCTCATACTGAAGTAGCTGAAAAACATCCGGATACAACTTCCAATCTTCATAAATAGCCACAAACTGTCCTTTAAAGTATCGTTGATCATTCAAAGGATGCACACAGAACTTTTTCAGTTTTTTTTCGCCTTCTTAAAATAGATGCAGCTATTGCCAACAACTCTTCTGAATTCATGCGTCCGAAGATGATGAAAAGGAGTGATTTTTAAACGCTTATATGAACACTATATTTGCGAGCGTTTTAAAAGCGCTGACGCTAACTCTGAACGCAATGTTTTTTTAACGCTCATGCGAATAACACCTAACTGAAACTGCCATCAGACTAAATTAAGAATGTCTATGGAAAGAACAAAGTATAGCATACATATTTTACCAAACATAAATATTTATTCCTATTGGAAGCCGAGAATAATGACACTAGAAAAAATCTAATGTCTATCCATATACTTCTTAGTGTCCAGATCTGAGACTATCTGAATTCTACTTATTTCCAGTAATTAATCAGAATTTCAAGAGCAGGCATATCAACTCTGAAGAACAAATTTAAACCTACAGTGAAAAAGTAGTTGGAAGAACAAAATATCTTTTTTTTAACTGACAGCATTCAGAAACTGTTTATACATTTCAGAAAACGTGCCACCCATCTTGCCAATAACTTTTTTTATACCAAACTTCAGTTAGGATATGGTAAACGTACTCTTTTGAGACACCCACAACCTTAGTAATTTCGGACACCTTCAATCCCCCATCCTGTAAGACAATATCGTGTACATTGTGGATGATTTCTTCTGTCGTTGCAGTTTTCGGATGTTCCGAACTACCCGGGTTATTATCTAAGCTTGCACATTCAAATTTAAATTCACCTGCCCATTTCTTTAAAATTTTATATGAAGGTACACCATCACTCAGTATATTTTTCATTTCATTAAAGATTTCTGTTGGCTTTAAGCCTTTTTTTTGACAAAAAAAACTTTATCACCGCACGATGTTCGACTAAATTGATGTTTGCAACAAACTGCTTGACACATTAATTATAGACTTTGGGGTTATGTATAAGATAGATATCGCTTTGTAATCCGCCACGAATCTTTAAAATTTCACCGCCATTTAAATGTGAGGCAGTGAACTTTTCAAATCACCCTCATATATTAAAACAACTGCTAGCACTGAAAATAAAAAAAAATTTGCAAGGTTCTCTACATGTAATTTATTCACATTAAACTAAATGTGGTTTCTGTAAGCGACCACAATAGAAAGTGTTAAATGTATTTTAATAACTACAATTAGAGAACAAATACGCAAGCATTTAACAAATTAATTGTCAGGAATTCGAATCGCGACACATAATTCTAACCAGATAATTTCTCTCGGCAATCGACATTCGCCGTTCGCCATCTAACAGATTCGTATGGACGTGTTTCAAGAGGCGAGATCCATAACCGAACGTTGATCAAATAACGCGACCAGAGGGTATATAATATTTTTTTATGTCAGGTGTTAACTTTTAGCACCTGTATATACACGTACGTATAAAATTTAACCGCACAAGCACGCACGTCCGACACGTAATAATCATTTATCCGATTATCCAGGACATGGTTGCCCCATGTGAACTCATAAATTGCTAAACTGTTCATTGCTTCGCGCCTACCCGTCCCACAAGTGCCACACCTCGCATTAAGCAGACCGGTCATGTATAATTTATTTTTTATACAATGTAATTATGACAATTTTATAGTTCCATATCGCGGCAATAAAAATCACCTGCAGCCCGCTCAATTACAAAGTTCGGATAGATTGGAGAAGGCGCGTCAAGTGTTATGTGGTTATTTGCATCGCTAGCTCTTTTGTTTCATGTGTGTGTGTGTGTTTATTTTGTTTTCGTTCTTTTATTATTTACTTACGACTTAACGGTAGAACGACTTTTTTTCGGATGAAGAAAAAAAACTCACTGGACAGATCATAAACTGGAGCATCCGGCGGTTTCATTCGTTTCTTTTAAATATTTTTATTCTAAAACAATAACCGGCCACCAATAACGAATAGTCTGTTAATGATTTTACGGAAATTGCTCGATAGTTAAGACCAGTGTCATTTTTTTTCATATATGACTCGAGACATCAATGTATCTAATAAACGATAATCATAGAGACGGGTTCTCTAATAAAAAAGAGCGACTTTTGTTTATAGTTTTTTTTTTTCATAATCGATTTTAATTCCGAGTTTCCGCAGTTTATAATACGGTTTTTTAATACTCGTCCGAGAATAAATCAATGTTATTTCGTGTACGTGATAATTAATTTCTGTAAAAAATACTAATACTTAATAAATAGGCAGAGGCGCGCATTAGTATTAGAAGTGAAAATTATTTGTATTGAAATATTTTATAAGTGTAGAATAGAAAAGACTTCTTATATTTAGATCTTGATCGCAAACTTTGAATATAAATACTTGAATTTTGAATATAGATATGAAATTTGATTCATAACCCTCTAATAAGAAAAGATATACTTTAAGACAATTTGTGAAAAGCATAAGTATAATTTGAATTTTCTTTCTCATAAATAATTTATAATATGTAATCAAAAAATAATATCTATGTGAATTTCAATAAACACAATAGAAATGTACGCTATTTTCTGTAAAAATAGTCCTTTTGGGTCAACCATCACTTCAATATACAAGGGTGGAGTGATAATTACTCTCGTTTGATAAGAGATGGCAACACTGATATCAAACTGTAATATCTTTTAACAGTATTATCTTTCAAACTACGAGGGTTGTCCCAGAAGTACCCGACCCAACAAAGAAAACACAAAAATTTTGGAAAAAAATATATTTATTTTTCAACATAATCTCCTTTCAGCTCTATACACTTTTCCCAGTGATGTTCAATAAGTTCGATACCCTTTTTATAATAAGAACTGTCTTGCTCCTCAAAATACCCATTAACTGCCGACATCACTTCTTCATCGTTGGGAAATCTTTGACCACTGAGCCATTTTTTCAAGTTTGGGAACAGAAAATAATTCGAGGGGGCTAAATCTGGCGTATAGGGTGCATGAGGTAGTAATTCAAACTATAATTCATTAATTTTGGCCATTGCAATAACGGATTTGTGAGCTGGTGCATTGTCTTGATGAAACAACACTTTCTCCTTAGCCAAATGCGGCCGTTTTTGCTTGATTTCTTCGCTCAAGCGCTGCAATAAGTTCGCATAATACTCACCGCTGATAGTTTTTCCTTTTTCAAGATAGTCACTGAAAATTATCACACGCGCATCCCAAAAAACCGACGCCATGACCTTGCCTGCAGAGGAAACGGTCTTCGCCTTCTTTGGAGCCGGTTCTCCCTTTTCAGTGCATTGTTTTGATTATTCTTTTGTCTCGGGTGTGAAGTGACGGACCCATGTTTCATCCATGGTTATGAAACTGCGCAAAAATTCTGCTTTGTTGCTGTGAAACTTTGCTAAACACTCAATTGAAACATCTTCACGACACTGTTTTTGCTCGAGTTTGAGCAATCGCGGCACCCATCTTGCACACAGCTTTCTCAGGTCCAAATTTTCAGATAATATGCGATGTACCGCACTTTTTGAAATGCCTACTATGTCTGCTAGCTCGCGCACTTTCAGACGACGATCATCCAGTACCGCTTTGTGGATTTTATTCACCATTTCTGGAGTCGTCACCTCATTTGGTCGACCACTGCGATGCTCGTCTTGGCAGCTCGTACGGCCTCGTTTAAACTCTGCTACCCAATATTTCACTGTTGTAAACGAAAGAGCAGACTCACCCAGAGTAGAATCCAGTTCAGCTTTTATATTGGTTGGGCTGAGGCCTTTCAAATAAAAGTATTGTATCACGTAACGATGACCAATTTTCTGCATTTTCACAAATTCACTGAAAACGTTCACTATTGATGGCTGCCAAACAAATACTAAACAACGTGGCGTCCTCAAACTTGAAACATATGCTTTATAGATTGTGTACTTTCTAATACAGTGATATTTTTCAAACAACTACCGCCATCTCTAGGTCAGGCTGGGTACTTCTGGGACCATCCTCGTACTGCTGTCAAACTTTGAGCAAAATACGTTAATTGTCCTAGTTTCGAAAATCATTCACAATAAATAATGTTTTTTTAACTATGGAAAAAATTCAGTATAGGTCAGTGATTAGATTTCTGTTTTTGGATAGAAAAACGTGTGGAGAAATTAAAAAAAAGTTACACACTGTCTATAAGGACTCTGCACCTTCGATAACAACCGTCAGATATTGGTTAAATAAATATAAACGTGGTAGAACAAGCGTTTGTGATGAACAACATCCAGGTCGTCCAATTGAGTTAATTACTGAAGAGATGATTGGAATAATCCATGACATTGTTTCAAATGATAGTAGAATTAAAGTGCATGTGATAGTTGAGATAGTAGACATCTCAGATGAACGTGTACGGAGCATCTCACATGAACATTTGAATATGAAAAAGCTATCACTCAAATGAGTGCCGCGTTTGCTCACAATTGACTAAAAACATATTCGAATGAACATTTCAAAGGAGTGTTTAACGGTATTCAAACGCACTCGAAATGATTTTTTGCGTCGATACATAACTGTTGATGAAACGTAGATGGATCAACATATACTTGAAACGAAAGAGTAGTCATCACAATGGACTTCTCAATCGAACGTGCATCAAAGAAGATAAAAATCATTTCATCAGCTGGAAAGCTTATGGAAACTGTTTTCTGAGATGCTCATGAAAAATTACTAATCGACTATCTTGAAAAAAGGAAAAAACAATCACAAGAACCAACAATGCATCGTTATTGGACCAGCTGAATGATGAAATCAAGAAAAAAGTCCTCATTTGACAAAGAAAAAAGTGTTCTTCCATCACGACAATGCACCGGCACACAAATCAACAATTAAGATGGCAAAATTGTACGAATTGCATTACGAATTGCTTCCATATCCACTACATTCTCCATATTTGGCATCATACGATTTTTCCTGGTTTTAAACTTGAAGAAATGGCTCTGAGGTAAAAGATTTGAATGAAATTCGTAAGTCATCGATGCTTAAATGCCTATTTTGAGAAGTTTGGCAAACCGTACTATTCGGAAAGGATGAAAAAATTAGAAATTCGTTGGACTAAGTGCATCGAGATAATAGGATATTACCTTGAAAATAAAAAAGAACTTGTTCAAAAAATTTATAAAATTTTTATCAAACACGCGTACTTATCACTCTATCCTCAAGTAAACCTATCAGTATTTTTGAGATATTTCCAAATAATATAAATAATATATTTTATTTTTCCCAATGATATTATTTCATTATCAGCAATTTGTTCCAAAAATATTAGTATTTTTTTATTTAATTTGTGCGAAAAACCTAGGGCTGAAATAAAATAATAAGACACTATTCTGTCGGCTTAACCTTAAATATATTTTTTTTTGTTATTAAAGAGTTTGACTCCAAAAGAGATGATATTCAGATGAGACAGTATCTAGTTAATAAACTAAAGGCGAATGCGTGAATTTAAAAAATTGACGTCCTTAATTTTCTGCAATATGTCAGCGGATTTGGCGGTGTCTTTGTGGAACAAAACCTGTTTTCTGTTTAATAATCGTGCTTGTTTTTAAATCAATTTTAATTTTGACAGGTGTCGGTAATATGCATCTCTATTTGATCGAATTCTTACAGTTCATAATCGATGACATCTCATTTATCTGACTAAATAAACGAGAATTTATTTTTGGATGTAATCTTTTTTTCTGATGAATTGTTGGATTTATCCTAATTTATTCATTTCTTTGTCTTTCAACGTTATGATAAAGTATCCATTTTAGAATATGGTTAATAAATCACTCCTTTGAATAACGTTTTAAGGGGACCCGGTGGTCTAGCGGCCTAAAATTTAAGCTATTTTAAAAAAAAATTTTCTATATGAGGGTAATGAATAATGCTTTCAAATTTTTTTACACTTATTTTATTACTAATAAACTACACAAAAATGAAAATAAAGACAAAAAAAAAATTTTTTTTTAAATTAGAAAAATGATGCTGAAGTCTCCCTCTCTAAAAAATGGAATTGCGTGGTGAATGATGATTTATCTCTCCCTCTGATCTGAAATAAAACAATTGACGAATTTTTAACTAGTATAAGTATAGTTATCGCAGGAAGTAGAATAAAAAAAAAATTGACAAAATGGCGCGTAGTCAAAAGTACAAGTTTGAAAACGACCAGTATTTTTGAATGTTTTGTTAATAAAAAAAATATAAATGTTTTACGGAAACTATTAGTTAACTTCCGAGCGAGAGCTAGAACTATTCAGAATAACATATTAAAATTTCAGACAAATCGGTCAAGTAGTTTTTTTTTTCTGGCCCCCGCAAGACGAAAAAAAGTAGTTTCGAGATAAACGCGTTTAAAGTTTCAAGCAAGTATATTCTCAAGAAACTGACCTGACCTTCTAATGGGCTGTAGGTCCTGAAATACTCTGAATTTCGTCATCAAATTTTAACAGTATATTTTTAAGATATTATACTTTCGAAAAAAAAAATCGATTTTTCGAAAATTCTAGACCACTGGGTCCCCTTAAAAGGAACAGTACAGTTGTTTAATCGTTACTGACGATTTGCTTCTTATGTCTCATGCAATGTGTCAGTTTCAAACCTTTAGTCTTGTCTGTTTCACATAAGTGATGAATTGAATCCAGTCATTCTATCATCTGACTGTTTTGAACCATAATTATCCCTTTATATTTATAAGAATAACCAACTTCGTTATTAAATTTAAAGTTACATTTGAGACGGTGTTCGTTCTATAAACTGCTTTATCCATATGTGAATCGTTGAAACTATTTTTGAGCAGTTCTTATATTGAAAACATTCATCTTAAATTCTAAAATATTTTTTTATCTACACAAATTGTATTGTTGTTGCTTAAATATAGAAAAATATTAGGTTGGTAGGAAAATAATTTCGGTTTTTATTTGCTGAGTGCTAACCTTATCTTTTTTTCAATGAAAGAATCATTTTTGTGTTCATATTAATATCATTTTAAAGCGCTTTTTTGGTCTGCATTTTAGTAACATCGACTTCGGTTTTAATATCATTCTTGCTTCAATTTGAGCTGTTGAATTAAAGATGGAAAGAAACAAATAAGAGCAATTTTTGTATGAGTTCAAAACAGGCGGTAAAGCATTATGAATTGCTCGTAAACTAAACAATGCTTTTGGTGTGGGTATTGTTAAGGAACGTACGGTGCAATGGTGGTCCCAAACTTTTCGTGCTGTGGATGAGAGCTTTGAAGACGAAGAGAGTCTCAAGCGTCTTTCTTCAATTCATAATGACCAACTGAAGATATTAGTTAAATCACAACCACGCCTAATTCGAGAGCTTGTACAATAGTTAGGCGTTAGTCATCAGACAGTTCTAGACCACTTAAAACCACTTAAATAAAAATAGTATATGAATTTAAAAGTCACAAACCGCAATTATTTTCCCACCAACGTAATAAAATGTATATTATTTACTAAACCTAGTATTTTATTATAAGAAATATTTAATGAACGTCTTATTAAATATATAATTAATTTATAATACACAGTTTTTTGCAAAAACACTTCACTATATTATTTTTTTATCAAGATCTTTGAAACTCGAGCACTGATATAATACAACTTATAATTATTTTATTGTGATTTATATAGAAAAAAGTGAATTTCGAGTAGATCTAAAGTGAATTTTCATGTCGAGGTACGGTTATAAGAACGAAACAGTCTGTCTCACATTACTCGTTATAACTAAGTTCTATTATATATATATATATATATATATATATATATATATATATATATATATATATATATATATATATATAATAGAACTCTAATATATACAGGTAAATGTGCATTAATGATTCTATGATAAAAAAATTTGCCTTTACTTTTTTTAATTAAAATGATTCAGTGTTTTTTTTGGTCATACATTGATTTATTATCTAATATATTTTTATGTTAGTTAGATAACGATCTCTTTAGATATATCTTATAGATTTTATAACATCCTTGCCCCATCTACTCATAGGTCTTTTTGTATGTTTTCTAATATTTCTTAATTTTTTCTTTTCAATATTTATTTTCCATTTATTGACGTTTCTTTTTGGTTAATAATTAATCTATTCCATTTTACATAATATTTTTGTCCTTTCATTTCAGCTATTCTTCATGCTATTTGTCAATGATTTTTTTTGTACTTCTTCGTATTTCTTTTAATATTACCGTTTCGTCCTTTTCCTTTATCTCAGCTATTTTAACATTCAAAATATGTTTCACTTAAATTATCAGGTAGAATATATTGGTCGAACATTTTATATTTTACTGAAATTATTTTTTCTGTTCTAATTTGACATATTTATACTAAATAAGTCACCGTACAACTAGTTCATTTTTTTCTTTGACAACTTTTTCAAAAAATTAATCAATTTTGCTAATAAATTGGCCCAAATAAATATATTTTAGAATTCTTTCACATTTTATTCTTTTGATTTCAGTTACTATAGGTGGACAGTACTTTCATACAGTCAGTCACAAAAGTATCCGGCCACTATTATTCAGTATAATTTTATGTAATAAATTAAGTTTACGCTAGAGAAGAAATTGTTTAAAAATATGGTTGATATCGTTTATTACTGTACTTCAAAATATAATATTTATATAATATATACATAATGGAAAAAGGAGTGTCTCAAATTCAACATATGACATATTTATACAGTATCCAGCCATACACAATAATTAAAACTCATGGACATAAAAATCGGTAAATCCTTGAATATTTTCGTTAGTAGTTCTAACATGAAATCTTAACATCATCTTTAAATTCCTAGGAAGTATTGGTTGTGCTTCTTTGCGGTCTTACAGTATTTTAATACTCGAATAATGTTGAAAAAACGTGAAACATACATATCAAGGAGAAAACTTATTATTTTTCTAAATGAAAAAGGATATTTATAATGCAAAATTGTACAAGAGACTGATATTCCAGGTAATACAGTCCAAGATATTATCAAAAAATTCGAAACAGGTAGTATATGGAGTGAATAAAGAACGACCAGAAAGATCTGATATATTAGGTTAACGGCAGGAAAAATAAATTTAATTCTAAGGATTGTACGAATTAATCCAATTATAAGTGTTACAGAAATATTCGGGGATATAAAAAAAAGTACAAAAAAGAATTTGAGTTCGGAAACAATGTAAAATTATCAGAAAAAATGGCTAACATGGACGAGTTTCGCGAAAGAAGCCATGGATAAGTGAACAGAATAGAGAAAAAAAGCTAGAATTCACCAAAAAATATGTAAATCAATCACAAGACTTTTGGGAGATTATTATTTTTAGTGAGGAGTGTAAATATGAAATATTTAGTTCATAGAAAAGAAAATTGGTATGGAGAAAACCTTAAACTGAATTCAGTGAAGGTACTCTCCAACTAACCGTACAACATGGAGGTGGGTCCATAGTGGTGTGGGGTTGCATGTCGGCAGGTGGAGTTGGAAACCTTCATTTTATTGAAGGACAAATTGATCAGTAAGCTTATATCGATATTTTGAGGCATAATTTAAAGGCCAGTACAGAGAAGTTAGAATTTGAAAAAAATTATATTCCAACAGGACAACAATCTTAAGCACTGTGCTAAAAAATCGAAAGAATTGTATAATAATATACAATGTACCGAAACCATAAGGAACATCTCCTCAATCACCGGACATGAAACCCATAAAACATTTATAGGGAGTCTTGATGAAATCTTTGATCAATCATTCCATAATCAGTAAAGGAGCGTTGAACGCCTTTCTTCAATAAAAATGGGACTAATCAGCCCACCCATAACGAAAAAACTTGTACATCTTCTGCCTAATCCATTAAAAGCAGTTCTGAAATCTAAAGTGTATCCTACCAAATATTAGTTTCCATCCTTCTAATTCTTTTTCAAACAATATTTTGAATAGCCTGATACTTTTGTATGTATAAATATGGCATGTTGAATTGAAAACAAAACTTTTTTTAACATATTGTATATATATTATTATTTCGAAATATTATGTTTTGAAGTACAGTAATAAACGATATCAAACATATTTTTAAACAATTTCTTCTCTATCGTATACTTCATTTATTACAAAAAAACATAATGAGTATAAGAGGAAGCCAGATACTTTTGTGATTGACTGTATATTGCTATTATTCTCTTGTACTTCATAATGATTCCTATTTCCAACTGGCTTCTTTTAACTCTTCAGTCATTTTCTTTAGGTCTTCCAAAATTTCTGCAGTTTACATCTCTAATGTATATTTTATATATATATATATATATATATATATATGTGGATGAAATGCTTTTCGCAGGAATTCATAAATTTGAATAGTTTGGGGTACTGACAAAAAACAAACATATAATCTAAAAAATGAGATTCATGCGACAAATTGAGAACTGTTGAAGTATAGAACATTTTGACAGAATAAAAATGTATGATATTAATTTATTTTTTAATTAAGAACGTTAGTCAACTTAAAAAAAATATTAATCAAAATAAATTTGGAATTACATCATTCATATCATTTAATAGATTATTCAGTTTAAATTTATTTATTAATTGGTGATATTTATTAATTGAATATAAATATTCTATTTGATTTTGGTACATGCCAAACAGAAATTCATTAAAAAATCGATGAAATTATATACACAACTATATAAATAACTGTCATATATGTAACTTAATACTTAGCTGAGAAATTAAATTGTACGAAATTTGTCAGTGATCATTTCTTATTTTAAAAATCATTTATTCTGATACCTACGCAGATTCTAAGTAATATATAATATGATATCGTAGTTTTATAATAAACTAGCAGTACATCTGAAACAGTAAATTATTTATTTTCACTAACATATTATCTAAATATTACTGGTTTGTTTCATATTTAATTTATACATAAAATATTTCATAATATTTATAATAAACAGTCAATCACTGACAACTTATCGCAATGAAAACAATTAGTCAACTTTATTTGCATATTCGTATATAATTATATTAAAAAATAAATTCGTGTTACTCATAACAATAGCACTTAAAACAAATGCTTCTTCAGGTATATATACGAGGACGGTTTGAAGAGTAACTTGATTCGATGTTAGAGACAGCTTCAGTTTCAAAGTGTACTTTATTTTTGACATAATCCTCTCGAAACCAACGCACTTGCTATTCTCTAGCTTTGCGATTTTTTCCTGGAAGTGGTCTTTTTCGAGGTCCTCAAAATAGTCGTTTGCAGCCTAGGTCGCTTCTTCATTCAGTTTAAATCGCTTTCCAGTCAGGAAAATTTTGAATTTCGGTAACTGATAGAAGTTCGAAGAGCCAAATCAGGCAAATACGGTGAATGTGAAAAGATTTAAATATTTTTTGTCAATTTTTGTTAAGAGACATTGTTTAAATGAGCTGGTGCATTATCATGGTAAAATAATTCATTCATTTGGTCATTTCGGGAAGTTTTTGTGCGATCGCTGCCTTCAATTTTTCTAAAAAGTGCTCTGTAGTATTAACCAATAATTATTTTTTCCCTTCTGAAAATATTCGATTAAGAGAATTCCTTTTGGATCTCATAAAATTAACGCCATTAACCTTCCAGCCGAGTGAACAGTGTTTTCCTTCTTCCAAACCGCTTCAATCCGCGTGTCCAGTCCACTGTTTTGATTACGTTTTAGATTCTAGCGTGTACTGGTGAACTCAAGTGTCATCTAAAGTCAGAAAATGCTGATTGAAATCCGTTGGACTTCTTTTAAACAACTAAAGGAAATCGGCTGATACTCACGTATGAACTCGTTTTTGCTCTGAAATGGACAAACGCGGTACCCATCTTGTGGAACGTTTTTTTATATATGCAATTCAATATTGAAAATTAAATCACTCAGTTTAGATATCTGTGACCTTTTCTACCTCGCTCAATTTCAATAGCCGGTCGAACAATACAATATCGTTGACTTTATCAATGATTTTTGGCGTGACAGATGTTTTCGGGCTTTTAAGGGTAGTGTATCTTCGATGATCGTTTTAATTCATTCACTCAAAGTTGAACAGTTTCTTAAGAAGGACAAGATTCACTCAATGTAGGAAATATCCTCTTATGAATTTCCTTTGCTGTTTTTCTTTCTAAAAAATGAACTGAATTACATTTTAAATTTTATCCATTTTTCACTTTAGCATGAAACGCTTGTGTTGAATATCAGAACATATAAAGTTGTGCAAGTTTACGCTCCAAATCGTCCTCGTATATATATATATATATATATGTATATATATATATATATATGTATATATATATATATATATATATATATATATATATATATATATATTAAGTTAGTGCAAATATAATTACGTTTTTTTGTCATTTTAAGTTGGCTTTGATTTTTCTATTTACCATGATCATTTGTTATAGTCATATGATACATCATTGTAAACAATGAAATTAGCACTACTGATTTCAGCTTATGTCTATTGTTTTCATTCTTTAGTATTGTTGGATATAACCTCTTAAATTAGTCTTGGAAAAAAGCAAATTCGCGCGATTTTTAGGTATGAGAGTAAATTGGGATGTACAGTAAGAAACTGTTCGAAATATCAAATTTGTTTTTGGCGAAGAGTCAATTAGTGAACGTACGACTTAATATTGAAACCCAAAATTTAGTAATGGAAATTAAAGCTTTGATGATGAGGAGGGTCGTGGACGTCATTCAGCTATAGACAATAATGATGTAAGAACCATTGTTGACGCGAACCCACATAAAACACCTCGAGAGGTGGCAGAAGAACTCATTGTTGATCATCCAACAGTTTTTCGACATTTGAACCTAATTGGAAAAACAAAAAGGCTGAATAAAATGGGTGCCGTATGAACTAAACGAACACCAAACAATTCGGCGATGAGAAGTCTGCTCTGCACATTTTTTGTGTAACAAAAATGATCTCTTTCTTGATCGCATTATCACATGTCACGAAAAGTGGATTCTCTACAATAAGAAACTTTCATAACTGTGTTTAGAACGAGGAGATGCACCCAAACATTTCCAAAACCAAAGCTATATGGAAAAAAGATTATGGTCACTGTTTGGTGGTCGGCAAGTGGCATCATTCACTACAACTTCTTAAATCCTATCGAAACAAAAACAGCAGAAAAATATTGTCAAGAAATGCTTGAGAAATCGCATCATTTACGGCTATCATTAGTAAATCGAAGAGGATCGACTTTTCTTCATGACAACGCACAACCACATGTCTCACAAATGATAAAAAATATTAATTATGAAATGTTACCTCACCCAGCTTATTCTCCAGATCTGTCTCGGACAGATTATCATTTTTTTTAAACATTTGAGTGATTTACTATGGGAGAAAATTTTCAAAGATCAAGAATCAGCTCAAAGCACTTTCGAGGAAAATCACAGAGGCTTATTTCTCTCGCTTTGCAACATTGAGATCTTTACTTGTTTTGGGGTTTCGGTTAAGAATTCTACTTCTCGGTGGATACTGGACTGGAGAACTCAAGGCGCGAAAAAGCGGCCTAGTTCGTGTCCATCAGGATGTGTACATTATGAACGGATTGCTTGTCAGTAGGTGCTTTTAATTATTTTAGTTTGGCAAGCTATACAATGAACCAAATAATTTCTTTGTAATAATAATTAATATATATTTATATATATATATATATATATATATATATGTGTGTGTGTATATATATATATATATATATATATATATATGTGCGTGTGTGTGTGTAGATATATATATAAATATGTGTGTGTGTATATATGTGTGTGTATATATGTGTGTGTATATATATATATATATATATATGTGTGTGTATATATATATATATGTGTGTGTGTATATATATATATATATATATATATGTGTGTGTGTATATATATATATATATATATATGTGTGTGTGTGTATATATATGTGTGTGTGTGTATATATATATATATATATGTATATATATATATATATAATACAGTATTTACAGAGCAGAGAATATTCAATTAAATACAGTAGTGGTGTTCCGCCGAAAGCAGTTAATTTTGCAGGTATGTGAAACGTTTTTACCTTCCGCGTGTCCCACACGATTCATATTCTGTTTACGACTGCGTGTGCCTATCTGAGCGTTGTTAATCATCAGAAAATATTCCATGGGTGGGTGTCAGTTGTCGTCGTCGTCATTGACCTATGTGACAATTACATGTACAGAGGCGGAGAGTATTGTTTTCCAATCTATACCTGATTTATTAAGGCGGTGGGAAAATAATTGAGGTAATGTATATAAATTTGAAAGTCATAAACCGTAATTTTTTTCCTATCGCCCTAATATTATTCGAGTTTGGGTGCTACAATTAATTTTTAAAAGATATGATTTTAATGAAATATTATTAATTTTACATCTATCACTATTTAAATGATTGTTACTGTTATCTTCATTCTATTATTACTACTTTTTACTACAAACAACGAAAATTATTCTTGTTAGTCTTTTCTATTTTTTTTAAAAAATATTAATTTTTATGAGCATTGTTTCGAGTTTATTGAACTTATTTATATAATATTTCCAGTATTTCGTATGAAAGTAATGTACTCTCTAAAACAAATGTGTAATAACCGAACGTTACTTTCAGTAGAGAGGAGGAACACTTCATAATAATAACACGTACATTATTCTTTGACAAATTTTAGAATTTCTTTAGAGTTTATAATAGTCTTAAGATTTGAGAATCTCATCGTTATTTTTTCATTTATTTGAACTTTTGTTTTCTGAGTGTAAACTATAGAAAAATATTTGGAGTTAACTATACTAAGTTGTTCTTATAGATAAAATCATGTTATAAAAACAAAGATGACAATTTTATTTATTGAAGTTAAAGTTCTTTTGCACAGTAGGCACGAATCGAATCGTTGTAAAACAAAATTGTGTGTCAGAAGTAAAATGCATACGACTGACGTCCGTAACAACGGTACGAGTAGAAACGTTGTGAAAAACCAAATTTTATGACGAAACTGGTGTGGGGGTGCGCATATGATTGGGTTAGGGTGTTGTGTAGTACGAGTTCGTGTGGGGTTTTATGTATTTAAGCTATCACAAGCCAATTGTTTCATTGTTAAATTACGGTGATGCAGATCCTGTTAAATACAAACAGAGACATGTGGAGTTAATATCTGTATCCTGTTAACACTGTTTTATGTTATACTAGGAACAACTTAAAAATGTAGTGTCTAACGGAAAGTATATTGACAATAAACTGTTCGACAATGAATGCATCACGCCACATTCAAATCTTATTATCAAACACTGTATTTATTCATTACAGTATCCAGCAAATACAACGCTCGTATTGAACGGCGGCAAATTCAAATTGTCGTTCTAACAACCCATAGCATCAAATTTATATTTATACTAAATATATAAACATAGTATTGTTTCCTGGTCAAATAGAGTTTATCAGGAAAAATATTTCTATATT
>CM068314.1:51612304-51734804 GCA_034766995.1 Acanthacorydalis orientalis
TCTGCACGAAATGTGTCGTCCATTCGGGATTACAAGAATTCCGAACAAACACAGAGATTCAATGAAAGACGCCTTTATCCAGCATTAGATTTACAGAAGTTGTTGTTGTTGATTATATATATATATATATATATATATTCATGTCAGCTAAGACCGCAGATATGTAGGATACCGTCAAAAGAACAATGTTGAAGAGGATATTGGGCCCAGTAAACGATGAAGGTATATGTAGAATATGCATAACTTGGAATTATATAAAGTCTATAAGAAATCAAAACTATCGGTTTTTCCCGGATAAAACATGCAGACAATTTAAAAAAAAATCCACAACACCTCACACAACATACAATTTTTAATCGGGGATAACTACTGGAAACGATAAGGGTACAGCACAAGTTGTACAAACAAACCGGTTACACAAGGACTTGTATACAAAGTTATGATTAATAAAATTCTTTTGATTTGATTTGACACTATCGGTCTTTATAAAAATGCTCCGCCTACGACGGGCAGGTTATACTGAGCGAATTCCGGACTCAAGAGTATCAAAAAGAGCCTTGGATGAATAACCAGGCCGATGAAGACCTGTGGGCAAACAAAGGCTCAGATAGATAGACAATGTAGAAAAGGATGCAGTGAAACTATTGGGAGTAAGGGTCTGGAGAAGGACTACCAGCGAGAGGGATATCTAGAGGCAGAAAATTTATGAGGCCAAAGCTCGATGTGAGCTGTAGCGCCATCTAAGTAGTATATATATATATATATGTATGTATATGAATGTATGTATGTATATATATATATGTGTGTATATATATATATATACATATAAATCTATCTATATCTATCTATATATATATATATAGATTTATTTTCGATTGAAATATAATTTCATGCGGATTTTCAATACTTTCTCAATAATACAAAACAGTTTCATCAAGTGATACATGTATAATGTGAAACTGTTTACCTGTCCATTATTTATTTACTACACAAACCCGCATTGTCGCCGCTTGTGTCCAGTATCGCTGTGACTGTGTCGTGGGAAGCTGACCATGCGTTGCTTTGTTGCGTTGCTACTCACACATCGTGCAATATATCAAAGCTTCACACAGAAAGGAAGACACTCCTCACGTCTCGCCGACCACTACCAACATGTATGCTGAAATGGCAAGGTCGCGACGCACTGTGTCCTCTGTTTTATCCCTGTTCATCCCGTGCAGTTTTCGTAACATCGCCAGGCGTCCAGGCTATGCTAGTGCACGTGGCGTTACTGTGGCGACCTTGAACTGGCACGTGTTTAACAGGAATATAACCAATCTCTGGTGGAGGTAATTTCAAACATGTTCACTGTCAGTTTTATTGAAATTCAGTGTATACATACAACATACACATACATACATACATATATATATATACACATATATATATATATATACACACATATATATATATATATATATATATATATATATATATATATATATATATATATATATATATATATGTGTGTATATATATATATGTGTGTATATATATATGTGTGTGTATATATATATATGTGTTTATATATATATATATGTATGTATATATATATATATATATATTATATTCGATCGTTTCTAACTTGTTGGACTGTTAATCAATATGTCATGAATTTGAATATAATATTAGTGAATATCTCATTATTGAGTAAAGGACTGTTTTTGTTAAACTTTTAATCTCTTTGATCTGATTGCCTTATACTCTACTTATATATAATATATATATATATATATATATATATATATATATATATATATATATATATATATATATATATATGTGTATGTATGGATATATATATTTATATATATATATATATATATATATACATATATACATAAAGAATCAATTAGTATTCATCAATGGTATTATTGATGAGGTAAGAACTTTAATTAAATGCACATTTTGGTATATTCTATTCTTTATTTATGTTTTGTATAATGCTGTCAATTCACTTAATGTTACTTAAATTATTTTCAAAAATATTTTATAGAAAAAGTGAAAAATTGTAGTTATTATATATTATTGTTCATTATTTATATATATATATATATATATATATATATATATATATATATATATATATATATAGTATAGATCGTGATGTTGAAAAATAACAATTTCATATATTAATAGTAGCGTTATAATATTAAAATAAAATATTTACTAAATAAAGATGATATTGTATTCTTAATTAGTATTTTGTTGCTTTTTACTCAGCAATCATACTGTGTTAGTTTTTTCTACACGTATGATATTTCATTAATATTTTTATATTACTTCAATATTTCTAATGTTATCAACAATGTTTGAAAATTTGATTAATAAGTTATTTAATGTGTAATTCAGTGTCTGCAATTTACTTAAAATTTGTTTATATTTGAGGATGTGTATATTTAATGCATATTGTCTACCATTAATAGGAATAAAAATAAAATCTTTACTTAAGTCATAGCTATGTCACCTAAAAATGAATAATATTATTGCATCCTTTATTCATCAGAAGAAAAAAATACAGAAATATATTAAATTATTTATAATTTTTAAATATTCTGTTTACCGCAACATTATTAAAATACACAAATATATTACACTTCGATGACTTCTTGACTTACGGTTGACAGAGCTCTATTAGCATGACTTGCGAGGCGTTAATATATATATATATATATATATATATATATATATATATATATATATATATATATATATAAAAGTAAGTCTTAACGAAAAGCTTACTTATTTATGAATTTTATTAATTTTAAAATATATAAAGGCATTACATATTAAAATAAAAATCCGTATTTTGCTGAATAGTAGTGTACGATTTCCATGTCGCAGCATTAACCGTATATCTTAGGTATATGTGACGTGTTTTTGTAATCTCTGTATTTTTTTATTTAATGGCATATTTAAAGACTTGGGACCTCCAAGATAGACTATTTTTATGAATTTTTTTCAGAGAGAAAATAATATTTTATTGGAAAATTAAAATGTACACTTTAGACATTCAATTAAAATATACATTTTATATTTTAATATTTTTTTCAAGTCTACATTTTGTGCCACTTGCTAATTAATAACCGATTATTAAAGTGACGTAATTGATGAAGCGTTACATGGTATCAGTGTAAAAATGGGTCGCCTTTATGTCGTAACAGACAAAAAAGGCATGTTTCAAGACAATTTCTCTTCAGTCGCTAGTTTAATTCATGGGGAAACCATCTATCTAGTTTCTTTACCTTACAGATTTGTTTCAAATCAGCCAATATTGTTGGAATAGTAACGTCAAACCTTAATATTGATTCACGGATAGTTTGAGATGGATTCGCTTTCACTATAGCTTTCAGCTCATCATTATCTACCTTGATCTCAAGTCGCCCACTTGGATCAATTTCAAAGTTAGTCACTAGAACGGAACTTATTAAACCATCGACGTACTGTGCATTCATTAGCTGCATCCTTCCTAAACATTTTGTTTATATTTCAAGCTGTCTGCGCTCCATTCGGTCCCCGATAGAATTCCAATTCGAATATGACACGAATTTTTGACTTATCAATGATTTCCCAAAATTGTTCTAAAAATTAATTGAATATTAAACACAATCCAAAAATGGAAGAGAGAATGAGGATGTATTTTTTCACAATAAAAAAAAATAGGAAATATCAATCAAAGTGAAAAGTCAGAGAAGGCATCTGTCAAACTTAGTAATTAAGGAAATCGAAGATTTTATACTTGATAACCTAATATTATTCCTTTTTAAATCCAAATTTCGGTTCTAGTCTTATTGCATACTTTTTTATATCTAATAACCATTATTTTGCTATTATAATCTTGAATCAATTTTAATTTGGATCTATTACAATAAAGTAGCATTTTTGTAAATCTTCTGTTAGTTACATCATATTTTTATCAACAATTTTAAACTATTGTATCGATCAATATTTAAAAAAAAAGGTTTTATTTAATTTTGTTGAAAGTGTTTTCTGTTTACTAAGGTATGTTATTCTGTATACCTGTGTGTATATATATATATATATATATATATATATATATATACATACACACACACACATACATAAGAACATATGTACATATAACTGTATATATGTATGCTGGCAGGTTGGCTATTCACTTCGTTCAAGACGACCGCAACCGCCCATTTATTTTAAAACAAGAAGCACGGTAGTTGCGGCTGATGATTCTGCCGCGGGCCACAATATTTTTCGTGCACGCACGCCTGTCCAGCTCGTTAGTTGGGCCCGTGTGGTCACTAGACTAATGAAAGTAAATTCAATCGGTTGAAGAACGTATTTCTTTGACGTACATCATGTAAATATTTGTTTGTTACAGAAAAATAGAATATTTTTTTTGTATAAACTAATTTAAAATTTAATATAAATGTATATTTCATTATTTTTATTATATATATATATATATTCATATAAATCAAACCCATACACTTATATGTAAAAATATGAGTGCATAACAAATTATAAAATTGTTCTCAAAACACTATTAACTTTTATTATTAAAGATTATTTTAATATGTAGATTGGGCACGAGTTCGAAGAATTCAGTCAGTTATTTATTATAAGTAGAATGATTAACTGAATAAAAAAATATAGTTGCGAATTGAAAAGCATTATTTTCTTTTCGAAAATAAAAAGTATCTTGATTAATTTTCTTTCTCTAAAATAAGTGAACTTTCGTTTTCGACAACTATGGCCGTGTTTTCATGATTTCATCGTTCAAACGTTATAGTAAGTTCGCATAAAACTCCCTATCAATTGTTTTTCCGTTTTCAAGACAGTCAATGAAGAGTATTCCACGCATATCCCAAGAGATAATCTCACCAGTCGATGGAATTGTCTGCTTTGTTTGGAATTATTGCGCCTTTCTCGATCTATTGTTTCAATTATTGTTTGACCTTAGGAGTCTAGTGGTGGACTCGAGTCTCATCAACGGTTATGTATCGATGCAAAAATTCGGTTAGATTGCGCTTATAAAGTGCCAAACAGTCTGTTGAAAGGTCCCTCTGACATTGTTTTTGGTCAGGTGTGAGCAAATATGGTACCTATCTATTGAACAGCTTTGTCATGTCCAAAATTTCGTGTAAGATATTACGCGCACGTCCGTTGACATGCTAAAAGTCTTTTTTTATCTCACTCACTTTCAATCTACGTTCTATCAAAACGTTTTTGTGAATTTTTTATTCATTTTTAGGGTAGTCACTTTAATGGGATGTCCACAGGCTGGTTTTCTATTGGTCGTTCAACCCATTTTAAGTTCAGTAACCTAGCGCTTAATCGTTGTATTCGATGCAAAGAGCCCCTTAACGTTGAATCCAGCTCATTTTTTAAATTTTTTGCACTTAAATGTTTCCAAAAATTCTAATTATAATCCCTGTACGAATTTTCAATCTTTCCATTTTTAAAAACGATGCTTAAGACATTCACTTCGGCGGGCCCTCAAACCAATATTTAACAACTTATTGACTTGAAGCTTGGAACATATATATATATATATATATATAAGAAGCATATGAAGAATGAAATCATGCAACACCATTAAAATATTGAGTATAGTGGCGAAATCTATATGAGTGAAGCCCAAAAAATTTCACCATAGCCTCGTATTATGTCTTTTTGTTCTTATTTTTAATATTTTTTTTAAAAAAAGTAGTAATTTCCCTTTCTAACTTAAAAGAAAAATCGAAAAGAAATATATTATAAAAATAGAATATTTCCTAATGTATTTTATTTTAAATATTTTATATTCATAAAAAATGTAGGACTTAACAAAAAACTCAATCACTAGTACAATCAATATAGATTGAAAATAAAATGTTATTATAAAATTCTAATTATTTCCTGACAATTTCTACGTAACACAAACGAAATATGTTCTCTGTTTTTCAAAAGTTTTAATGAATATCCGATAATAGGAGAGAAAACTAGATAAATCATTATAATATGATTGAACAAGATGATTTTTTCACTTTATTTGTTCGAATATGAATCATAATGGATCCTATAGAATTTTGACAGAGCTAATCGTTTCCGAAGAGAATTAATTACAGCATTCAAAATTCATTTTAAATTTTGCATAAATGATTTACGATTATTATTTTTATACATATGAGTTGATTAAATACAAAAATGTATCCTACATGCAGGAAATGAAGGATTTCTAAAACAGGTCATCTTTGTGTAATGCTTAAGGCAGGTGTAGCTACTATATAAATTACGGATCTATAACTTTTCGTCACTGATTTATCGCTAAATGAATTGTATAAATATGAAAATTAAAAAGATTTAGTCTTCCTTTCGTTTAAGTATATATATATATATATATATATATATATATATATATATTTATATAAGTTATAACTATTGTAAAATAATGCTTAAGGCTACATATTTCCATACATTTTTGTTTAGTCAACTTTTTATTATATATATATATATATATATATATGTATACAGTCTGTGCAAAAATGTATAGGCCTTTTAATTTCTCAACACTTTTATGTATATTTTCTTCTTTTAAGTATAATTTTATAAGGTTGGTAAGAAAATAATTGCAGTTTTTGTTTTCAGAATTCAAACCTTAATTTTCTTCTGTGTCATTTCATCGTGTTCATATGAATATTATTTTAAAGTGAATTTTTCAGCTTATATTGCGGTAACAACGATTTTAGTTTCATTATTAATTTTGTTTCAAATTGGGCTATTGAATTAATGATGAAAAAGAAGCAAATAAGAGCAATTTTTGTATGAGTTCAAAACTGGTGGTAAAGTAGCAAAAACTGCTCGTAAACTAAACGATACTTTTGGTGTTGGTACTGCTAAGAAATGTACGTTGCAATTGTGGTTCCAAAAAACTTGTGCTGGAGACGAAAGATTTGAAGATGAAGAAGTTTACCGGAACCCTTTTCGGTTCATAACAACCAACTGAAGGTGTTGGTTGAATCAGAACCATGCACAACAATTCGAGAGTTTGCATAAAAGTTAGGCATTAGTCATCCCATAAAACAGCCATTAAACCTCTTAAAACAGCTAGAAAAATTAAAAAACTTCAAATGTATATAAATTTTAAGATCATAAACTGCAATTATTCTTCTAGCAATCTCATATAATGAAGAAAAAATGCGAGAAAATGATATATATTAACATACGTATTAAAATTGTCTTTTTTTCTCATCCAGACATTGTCGATATTGTCAAGAAACTGAAGTTCATACATCATCTAAGATTTTTCTTGATATTACGGCACGTTCTGCTTCAATAGGTTTTAGCGATTCAGCGATAGTTGCTTGTTTTATGGCCCAGATTTTATTTATGAGTTATTTCCATAAGTAATAAGGCGATATTGTTAAATCTGGAAAACTCAGAAGAAATTCAATAATACCTCTTGTTTGGGATATTTTTATCCAGGTAATCCCTAATATAATGATGAAAATTTAAAGGTGCCTTAACTTTTTAATGCTCACGAAAGTGTGAGTTGATTGATTCTTGAAGCAAGTTGGAGGTTTTAAGGAATCAGTAAGAGCTTCATCAAAAAGAATGGTCCAATTAAACCCAAGGATGAAAATGTATACAACTGTAATTCCTGATAAATCCACATGTTTTTTTCTTTAATACCGTGCAGATTTTTGTTTACCTAGTATGGAAAAATGTGGCATTTAATTGTATCATTCAAATTAAATATTGTCTCATCACTCCAAACCATCTTATTAGCGAACATAGCTTTCTCTGGAGATTTTATTAAATAACGCTCATGAAATTAACCCCTACAATTAGGATCATCGTTGTTCAGAGCCTGTATTAATTTTGAATGTAGTTTTCCTCATCTCGCACCCTTTAAAATGTTATTCTTTGTATTTTGAGATTGCCATTTCACGAGCAGCTTGTAGGACAGATTTACTTAGTGTTTGTCGTAAAAGTACCATCACCTCTTGTGATTTCAAGATGCTCGAAGATGTACGAATTCCTATAGATCGTTATTTATGTAAATTTTGCACAGTGTCATCCGTATCAAATTTATAATGGATACACGAAATTATGAGCAACGTTGATAATTTAGAGCGGTACTAACTCATAAACTGTCAGGAATTCGTTGATATTTTCCGGTTTTCAATACCACTTTAAATGTAAAATTATTCCAATACCGCTGTTCAAATGTAAGACTTACATTTTCCATTATTCCAGTTGACCTGTAAATTCAGAGGAAAATGGTGTGTATTGAAAGAACTATTATTATTTTCTCTGCAATTGTTTTATGAAAATATATCGGAAAGCTTAATTATCAGTGATTGAATATATAATGAAGATTTTGAAGAAAACAGATTCTTTTAATCCAAAAAGTACTTGGTTGGAACAAAAGTTCGTAGCTTTTTCCAATAGATGTTATGGATTGCAGTTCCGCGCGCAGCTCGATTATACGACATGACTTCATATGTGTTATTTTGACTGGCGACATTTCAACGATTCTTCCTCTGTTATTTTTGTGCAGTTTTTAAATTTTAAGTCTGTTAAATTTAAAATTGAAAATATAAGTTGCATTTTTGTCAATTGATAATGTTTTATTTCTGGAGAGGAAATAAAACATAGCGCTGCAGAGACAGCAAAAAAGATATCCGCCTTTTATGAAGAAGATGCCGTAGTTGGCAGTATTGTTCAAAAATGGTTCACTCGGTTCAGAGATAGAAAATTCGACCTAGAGGATCGAGAGCGTTCCGGTAGGAATATAATTCCTTTAATGAAAAAAAACTTCATTTTCTTGTAAGCCTGCTGAAATCATCTGGATCAATTCATAGCTCTAATGGATGCCAAGTTCTAGCAGGACGAAATTATGAAACTACGTGAAAGGTGGTGGATCAAAATGGCACATATGTATTAGAATAAATATATGTACAAATAAATAAACACTGACTTTGAATTTTACTTTAAAAACGTTACTAACTCTTCGAACCCAGTAGAGTTTATCAAAATCTGGAAAAAGTGTGCTAATCAACTATGTATTTTTTGGTATGATGGGGTATTTGGTGAATCTTCAATCTCGATTTTTGTGCAACAAAATAAATATTTATTGCCGGAAAGAACTTTGTTTTTTTTATAAAAAGATTTATGCTTTTTTTACTGAAAATTTATTAATTGTGCATTGAATTTTCAACGATTTCAATAAATGTGTAATGCTTTTAATTCTTACTGTTCATACATATATAAGATGCAATGTAATTTGTAAATAGGCCAAATTGATATTTAATTATAATATTTCTAATGAAAAAAACATGAAAAAAGTTGAGAAAACGACTTGTAAAAAGTAAACAAATGTATGTAAATACGCAGTTTAGAATCTCCGTAGTAAAATACGAACGAGGCGTGGTTCAAATTGAACTGCGAGATCATTGAACCAATACCTAATGTACAGAAGAATGGAATTCTTACTTGAACTAGATTAATTCTTATTCAGAAACTAATGTGTTTTAGTAGTACACTTTTTTATTATCACAAATATACGAAAATAACTCATTAAAAAGTTATAAAAAAAAGCCCGTATATAATAAAATGTACCAAAGAAATTGAGTTTCGTACAAAATTATATTACACAATGAGTCAGATATTAATTGCCAGCGAGTACATATCAACATTTCATCAGACAGGTGGATACTGTCTGACAGGAGAAAATAATGTAATATGGTCACGCTCGCGTTTTTTATTAACTAGCAGTAGCTATTCTTTGGCTGCCTACAGACATTATGACCGAGACACTTTGAAAGGCCATAAATCTCACGATACCGATATCATGCGTTAATTTATGCCTTCGGAGTACGTTGAGATATTAATTATAAAATAATTCAAATGAAAAAAGTATCCACTAACATCATTATATTAATTTATTAGACTATTAATTGTTTATAACATCAGGAGTGTTTTATTTAATTAATTTAAACTCATATTATATATATATATATATATATATATATAGACACACGCGTTCACATATATAATTTCTCACATACATATATTATATGTAATGTTATAAAAATACCAACGACTGAAAATTTAACTTTTTGTTAGAGATATTTGTCTATGAGAAAAACACTGAATACGCGCGCAATCGTTTCAAAATTGATTGTTTCAAAGTATACTCTAGAATTTTTCTATAAACATCTATGCTCACTATTCTGCAGATCGGTGTTGAATGTTCTAGAATCCTACTAGAAAAATAGCTCCAAACTGTTACATCTGCAGATTTTTCCATATTTACTGAACATAACATTCATTGCAAACTTTATTGAATATTCTTTACTATGTTTAGCTTATCGGTTTCATAGAGCTTGAATTTAATTTTATTACTAAAGATAGCATTGTCCCATATCTCTAGAGTCAAGCTAAGATGATCTCGAGCAGGCTTATAACATAAGTAATATTTTCCTATGATTTACACGATGCGATCGTTTTCCTCCAGCTGATAGAAGCGCTAGTGAAGTGTAGGGCAGAATAGAATAACTACTTTATTGATAGTCAGATATTTTACACAATACATCAGGTACTGTGCGTGGGTTGTTTCGATACCTCTTCATGGAGTATAATCGATTCTGTCCATAATGTGTAAGGTTGATATTTAAGTGTTGTGTTTGTCTTTTTATGTAGTGTGTGTGGCTTGGATATTTTCAAAACCGGGCCTGAGAAAAATGTATGGCAATTCATATAAGTATTATATAGGCTGTGTGCTCGGAAGAGAAATGTAGGGGAAATGCGATACGAGTATTAGTATAATATTATATAGTGAAACACCCAACACAGCACTAGCTCCGCGGGAACACAAATCAACCGATAGTTTGGCCGTTGTGTCATAGGGATGATCTCAAGCTCCTTACAAGCATTTTATTTCATTAATGTTATTAAATATGGTTTTTTCAGACATGCATGCATCTTGTAGTTATTCAACCTTCTTCATACAAATTTTACAGAAATTAGTTCATGGAGAACTTGAATAAGATCTGTTTATAGTTTATTCAGAGTTAAAAAACATTATCTTAAACACTGTTTCGTCAGGAACTTGTTTCCTACAACAGTTATTTTTGAAATCCTGGCTAACATTTTTGAAGTGAAACTTCTTAAATCGTTGTGCGTCACGAAACCTGAGCTGCAGTTTCGTTCGTGACGAACTGAAACGGAAGCGACGTACGTGTAAAAAAACTGACGCATAACGAGAAAGAGGAAACAGCGCGTGCGTGAAGGGTGGGAGAGGAAAGTTACAAGCAGTGCAAGAGCAGTTGCTAGTACAATGTATTCAATAAGAAAACTGAAATTAAAGTAGGGTGTATTGTTATAGAGATAAAAATATAATTATATTTTAATGATTTAAATAAATATTTGTTTCTAATTTTTTGATATACATATATATATATATATATATATATATATATATATATATATATATATAGAGTGTTGGAATTAATTCGTAGCGTTTACTTCATGAAAAAAGATCGTTTATTATAAATGAAATTGAAAAAAAATACCATTCAAAGTTAGCTACTACTTTTTCCCATCTTTCGGGCGGAAGACGAATACCACGTCGGAAGAACGCCACGTCTTTAGATGCAATCCACGAATCGACCCATTTTTTGCAATCTTCATAAGAAGTGAGCTTCTGCCCAGACAGGCCATGACTCATCGATCGAAACAAGTGGTAATCAGAAGGAGAAATATCTTGAGAATACGTCGGGCGGGGTAGGACTTCCCATTTGAGCGTTTCCAACTATGTTTTGACCGGTTTTACGACGTGCGGACGAGCAATTTCGTGCTTTAAAATCACTTTGTCGTGTCTTTCAAAGTATTCCGTTCATTTTTCCTTCAATACACGGCTCAAGCGCATCAATTGTAGTCGGTAGCGATCCCCAGTGATGGTTTCATTCAGTTTGAGCAGCCCATAGTAGATCACACCCTTATGATCCCACCAAATACAGAGCATGAGCTTGGATCCATGGATATTTGGCTTCGCCGCTGGTGTAGATGGTTGGCCGGGCTTAACCCATGACTTTCTGCACTTGGGATTATCGTAATTGATCCACTTTTCATCGCCCGTGACAATTCAATGCAAAAATCTCTTCCTTTTCTCCTGTTGAAGCAGAAGTTCACAGGTAGAAGAACGCCTTTTGACGTCTGTCGGTTTCAATTCGTATTGGACCCAATTTCCTTGCTTTTGGATCATTTCCATGACTTTAAGGAGTTTTCCTACCGTTTAAAAGTCAACTTCCAACGATTTAGACAATTCTTGAAGTATTTTATATGGGTCTTCATTAAGAAATGCCTCCAATTCTTCATCGTGAACTTTTTCGGCTGTCCAGGTCGTTCCATGTCTTCAAAGTCGAAATCACCACTTTTAAAACGTGCAAACCACTTCCGACACGTTTGCTCAGCTAGAGCATGGTCACCATAAACTTCCACTAAAGCACGATGACTTTCGGCAGCACTTTTTTTCATGTTAAAGTAATGAAGTAGAACTCCCCGCAAAAAGAATTTATCCGGCACGAAATTCGACATATTCGATAAAGTACAAAGTGTTGTTATTTACGTTTCAACCAAATGACATACTGAAACTGACGCCTAAGGACAGCTGTTTTACGGGGAATATTTGGTTAAAGGGAACAATGGAAGAATGAACTACCTACGCCATCTCTTGTAAAACGCTATGAATTAATTCCAACACCCTATATATATATATATATATATATATATATATATATATATATATATATATATAACATCATAATTAGTGTATGTATAATTGTATTGCAACCGTTTCCATGATGATTACTTATTATTGTTTAATAATAAATACTTGGGTCAAAATCTTTATACAATGAAAAGCTTGTGCAGTATATTTACGGCAAGCTATAGAAAATTATTGCACCAAGTCGATACATTTTGGTCCTTCGAACCGGGTATATACACTGTAACAAAAAGTGTTGAAATTCATTCAGTAATCATACAATTTATTCAATCTTAAGTGTCCTATAAATATTCATAAGTGAAAATCCATTATAAGTGAAGAACATACACACACGTATGCAGCAGTGGCAGTCTTATTCTTAAAAAAATCGAATTGATTACCTCACTAGGAGCATTAACGAAAGAGGATTCGTTTAAAACAAATAACAGCCTTAGAGTTAACTACATACAGAATAATGTACGTTTCCGAAAAGAAAATTTATTACATTCAATGACTCTTTCGATCAATGGCTCGAATATCACGATTCTTTCAACTCTATGGTTCATAGAAATTCAAATCTATCTGATAATTAAAATGATCTTCACACCGCAAAATTGTACCACCACTAGTAAGTTTAAGTCATAATACAAAAAAAAAAAAAAAAAAAACAAGAAGTTTCACTTCGAACGTACGGATTCTCTGAACTACCACACATTTTTTTGCTCCTGTGGACTTGTTTCACTATTTATTTAAAAAAATACAGGACATATACGAGGTCAGACAATTAAGTAATGCCACAAAATTCAAAAATCGAGTATATTTAAAAATTAAGGTACATCGCTGCGATCCTCTTCAAAGTAGTCCCCTCCCGCATCTATACACTTATTCCAGCGAGTTTTCCAGTTTTCGTAACAATTCTGGAACACTTCTTGTAGGACCTCTCCGAGTACCCTCGTCACAGATTCTTGGATATCTTCAACGGAGTCAAAATGTCGACCTTTGACGAATTTTTTCATATGGGGGAATAGGAAAAAGTCGCAGGGTGACATGTCCGGTGAATAGGGCGGTTGTGGTAACGTTGCGATGCCTTTAGACGCCAAAAACTGAGAGACACTGAACGCACTGTGACAGGGAGCATTGTCGTGATGCAGAACCCAAGCCTTCGCGATCTCTGGACGCACTCTGAGCACCCTTTTTCGTAATTTTTCGAGCACATTGCGGTAGAATACTTGATTTAAGGTTTGTCCAGGTGGTACGAACTCTTTGTGAACCACCCCTTTGCTGTCGAAGAAGCAAATCAACATGGTTTTCACTTTGGACTTGCTCATTCTCGCCTTCTTTGGACTTGGTGCTCCAGGGGACAGCCACTGTTGGCTTTGTCGTTTAGTTTCGGGGTCATATTGAAAGAACCAACTTTCATCACCAGTAATAAGTCGATCGAGAAGAGTAGGATCACTTTCAACCTGCTCGAGACAATCTCGCGCACCGTTGCTCTAAATTTCTCTGTTCCATTTTCGTGACATGCACTACTCGCGCGTTGTTACAAAACACTAAACAGCTGGCGAATAAATAATCGTACGAGGGTGGTCAAGATCTCAATCCAGAGAGTAGGGATCTGCTATTACGGTAGCGGACTTACAGGTTCGCAATGTTACCACAGGCCGAGAAAAAAAATCGGTCGCATTACTTAATTGTCTGACCTCGTACTTTCTTTATCATAATTCGTTCAATTTAATTTTCTCTTTCAAATATACAATTGCACTTTTTTATTTATATCATTATAAATTTTTACATTTTATTTTTATAACGAATTTTTATTTTTTACACTGATTTTACATATCTCTCACAATTCTTGAGCATGATTTTTTGTAAGCATCAGATGTCGTTTTCGTCGCGCTCCCTGCCAATACAAGAGAGATTAAAGATCAACAATTACAAAAATTTTTTAAAAAAAAATATTTTATTATACAACTTGTAGCAATTCCATTTTAGTTCTCTTTAAAGTACTCTCTTTTAGGTATGATACAGTTGTCCTAACACTTATCTCATTATTGAAAACATTTCCTGCAGTCAGATTTTTTCATCGTACTTAAAAAACTTTCTGATATTTTTCCCGCATTTTATCCGCGGTGGCGAATATTCTTCCTTTCATTTTCAATTTTAATTTTTGAAACAAACAGAAATCTCAGGAATCGAGATCTGACAAAGCAATATTACGTTTTTTTTTTGATCAAAAACTTTTTAACCGCTTACGTGGTATTTGTAAGTACTATATAGTGATACAAGATTTAGTTGGTTGCGTTAATTTTCAGGATGATTTTCTCTTGTGCTTTCCTGTAGACATTTAAGCATCTTAAACAAAATCGAGTATTAAGGGTCTGCCTCCAGGAAAAAACTCTTCATGGACAAGTCCATCAATCAAGATAATGATGATTAAGTTTTTAGATATTGGCTGACTTGTTCGTAGGTTGTTCCACATGGGTAAATTATGAATCGCCAACTTTACATTTAAGTACATAGGCGTCTACGGTAAATTATCAAGAAAAAGTGTCCAAAGAATTGTCGCTAATTGGACCATATCATCGCACATGTACACACATTACCATAGAAGAGATGCAGAAAAATCTCAAGAAACTCTAAATACAGTGAAAAATGATTACAGGAAATATTTCCAGGAATGGGAGGATTGCTAGGGCAAGTATATTACATCTTAAAGAAAATACTTTGAAGAGCACTTAAAGGGAATTACTGTAAATCTTATAACAAAAGTTTTTTAAGATTTTCGACAATTTTTGATCCCCTCTCGTAGAGCACTGCTAATTTTTTGTTATCTGAATAGCCCATTATCAAAAGATGAGATGGGTTGGTAATATTATTTAACAAATACAGTTTCTTATTGAAAAATTCTAAATTTTATATTTACATTTTTCATACTAAATTATTTTATAAAAGTTGAGAATTACGAGTTCAGACATCATATACAACATTTTAATAAATTTGCATATTGAAGTATATGGAACCTAAATGTAGTATAATTTCAAATTTTTAAATGTATGTTTTGAACTCAAATACAGATTTCTACACAGAAAATCAAACGTTATTAAAATTTCAATTAGTAAAAGTAAATTAGTTTTTAGATCTCTGTGCGATGATTCACTAAAATGATATTTACTTTCAATTTACACAGGCACCTGTACAGTTCTTGATAGTTCATTGCTTTGTCAAGGTCTTTTTAATATCGACATAACAGCTAATACAATATAGGTAACCGTATATCCAAAAATGGATGAAAATATAAACCACATACTATAGACTTTTTTCATAGTTTCCAATGACTAAATAGGAAGCTGACATTCGATTATAAATGAACAAACCTTTTATAAATGTATACGTTCTAAAATTAATTCCAATATATACTTTTTTGTAGAGCTTCAAATTTCATTATAAAATATAACTTATATAATAAATATGTTTTATACATACGTGCACACACACACACATACACGTGTATATATATATATATGTTTATATATATATGTTTATATATATATATATATATATATATATATATATATGTATATATGAATTAACTAATTCAATAACTTTTTTTCTAGTTTATAAATTAATTTATACCCCTTTTATAATTAATGAACTTTAAAAATCATTAAATTTTTATTATATAAACTTCCATTCCACTTGAATTATGTTTAATTCTGATCTTGATTACAAATAAGAACAAATACTAAATAACCAGACAAAAACTAACCAGAAACAAAATACTGTTGTTTAATCTCAATATTTATTTACTTATTGTTAAATTACTTTATGGTTATATATAAGTTTATCATTATTATGAGTTAAGATTAGCTTCTGTTTTTTATTTGGGCTCGTTATATGGAAATGTTTTGAAATTGTCGTGACACACAGGAGGTATATATGGCAATAACTGCATTATATTCTTATATTTTTCGGATACAATGGGTTTGACTTATAAATAAAGGTGTTATTGGGACCGTCCAAACCTTCTAAACCTTGGCGGTCTCCCTCGACCAGGTGGTTATAAATTTATTGTCATATATTCTGTCTTCTATTGATGTTTCATACAAAATAGTGTATGATGCACTTTTCAAAATTTTATTTAAAATATTTCCAACCAGTTTACTTTTTTTCCATCAGTATCCTTTCCCTTTTTAGAACTGCATATTCTAGAAATTGCTTTCTAAAAAATACTGCTAAATTTTCCAATCATATTACGCGTTTATTTGTAATATATCATAATTTTACCTCTTTGGTTACACAGTGTTTAATTAGACTACGGAAAATGAACTTGCATCACTTTCATAATAAATCATTATGCACTGTCATTATCTAACGAATTTTCAATTGATCAAAGCATATGGATATTTTGAAATATAAACTGAATTGTCTATAAATAAAAACTTCACACTTTATTATAAAAAAATAACAATTTGTTTTCTCATTTTTTTCCAAAAATTGACTTACTACATTTTAATTACAAACGATATATATATATATATATATATAAGATTGGTGAAACCTCAATTGTGGTTTTTACGTATCAAGTATAAAGACGCATATATCAGATGAAAACTATATTTATTAATTAAAAATAAAAACCATTGGTCTGCACACATTTCTCCCAACGGGAAACAAGTTTGTTTATTCCCACAAGATAGAATTCAAGAATTCTGGAAATAACGAATTCAATAAAAATACTTTAAACAGATGCTCGATCTTTGAAAACCTTCACTCGTAGGAAATTACTCAAATGTTTAAAAAAAATTACAATCTGTAGGACAGACAGATCGGGAGAATAAGATGAGTGAGATAAAGTTTCATAACCTAGTTCATTTGATTTTTTAAAGTCATTTGTAGACGTGTAGTCGGGCATTGTTATGTAGAAGAATTGGTCCTTTTCGATTGACTAATGCTGGCCTATGTAACTAAAGGATGTAACTTTTCAAGTATTTTTTCAGTTTCCTGACAATATTTTTCTGCTGTTATTGTTCCACTAAAATTAGAAAAGCTGTAGTGAATGATGCCGCTTGTCGATCACCAAACAGTCACCCTAATCCTTCGAACAGTTTCGAAATCCTTCGGTTTTCGAAACTGTTTTGATGCTTCTCCTCGGTCTAGCCGCTGTGATGAACGTTTCCGATTGTTGTAGACTCCACTTTTCATTACATGTGGAAATGTAATCAAGAAAGGGATTATTTTTGATATGCAAAAGAAGAATAGAGTAGATTTCGTATCGCCGAATTGCTCGATGTTCGTTTAGTTCACACGGCATCCATTTATTTAGCTTTTTTGTTTTTCCACTTAGGCTCAAATGTCAAACAACTGTTGAATGATCAACATTGAGTTCTTCTGCCACCTCTCGAGTTATTTGACGTGAGTTCACTTCAATAATCGTTCTTAAATCATTATTGTCTATAGTTGGACATCCATGACCTTCCTCATCATATAAAGACTTTCGTTTCCATCATGAATTTTTTGGATCCAGTGTTGAGCTGTACGTTCACTAATTGATTCATCGCTAAAACAAATTTGATATTTTGAACAGTTTCTGTTACTTTACGTCCCAATGTAAACCCATACAACAAGATCACGCGAATTTCCTTTTTCCCATAACTAATTTCAGAGGTTATATCCAAGAATACTAAAAAATGAAAACAACAGATATAACCCGAAATCAATAGTGCTATTTTATTTGTTTACAATGATGTATCACATGACTATAACAAAAATAACGGCAACTAGACAAATCGGCACCAAACGTAAAATGATAAAAACCGCAATTATTTTTGCACCAACCTTGTATATATATATATGTGTGTATCTATTAAAAAAATATAATATTTGTAATAAAATTTACCGGAATTATTAATTTATTTGAATTTAATAAGACATAAATTGAATTATTTCCACAAGCTAATTAAGGACTTCAAAAAGGATGTATTTTATTATAACGTTCATTTAAAGTCTACTATTAAAGCAGTATTTTATGTGTATTTATCCTATTTATTTATTTTAATTATTTGGTGTACAAATTAATTCGGTACCTTTCATATCGAATTTAATGTTCATGGAAAGATAGAATATATGTCAATCCTCAAAATATCCTCCTTTATCTGGCATAATTTTCCTCTATCTGTCAGGTAACTAACGAATTTCATGTCAAAAAAAGATGCGTGCTTTGAGACAATGAAGTTGTAATGCATTTTCGGACTTCTTCCACTGCTTTAAGGGGACCCGGTGGTCTAGCGGCCTAAAATTTAAGCTATTTTAAAAAATTTTTTTCTATATGAGGGTAATGAATAATGCTTTCAAATTTTTTTACACTTATTTTATTACTAATAAACTACACAAAAATGAAAATAAAGACAAAAAAAAAATTTTTTTTTAATTAGAAAAATGATGCTGAAGTCTCCCTCTCTAAAAAAATGGAATTGCGTGGTGAATGATGATTTATCTCTCCCTCTGATCTTAAATAAAACAATTGACGAATTTTTAATTAGTATAAGTATAGCTATCGCAGGAAGTAGAATAAAAAAAAAATTTGACAAAATGGCGCGTAGTCAAAAGTACAAGTTTGAAAACGACCAGTATTTTTGAATGTTTTGTTAATAAAAAAAATATAAATATTTTACGGAAACTATTAGTTTTACTTCCAGCGAGAGCTAGAACTATTCAGAATAACATATTAAAATTTCAGACAAATCGGTCAAGTAGTTTTTTTTTCTGGCCCCCGCAAGACGAAAAAAAGTAGTTTCGAGATAAACGCGTTTAAAGTTTCAACCTAAAGTTAATCCTCTAAAGTTTCTGACCTTCTAATGGGCTGTAGATCCTGAAATACTCTGAATTTCGTCATCAAATTTTAACAGTATATTTTTAAGATACTATACTTTCGAAAAAAAAATCGATTTTTCAAAAATTCTAGACCACCGGGTCCCCTTAACATTTTTTTCATTTTTTATACGTCACAGCATCTGTCACAAAGGCTGGAAAAAATCATTACCGCAACTGCGGTAGCATTTTTTCAAGTGGGATACAAAATGTGTATAATACCTAATATTCTGCATTTCGGATGCCATTTTGTTCACTACTGTTATGTGAGGTTATGGCAATTGTTGAGCCAAGATATATAGTATTTTTAAATGTTAAGATTGGCACTTCAAAATAAAATGACGAGAAAATATTTTAATTTAAAACAATGTTAAGATTGATTCAATTCAAAGTCACTGATTTAATTTGTACACTTAATATAAAGTAATAAAAATTTATTTTGATTTAATGGTTAAAGAGTATATTTATGTTACATTTTTCAATACACAACTTTTATTTAATTTTAAATACTTTAGGATGGAATTTGTTGTTTATATTTTTATGATATATTGAGTATTATGTTCATAATTTTGCAATATATTAGTAATGAGTAAAATTTTAATACTAAAAATGTTAAATTAAAGAAAATAAAAAATAATATACTTCTAATACAACACAGTCTATTATACATTAAAATAAGGATGGACAACCTCTGGCCTGCGGGCCAACTCCGGCCCTCGTAAGCACACAGTCCAGCCCGCGGACATTTTCAGAATATGTATAGTCGAACGACTCTCTATAAAATCTTTTTATTCGGTTTTATTAAAAATTTTTCTAATATAAAAATTTATCTAATAAGGAATGTTATAAAAAAATTAGATTCTCAAGAATTTCTAAACTTAATTGTCAGTGCAAAGAAAGTAAAATCACTATTCACATATATAGGTGCAAATGTTTTTTTTTTCGAAAATAACATTCACAAAATCCAAAAACAAATCCCAGATAATCGATGAAAATTTGAAGCACACCTTGTGCGTCGCCACTATTAAAATTGTACCGGATATCAATTTATTTTTAATAAATGAGCAATGGAAAATATCGCAGTAAAATTTATACTAAATTTTTGTTTAGAATTGTATTTTTCTTAGTTTTGTTTGCGGTTATATAAATATATATAATAATAAATAATATGACGACTCTTATACTGATTATGATACCTTACTGTGGATAATGAATATTGAAATAATACAAATCGAAATAAATATTTTTATTTTATATAATTTTTAAGTTATTTTATTTTTCCCTGTAGAAATTATTCTTTACATCAGACTGATACGATCTGGCTCAGCATTGAGAAAAGTTGTCACGTCTGCATTAATTAAGGGGACCCGGTGGTCTAGCGGCCTAAAATTTAAGCTATTTTAAAAAATTTTTTTCTATATGCGGGTAATGAATAATGCTTTCAAATTTTTTTACACTTATTTTATTACTAATAAACTACACAAAAATGAAAATAGACAAAAAAAAATTTTTTTTAAATTAGAAAAATGATGCTGAAGTCTCCCTCTCTAAAAAAATGGAATTGCGTGGTGAATGATGGTGTATCTCTCCCTCTGATCTGAAATAAAACAATTGACGAATTGTTAATTAGTATAAGTATAGCTATCGCAGGAAGTAGAATAAAAAAAAAAAATTTGACAAAATGGCGCGTAGTCAAAGGTACAAGTTTGAAAACGACCAGTATTTTTGAATGTTTTGTTAATAAAAAAAATATAAATATTTTACGGAAACTATTAGTTTTACTTCCAGCGAGAGCTAAAACTATTCAGAATAACATATTAAAATTTCAGACAAATCGGTCAAGTAGTTTTTTTTTCTGGCCCCCGCAAGACGAAAAAAAGTTTCGAGATAAACGCGTGTCAATAGAGCCGGCTCCACTTATTCTTCTACCTACCTGACCTTCTAATGGGCTGTAGATCCTGAAATACTCTGAATTTCGTCATCAAATTTTAACAGTATATTTTTAAGATACTATACTTTCGAAAAAAAAAATCGATTTTTCGAAAATTGTAGACCACCGGGTCCCCTTAACATTGTAAAAAACATTTTTAACCTCTTACAATCATTTTTGCACTCTATTAACACTCAATCGAAAAAATAACATGTGAAGTCCTTTTGGGTGATATATCACCCATATGATTTTTAAAAGTTAAATTATTAAAATAATTTATACTTTCCCTACTTATTTAATGCTATTACATTTATGCACTCTTTATAATTATCGCAAAAATGTACGGCATTTTTGTATTCATCACTTATATATTTTCTACAATTTTCACATACCGAATGTTTTACGGTTTTTTTCAATTTACATTTGACACAGAGCTCCTAAAGATATTTTTTTCTTTTTTACGCTAGATTTTCCTGTCGAGGTGGATGGTTGTGGGGAAAAGAAATCGTTGCGCTACAGCAGTTTGTGTTACGACATGGAGTACTGTATTAACACGTTCACGGACACTTTATTAGATTGAAATCCTTCGTAGAAATTCACAAATATTTCACGAAACTAGACAACATTCCAAAACCTGTAGATATTCTTTTTACATCAATTAGCGTCCCTATATTTTTTTTGTAAAAAACATTGGAATGCCACAGCCGTCATGCAAAACAGACCATTGATTTCTGAAAGCTGGGACAAGATAGTTGCAGCCGTCTAATAGTGTCTTCTACAAAACACACATGACTGTATAATGGTCGATTCATATGACTGTTTAAAAATAGTATTGTTAAGTGCTTACATATTTTTATTGAAACAATCGAACATTGATTACAATGCCTTTAGCAAACCTCAGCGACATTTTTGTGATAATTGAAATTTATTATCTATTTTCTGGGACACTGAAAAGAAAATAATGGCTCATTGTGGGACACAATATCATGATTCAACAGTATAACACGTATAACCAGAACGGCTGCAACTGTTTTGTCCCTGGAGCACTTAAAGCATATGACAGCTAATACCGTCTTGTATCCGAACGTGATAAACAATTAATAAAAAGAAAATATGTTTTCTACTAACTTTCGTATATTTCTTTTTAAGAAGAAAATTTTAATAACCACAAGTTTCACTTTGTATTACTGTAACATATTTTTAAAAAGAAATAAATATGCATACATGAATATATTGCTAATAAAAATATTTCGATGCGTAGAAAGTGTGTGTTTCTGTTCTATAATACATAATGAAAGAATTGGTATTACAATTAAATTCCGTTAGACATAGACATAATGACACTTAATATGACACATAAAATGTGAAATTGGTCATTTTCAGCTCGCAGCAATACAATAAACGGTAAATATACACTAGAGCATGTCAATAAATTGTCATATAATTATATACTTTGATAATTGTACATGATTTAGTAAAAATTAACCTATCATTAATGAATAGTTGGATAAATACTTAATTTGAATTTGTTAATTGAATTTTAATTCCAACACTTTAAGTTTATCATTAGGCCGTCCTTAACTATTTTCTATATATTTATTATGTATGTATATATATATATGTATGTATGTATGTATGTATGTATGTATGTATGTATGTATGTATGTATGTATGTATGTATGTATGTATGTATGTATGTATGTATGTATGTATGTATGTATGTATGTATGTATGTATGTATGTATGTATGTATGTATGTATGTATGTATGTATATATATATATGTATATATATATATGTATATGTATATATATATATATGTGTGTATATATATATATATATATATATATATATATATATATGTGTGTGTATATTCAAAGAAATATTTTAGGTGTCTTTTATAGAATCGATAATTTCTTTTATACAGATTGCTTTAGAAAATTGAAAAATTTTGAAAACGCAGTAATTACATAAATTTTTATTTTTAAATAACCAGCGGGTTCCACCCCTCTAATTGAATAGCCTTTAATTCAATAGCCCAATTTGAAGCAAAATTGATAATATAACCAAAGTCGATGTTACCAATATACAGACCGAAAAATGCACTTTAAAATGATATAAACATAAACTCGATGAAATGATACTTTAATTGAAAAAATACAGTTAAAATTCAAAAAAAATAACCTCAATTATTTTACTACCAAACTTATATATTATAATCTTCTTTGTGTGAAAAATATTTTCCCTGTTAATCCTTTGAGGATGAGCTTTTTTAATTGTATTTCTTGCTGAGTCGAATATACTTTTTGTATAAAGTGAAAGTATGTACTGAAGAGTTAACTATAAGATGTTTAGTAAAAAATATTGTGTTAAATGGAATTTAAGATTTTATTGGAGAAGAAGAATAACTATTTGAGAATAAAAATGTGGTTTAGTTCTGTATGATACATGTAATGAAATTACATTTTAGGGCGACATTCGACCTAGTATGTAGAAGTGTGATTCCATTTGTATGGCGACATTCGACCGCAAAGGGTTAAAAACTAATAAGACTTCACACAGGTCAATATTGACAAATGGACATTTAACATCTATAGTAAAAATATTATTATCACAAAAAATGACACCCGATATTGATAAAATAGATTATGTCAAAAGATGTCAAGTTTCTAGTAAAAAATATTATTTTCTTTAATTTCTCTAATTTAAAATGTTATAATAACATTTGATAATAATACCTAAAACTAAAGTATTTTTTTAATTTATATAAATTCATTAAACAAAAAATAAATGTAAAATTAAAATGAGTTATGTTCAAATATGAATAAAAGACCTTCTTTCTCTGGATTATTTTTTTTTTGGGAGATATTTTTTTTGTCTTCAGTCCGCAGACTCTCTTGAACTGAATTTGATGTCCCCTGTTCATATATGAGTCTGACACCACTGCTCTATAATATATTATGGATAATATGAAAAATTAAGATACCTAGGAAATTTTACCGCAAAAATAAAAATATGTCACCATTTGTATGGTGACATTCGACCACAAAGGGTTAAAAACAAATAATACTTCACACAGGTCAATATTGACAAATCGACACATGATTATAACATGAACACGATGGAATGACACTCATTCACAAAATTAAAGTTAGAATTCAGGAAACAAAATCCGCAATTATTTTCCTACCAACCTAACAAAATACAGAACAGAAATATTTCACAGAAAATGCATAATTAATAATCTAATCAATATTAAGAAATAGTATGTGGTTTAAGCGTGCGTGTGTAATTTTTCAAATATATTATACGATTGACTTCATAACGATTGAATAGATAAGTCTAGAACAAATCAAATCACTTATAGTCAATCCATAGATATGCAATCAGGAAACAGATCAAATAATATTGATTGAATTACAGTGTTGAGCAACAATCATTATAGCGTGATCGAGTTATAAATTATAAATGAAAAAAAAAGTTGAAACGTAGCAATTTCGTTCTGTTGTGCATTTCAATCCGTTTTCAGCACCTCGCCGTGACTAATTGACTCGTCTAGGCACCAACACTTGTAACGAGTACTTTACTGCTGCACTGAATGTGTTGTACCCACCCACTATTAGACTCAACAGGTCGTACGTGACATCTGTACGGACACGTGGCACAATAGCACTGCGCCACTTGACGCCGCTCGTCGCTGTCTTCGCACCGAACGCGCGCTCAGAACGAGAGAGAGAGAGCAACTGTTAGACGGCAACGTCTCATTTATGTTGCATGAAATGTTAATACTTTGAACGGACATTAATATTCGAGTATTTACAAGATGTTTATGCTGTACTTTAAATTATTTTTATCTATTAATGCTGGACGAAATAATTTAAATATATGTTAAACAACGTAATATGTTGAACGAATAATCAATATTTTGTCTCTTTGAAAACGTTTTTAAATTATTTTTCATAATGAAAAAATCACAGTGTCAACTTTATACATACATGTTATATTCAAGTTATTTTAAATCGTCTGCAGTTAATATATATTTCAATTTAATGTCTGTTTGTAATTGAAAGATACTTAAAGCCTAATGTAAAAATAAAGATTAAGATAATAAGTGATTTATCTTTTGTAGACTGATAAATATCGCTTAATCTTCATGTCAATACCCGGGGTACCCGGGAACACACACGTATCCTATGTGTATAAAAATTACAAGTAAATAGGAATATATATATATATATATATATATATATATATATATATATATATATATATATATAAACTAAATAAATAAATCAATACAAATGCAAAAATACATTTGAACTTAGATTTTATTAAACATATTTATTAGTGTGTATAGTATGTTCATTACACATAGCCTTTTTACACGCTTCACATGATTTTCGGGTCTGTCGCCGTTTTGACGGGAAACGTCTCACACCGTGGGTTTAATAAGGGTGGAAACTCTGCGAAAGTCGATGTTACGATTTTGTGTATATTAAACAAATCTTAATAACTTTAAAACTATAACGCATATCCAAATAAGCAATACATGGTTTAATAGAGCAAAGATGTATGAATGTTACGCAATGTTAACCTTAAGCGTGTGACGTCACAGGACGTCACAACATTGTCGCAAAATTGTAGTGTAATATTATCGGTTCGCCGCGCGGAAAAATTAATGTAGCTCAAGAGTGAGTGTGTGTAGGATGTTGTGTGAAGTATCGTTCGACAGAGCTGGACAAGTGCTATAAAATAAAATATTAACAGTGACAATAGCGAAAGCAATTGAAAAGATGTATACTGATAAATTGTTGAAATTAGACTGATTTTCTCTAAAATTTTACTAATTGCCAAATAACTTCGAAACAAGAAGGTCAATAAGTATCGTAAACGTTTACAAAGTGAAAGAAGACTAAATGAGGAATCCAAAAAGGCCCCTATGACAGCACCAGAACGAATGGGGAGGACGAGACAGCGTCGACAAGTTGAGTCGAACAACAGTCTCGCAAACGCTGCAACGCCTGATGCAAGTTCAAAGGGAACAGATGTTGACAGTGAGATGGAACCGACGGAATGAGACGAAACAGAAGCAAATGTAACGTTTGAGAATATGTATTTAGCTTTTAAAACCCATTGGCATCTGGAGACGGAGGACTTTTAAAAGACATTTTATAGTAACAATTTGGGTTCTATTTGTGGAGTTTGTGACCGCATACGGTTCCAAAATAATTTAAAACAGCCAAATGCAGCTATGTTGCAATTCTTACAACAGGAATTTACGGATGAAGACGTTCAACAATTCATATTGTGCTCAAACTGCTTTAAACTAGTAAATCAAAGAAAGGTTCTAACGTATACCTATAGCCCTCAATGGGGATTATGTTGAGAAATAAAATCGATTTTTTCAAAACTTGGTTAACTTACATTTGTACCATACTTATCAAACGACCCATATATATATATATATATATATATATATATATATTGTACAATTATATTTTTATCGAAGATTAAATAAATAATTCTAGTATATTACAATTCATTTGAGGTCATCAATACTTTTCAAATATGAACATGTGTTATTAGAAAATTCCAGAATTCTTCATTGTGTTAGAAATTTAGAAAGGACAGCTAGTGATCGATAGACGCTACGTAGAACAATTTATACTCGCAATGAAATTTAATGCTTATGAATGATTTACATTTAAATTCATTTCTGGTTTGTTGAACGGTATTATGGAATGTTGCAGTAATATTATAATATTTGTCAGCGATTGAATATTTTTCTGATAGGTTTGATCATTAATAGATTGATTAAATCGTTTCGATTTCTTTTTATAAAGTTTACTTCATGATTGAAAAGCGTTCGTTAAAGTATTGTATATGTTTACACAGTGCAGTCGAAATTTTCTTTGAGAGGAAATTTTTCGAACGTATAATTTTTTAATATTATTTTTAATGTTATTAGGTTGTTGGCGGGAAAATAATTCTGGTTTTTGTTCTCTGAATTTTAACATTTTTTAATGAAATTGTCATTTTATTGTGTTCATGTTAATATTAGGGTGTAACATATGAAATTGCGGAATTTGTAGGTGAGAATTAAAACGCAATATTTTTAACAAAACAAAATATATTTAATCAAAATATGCTCCATCAGCTTCAATGTTTTTTTCCAACGAGAAATTAGATTGTTTATTCAATTTTTATAAAAATCGACATTTTTAGAGCTTATAAAGTCTTCGAATCCTTGAATCACTTCTATTTGGTTTCGGAAATTTTTATTTCTTAAATAATATTCCAAGTGGCGAAAAAGATGATATCAGTCTGTGAAAGATCTGGTAAATATGGGGAATGCGGTAAAATTTCATAATTTAATGAATTTAATTTGGAAATTGTGATTCGAGATGTGTGTGGTCAAGCATTGTCTTGCAATAGTATTGGCCCATATCTGTTGATTAGCATTGGCTGTTCTGTTATTAATTTTTCATTCATATTGCCGATTTCAAAACAATATGAATCAGCCGTAATTGCTTCGTCTGGTTTTAAAAAAGAATAATGGATTATTCCTTTATTTGTCCGCCACACAGTAACCATAAATTTTTTTGATGTAATGACGGCTTGGGTGCGTGTCCTGGAGCTTCATTTGCATTGAATCATTGTCCAGATCTTTTTCTGTTATCATACAGAATCCACTTTTCATCACAAGTAATGATTCGATTTAAAAATGGCGTTTTTTAATTTCGAATCATCAATGAAGAACACACCTCTAAGCGTTTTAAACAATGCAAACAATAAACAATGCAGAATATCACTAGTAATAAATGCATGCGTAGCTAACTCATGACCTCCAAGCTATACACTGGATTTATGTAAGAATATTTAATAAAACAATTTGTTTGTATTAGTCAGATCAGCCACGACTTCCGCAAGAGTAATTCAATCACCTAATTTGAAGCAAAATTGACCAAAGTCGATGTTAACAAAAGACAGACCGAAAACGATAACCACTTTCAATACGATTGTTCTGATAATACATTTTTACACCTCAAGCGTTTTTTTATTAGCAGAGCATTTTTATTTTGAAACTGTTTATGCAGTTTTTCGCCATTTTTATAGATTAAAACATTTTTAAAAATTAAAGAATAGACACAACTGGAGCTGTAATTCTTTCTGATCTCCTGTATTTTATATCTTACTATCCTATTGCGAACTAAAGTAGAAAAACATAGATTTTTTTACTAATTAAATAAAGGAAACAAGTGCATCTACTAATATAATAAAATTAAACTCTTCATTAAAAATATATAAAAATAATATTTTGATAGATGAAATAATAATTTACTAATGTAAACATATTAACGATTTGAAATTAATTTATTAAATATTTGTATATTTGAATATTAATAAATGAATTCTATTATTTAATTTTGAAGAGATTTTTTGGAATAAACGACAGTATTGGTTTGAAACTTTGCAAATATTTAGGGCATAAGAATGTATGTCATATACCTTTTTGCAAAAACTCTTGCTCTTTTTGAAAAAATCTCTTATTTACTTCTTTATCATTTTTAATTCAATAGTCCAATTTTAAGCGAAATTAATAATTAAATCAAAGTCTATTTTACCAAAATACAGACCGAAAAATGCACTTTTTAAAGTGCATCGTCTTCATATTAATATCATTTTAATGATATTAATATGAAGACGATGAAATGACACTTTCATTGGAAAAAATAAGGTCAGAACACAGATAATAAAAACCCTAATTATTTTCCAACCAATTTAATACTTTAAATTTTAGAATAAACTTATAAATTGTTGCAGTAAGAGTAATAATAATGTGAGTGCGGTCTTAATATACATATTTTATTATCATTTGGTGTTCAAGTTCAATATAAAGAAATATAGTCTTTCGGTCGAATTATAAATATATGCAAAAATTTAACCGATTTTTGCGATGAAGACCAGTTAGATACGAGGGTGGTCCCAGAAGTACCCGACTCAACAACGAAAACGCAAAAATTTTGGAAAAAATATATTTATTTTTCAACAAAATCTCCTTTCAGCTCAATACACTTTTCCTAGCGATGTTCAATAAGTTCGATACCCTTTTTATAATAAGAACTGTCTTGCTCCTCAAAATACCCATTAACTGCCGACATAACTTGTTCATCGTTGGGAAATCTTTGACCACTGAACCATTTTTTCAAGTTTTGGGAACAGAAAATAATACGAGGGGGCTAAATCTGGCGAATAGGGTGCATGAGGTAGCAATTCAAACTTTAATTCATTAATTTTTGGCATTGCAATAACGGATTTGTGAGCTGGTGCATTGTCCTGATGAAACAACACTTTCTTCTTAGCTAAATGCGGCCGTTTTTGCTTGATTTCTTCGCTCAAACGTTGCAATAAGTTCGCATAATACTCGCCGTTGATAGTTTTTCCTTTTTCAAGATAATCAATGAAAATTATCCCACGCGCATCCCAAAAAACCGACGCCATGACCTTGCCTGCAGATGAAACGATCTTCGCCTTCTTTGGAGCCGGTTCTCCCTTTTCAGTCCATTGTTTTGATTGTTCTTTTGTCTCAGGTGTGAAGTGATGGACCCATGTTTCATCCATGGTTATGAAACGGCGCAAAAATTCTGCTTTGTTGCTGTGAAACTTCGCTAAACACTCAATTGAAACATCTTCACGACACTGTTTTTGCTCGAGTGTGAGCAAACGCGGCACCCATCTTGTACACAGCTTTCTCACGTCCAAATTTTCAGATAATATGCGATGTACCGCACTTTTTGAAATTCCTACTATGTCTGCTAGCTCGCGCACTTTCAGTCGACGATCATCCAGTACCGCTTTGTAGATTTTCTTCACCATTTCTGGAGTCGTCACCTCATTTGGTCGACCACTGCGATGCTCGTCTTGGCAGCTCGTACGGCCTCGTTTAAACTCTGCAACCCAATATTTCACTGTTGTAAACGAAGGAGCAGACTCACGCAGAGTAGAATCCAGTTCAGCTTTTATATTGGTTGGGCTGAGGCCTTTCAAATAAAAGTATTGTATCACGTAACGATGACCAATTTTCTTCCTTTTCACAAATTCACTGAAAACGTTCACTATTGATGGCTGCCAAACAAATACTAAAAAACGTGGCGTCCTCAAACTTGAAACATATGCTTTATAGATTGCGTACTTTCTAATACAGTGATATTTTTCAAACAACTATCGCCATCTTTAGGTCAGGACGGGTACTTCTGGGACCACCCTCGTATAATAGGCCTAAAAATCCTTTCAATTCTGTTTTGTCTACTCGCTAGCATACCTTTCTCTTGAATACCGATTCGAAAAAGAATCGATAAATTTATTCTTATATAATAAGATTAGATCTAAAATATCATCCGTGATAAAACAATTCTAGGTTTCAAGTTCTGTCTTGACATTCTTTGCGTTTGACTGAACTAACGGAAGTTGACAAAATATTTTGCAGCTGCCTTCTCAATTATCTTCTTATTTGATTTTTCAACCATTTCGATTCTTTATCTTTTCCAAGAAAATACTTTTCATTCGTGTCTAATTCATCTTCACTAGAAATATCTTGTTAGGTATCCGAATCTTCTGCACAAACTTCCACATATTCTAAATTACTTTCATTTTCGCATTCGACTCTACCATTCTTATCATCGGATCGAGCAATATTCGCTGAATCTCTTCAACATCTAACGGATTATCCAATCGATATATTTGTCCAGTCATTTTCAACGTTAAATGAAGAAAAAAACAACTAAACAAAAACTGATATCGGAGTTCGAGGTATCTCTCAGATAAAATTTATTATCAAATATCACACACCTTTACATAATACGTGTTATACCCAAACTGACTGTATAAACAGTGAGGAATATCACTAGTAATATATGCATGGGCAGCTACTCATGTCCTCCAAGCTATACACTGGGCGTGTGTCTAAGAATATTTAATAAAACAATTCGTTTTTATCTGTCAGATCATCCGCAAACTTTGCAGGATTAATTAGTCATTAGTAAATTGATAAACTTTTATTATTTCTAACAGGTGGGCTGAAAAGTTCGTAGGCTGACACATAGATGGCGCTACTAGTATCAAATCCATATGATTTTTAGTTAGCCCTAACCTTCAAAAGATGCGTGTATAAATTTGACAGCTGTTGCACTATTAGTATCTGAGTTATAGCATTTTTAGTGAAAGAACTTTTGTTACCTCGAAAAAATGGATAAAAAGGAATTTCGTGTGTTAATAAAGCATGGCTTTTTGGCGAAAAAAAATACTGTTGAAACCAAGGCTTGGCTTAATAAACATTATTCGGACTCTGCACCAGGAAAATCAACCGTAGAGAAGTGGTTTGCTAAATTTAAACGAGGCGAAATGACCACCGAGGACGATGCACGCAGTGGACGCCCCAAAGAGGCTGTTACCGACGAAAACATCAAAATAGTCCACAAAATAATTTTTGATAACCGTAAAGTGAAGTTGATTGAGATAGCTGAGATCCTAAAGATATCAAAGGAACGTGTTGGTCATATCGTGCATGAATATTTGGATATGCGAAAGCTCTGTTCAAAGTGGGTGCCGCGCGAGCTCACAATCGACCAAAAACAACAACGAATCGATGATTCTAAGGAGTGTTTGGAGCTGTTCAATCGTAATAAATCCGAATTTTTGCGTCGATATGTGACGATGGATGAAACATGGCTCCATCATTTCACACCGGAGTCCAATCGACAGTCAGCCGAGTGGACTGCACGTGATGAACCGACTCCAAAGCGTGGAAAGACGCAAAAGTCGGCTGGCAAGGTTCTGGCACCAGTATTCTGGGATACTCATGGTATAATATTCATGGACTATCTTAAAAAGGGAAAAACCATAAACAGCGACTATTACGTAGCGTTATTGGAGCGTTTAAAAGACAAAATCGCGAAAAAGCGGCCTCATTTAAAGAAGAAGAAAGTGCTGTTTCATCAAGACAATGCACCGTGTCACAAATCAATGAAATCGATGGCGAAATTGCAAGAACTGGGCTTCGAATTGCTTCCGCATCCACCGTACTCTCCAGATCTGGCCCCCAGCGACTTTTTTCTGTTCTCAGACCGCAAGAGGATGCTCGCTGGACGGAAATTTTGCTCCGATGAAGAGGTAATCGCCGAAACTGAAGCCTATTTTGAGGCTAAAGACAAATCGTATTATAAAAATGGTATCGAAATATTGTATGACCGCTATAATCGTTGTATCGCCCTCGAAGGGAACTATATTGAATAATAAAATTCAATATAGTTCCCTTCGCCCTTTCCCTTCCCATCAAAAATTTTCTATGCAAGCCTACGAACTTTTCAGCCCACCTGTTATTTATAACTTCTCATTTTTACCTGAATGAAAAAATAACTGATATTAAACGAACTACTCGTTAGGAATAAAACATAATTGACAGAGAATGTAATCTAGTTTATACGTTGAGCTATGTATCGAATTAAATACACACGTCTTTCTTAAAAAAAACTATTCTCATTATTGTAATAAAACTGTCGAAAAACATTCAAAACGAGGTAAAAAAGAATAAAAAAAGTCATATTTTTTTAATATACCGTTAAAAAGATATACTACATATTAAAGATAACCGAAGACTGCCTTTCGACTAGTGAGATTGTCAAACAGAACACTTGTATCATATATAGACCGTATTAAATAGAAAAGAATTCGGATATACAAATCAAACGGTTCCATTACGTCACGATTGATACAATTCTTCAATATTCTCGTTGTTAAATAAACAATTGTATCGTTAAAAAAGAGAAACGTTCACTTTTTTGATACGTAATCGAAAATGAAATAAGAATGAATTCTGTTCCAGTGTTTCTCAATGTTTTTGCCGCGTGACCGAATATGATTGTAATGGTTCCACGGCCCAAATGTTTATAATGTAAAATGTTTAAGTATCTGGTAAACTGGAGTCTATATATTATATAAATAAATAAAATTATGCATATTTGATAATAATTTCTAAGTGTGAAATGTAAGGTTCTGAAGAATTTCGATTTATAATAAATACGAGGTGTGATCAAAAAGTAACGAGAATTTTTAAATTTCGCAGGTTTGAAGAGTCCGTTTGTCAAAAAATTTTTTTATTATGTTGGTACACATGTCCCTAAAGTATAAAAAAAATTTCAGCTGTTTTCATTGTTTACTTTTTAAGTGGCAGCCGCTAAGGTAAGACGTGTTTTTTGAGCTCGGCGATTTTTGTTCATTAAAAAAAATGGATCAAAGAATTTGTATTAAGTTTTGCGTAAAAAATGAAATAAAGTGCAACAAAGTGTGTGAAATGTTAAGAAAGGCCTATGGTGACTCTATTATGAGTAAACCAAGAATTTATGAGTGATATGAACGTTTTTCAGACGGTCGTGAAAGCGTCGAACATGATGATCGTTCTGGGCGCCCTAACACTTCAATTAATGAGGATAACGTCCAGGAAGTTAAGCAAATGATTTTAAAAGATCGACGAATCTCTATCAGAGAAGTCGCTGATGACATTGGTATATCATATGGATCATGTCAAGCAATTTTCACTGACGTTTTAGGCATGACACGTGTGGCAGCCAAATTCGTCCCAAAATTGTTGAATTTTGATCAAAAACAACATCGAATAGATGTATCCGAAGAATTTCTGAATAAAGCCAATAACGATCCAGAATTTATGAATTACATCATATCTGGTAACGAAACATGGGTTTATGGGTATGCCGTTGAAACCAAGGCACAATCATCGCAATGGAAGCTGCCTGGTGAGCCAAGACCGAAAAAAATTCGTCAAGTTCGATCAAAAGTGAAGGTTCTTCTCACTGTTTTTTTTTTTGATTCGAAGGGCATAGTGCATCATGAATTCCTACCAGAAGGTCGCACTGTCAATAAAGAATACTACTTGGAAGTTATGCGCCGTTCACGCGAAGAAATTCGACGAAAACGACCGGTATTGTGGCAAAACAATTCGTAAAAACTGCATCACGATAACGCTCCCTCTCACACCTCGTTAGTTGTGCGTGAATTTTTGGCAAAAAATAATACTATTGTCATACCTCAGGCACCATATTCACCGGACATGGCACCCTGTGACTTTTTTTTGTTCCCAAGGTTGAAAAAAATATTGAAAGGACGACGTTTTGATACCATTGATGAGATAAAAGAAGAATCGCTGAAGGAGCTAAGAGCTATATTAAAAAGTGAGTTTGAAAAGTGCTTTGAAGACTGGAAAAAGCGTTGGCAAAAATGTATCATGTCAGGGGGGATTACTTTGAAGGGGACAAATTCGAAATTGAAGAATAAATGAATAATTTTTGAGAAAAAAAATAATTCTCGTTACTTTTTGACCACACCTCGTACTTTAATTTCAGTTTTTATTATTGAAATTAATTATGAAAAAATGTAAGACTAGCGATTTCAAATAAGACTGTCTCAAATTATTAAAATCACTAAAATAGCTTGAAATTTTACAGTGGTACCTCGATTTACAAACTCAATTCGTTCCAGTCCAAAGTTCGTATCTCGAAAAGTTTGTATCTCAAAACCCAGTTTTCCATTATATCTTAGACAAATCAATTAATCCGTTCCAGGACTTGGAAATATTGAAAAAAATGCGTTTGTATCCAAAATATAATTACTTTTATTTATGAGATTTTTGGTTTTACATGATTTTTTTTTAAAAAAAAAACATTTTCTATGAAAATGCTGATTCTTTTTGTCTCTCGGTGAAGAAAGTCTGAGGAAGTTATCCAGCGTTGAGTCTTTCGCTTTATCAACACTTTCTTAAAATGATTAATGACATTGTTATTAAAAATATTGGTGACTCTACAGACGACGTCTTAGTTTGGATGCCACTTGCTAACAATCTCTCTTAATTCGCTCCAGTGTTACAATTTTTTTTTAAGTCATTTGTTTTAATCACTTCTTTTTTTTTACTATCTTCTTCGGTCTCTAAAGACATTTGCTTTTCTTCCTCATCCTTTTCTTTCTCCTGCTGTTTTCTTAACTCATGTAGCTCTTCAGTAGTCAGATCAACCTTGTGTTGTTCTAACTAATCGATATCTGCTTCGTTAACTTCTAAGAGCATTGGACAAGGAAACAACCGTATTTATAGTAATGTCAGTTTCGCTTTTAAGTCTTTCTAAGTCAGTTTCTCGAACGCAGTGGGACCATAGTTTTTTCCAGGCTGATTTTAATGTTTTCATAGAAACCCTTTCCTATGCTTGATTAATAATTCGCAAATAATGAAGAATATTAAAATGATTTTCCCAAAAATCCTTGAGAGTTAATTCTGTGTCGGTGGTAATTTCGAAACATTTTTGGAAAAGGATTTTGATATAGAGTTGTTTGAAGTTTGACAATAACATATTGATCCATTGGCTGTAAGAGCGATGCAGTATTAAGAGGCAAGAACTTAATTTTGATAAAATTAAATTCTTCGTTCAAATCTTTTTTCAACTGTGGTGGATGTGCTGGAGCATTGTCCATTATAAGAAGAACTTTTTCAGGTAAACCCTTCTATTGTAGATACCATTTTAAGGTGGGAGCAAAGATCTCTGTCATCCATTCAGTGAAAAATTATCTAGTTACCCATGCTCTGCTGTTAGCTCTCCGCATTATTCCAAGTTTATGTCTGTCAACATTCTGTCTTTTAAAGACTCGATGGTTTTTAGAGTGGTAAACCAACAAAGGTTTTATCTTCAGATCCCCACTAGCATTGGAACAAAGAAGTAAAGTTTGTGTCTTGACAATGCCATTTCTTCTTTAGTAACGAAAGTTCTTTTAGGCAACTTTTTCCAGAAAAGTGCAGTTTAATTTCAGTTGAAAACTTGCTCAAGCGCATAGTCTTCTGTCTCTATCAATTCTTGAAATTCCTTTACGTACTTTTTGGCGGCTTCTGTATAAGCACTAGCATTTTCTCCATGCCTTAGAATACTGTGGAAAAAGGTTCTATTTTTGAATTTTTCAAATCATCCTTTACTAGCTTTAAATTCATCATTGATATCTTTCCTGCTGCTATTGGATGGGGACTTCTGTGCATGATCTCAGTAAATAGCTTGATCTTTCAAACAGATCATGTTTTGAGATACACTATCTCCTTTTAGTTGCATGTCATTAATTCAGACAAGTAATAAAGTTTCCATTTCTTCCATAACTTTATTTCTATGCGATGAAACGATTGATACTCCTTCGGCCACATCCAGATTCTTGTAAGAATCTACATTCTTGACAATTGTAGCTATGCTGGATTTGGACAATTTATATTGCGCGCACAAATCAATTTGTCTAATCCCTTTCTCATATTTTTCCACGATTTCTTTCTTCAATTTTATTGTGATTTTCTTTTTTTCTTGCATCTTAGTTTTTCTTGGTTTCATATTTAAAAAGTGATCAAAAAATTGACGCTTATATTATAGGTTATGGTAAGAAAATAATATGAATCTATAATGAAACACGTCATTCGAGTTTAAGTAATTTTGGATTTTATTCCATTTATCTTTATTTAGTTTTTTAAAAAAATACGCAAGCAATTTTATTTGTTACAACTAATAAGATATTGTCTCTTATAACAAATAGAATTTCTAACGTATTTTTTATAAACTTTAAATCCAACAATGAAATATGTCTTTTGATATCAATAGATTTTTTATGTTGCATACATTTTTTTAAAGTAATTTGTCTGTTGCAACAGAAGAAACAATTACAGTATTTCGGTGAACCTTCTTTGGGATACACTGCCCCATAATGTCAGAAACAAGAAATATATTTTATAAAAGTGATAATGAAAACGTTATTGCCAAATTATAAACATATGTTACAGTAGTACTCGAAAATCTTACGGCTCGTATATCGAAATTAAGTTCGTATCTAGGACCAAAATAGTGTACAAAAAAGTTCGTATGTCGAAAAGTGCGTATGTAGAGCTGTTCGTAAGTCGAGGTACCACTGTATTTCTTAAAAACTCTTATATAAATAATGAATACAATAATACAAAATAGCATTTAATGACTTTGTTGTTTTTTACTTTCATTTTATTTATTAATTTTTACTTCTACAGAATTATTTAATCCAATTCTCATTGTTAAAATAATGCTAAATTGATTTCTAAAGTTATTTTTCGTAACTATTGCTGAAAATTTAACAGGTTTTTGCAAAAATAATTGCGGTTTTTCTCATTTTAAGTTTGCCCCTGATTTATCTTAATACCGTTATCTTTTGTTGTAGTCATGTGATAAGTCATTGTAAACAATGAAATCAGCACTTCTGATTTCAGCTTATGTCTATTGTTTTCATTTTTTAGTATTCTTAGTTATAACCTCTTAAATTATCTATAGTAGAACTATATTTTTTTTTAATTTGAAATAAAGCACAGAATTTGCTCTAAAATTTCCAGTTTCTTTATTATAAATATTTAGTTGGAGGTATGCAATTTATAAATGAAAAATAATATCGTGAAACTGATCACCTCTTTTTTCTTACAAGTAACTATTCTTTTGTTCAAATTTTCTATAACATCCCTACACATCTGTGGCTCTATTTCGCCAATTACTTTTTGAATTTCATCTTTTATGTCAGGAAATTCTTTTAGGAATATTGGCGTATACCTGCCCTTTTACGTGACCCCGAAGAAAATAGTCAAACGGTATTGAATAGCAGGATCTTGGTGGTCAGTTAATCTTCGGAAAGTAACTATGAATGTATCGTTTTACAGGATCACAGCGCCCATTTCTTGTGTGCACGTTTTAGCAAAATTATTTCCATTACTACAGTTAGACGCAGATTTCTCAAATATTAGGTTGGTGCAAAAATAATTGCGGTTGTTGTCATTTTAAGTTTGGCGCCGAATTTTCTAGATACTATTATCATTTGTTATAGTTATAGCAATACTTATTTCAGCTTATGCCTATTGTTTACCTTCTTTAGTATTGTTGGATATAACTTCTTAAATTAGTTATTGAAAAAAGCAAATTCGTGCGATTTTGTTGTATGACTTTAAATTGGGACGTAAAGTAGCAGAAACTGCTCGAAATATCAAATTTGTTTTGGTGATGAGTTAATCAGTGAACATATAGCTCAACACTGGTTCCAAAAATTTCGTGATGGAAACGAAAGTCTTTGTGATGAGGAGGGTCATGGATGTCATTCAGCTATAGACAATAATGATTTTTGAAACATTATTGAAGTGAACCCACGTAAAATAACTCGAGAGGTGGCAGAAGAATTCATTGTTAAACATTCAACAGTTGTTTGACATTTGAGCCTAAGTGGAAAGACAAAAAAGCTGGATAAATGGATGTCGTATGAACTAAACGAGCATCAAGCAATTCGGTGATATGAAGTCTGCTCTGCGCTTCTTTTGCGTAATAAAAATGATCCATTTCTTGATCGTATTGTCACATATGATGAAAAGTGGATTATTTACAACAATCAGAAACGTTCGTCACTGTGGATAGACCGAGGAGAAGCACCAAACCAGTTTCCTATATCGAAGACTCCTGAAAAAAAGGTATGGTTACTGTTTGGTGGTCGGAAAGTGATATCACTCATTACAATTTCTTAAATCCTAATGAAACAATGACAGCAGATAAATATTGTCAGGAAATTGAAAAAATGAATGAGAATTTGCATCCTTCACGGCCAGCATTAGTCAATCGAAGAGGACCAATTCTTCTTCATGACAACGCCGGACCACACGTCTCACAAATGACTTTGAAAAAATGAAATGAACTGGGTTATGAAACCTTACCTCACTCACCTTATTCTTCTGACCTTTCTCTAACAGATTATCATTTTTTAAACATTTGAGAAATTTCCTACGAGACAAGTATTTTCACAGATAAAGCATCAACTCGAAACGCTTTCTATGAATTCATTAATTCCAGGACTTCAAAATTCTATTTTGTAAGAATAAACAAACTTGTTTTCCATTAGGAGAAATGTGTCCAGGCCAATAGTATTTATTTTGATTGATAAATATAATTTTTAACTGATCTATGAGTCTTTATACTCGATAACCGTAAAAACCGTAATTATTTTTGCACTAACTTAACAGTATTTCACATTTTTTTTCTTCATATCCAAACATAAAGAAAACAAAAACTGTTTTATTAATAAAAAACTGTTCTTAATGGTCAGATTTTGTATTTGTTCAAGTTAGCAATACTTCAAGAGCCATCTAAGTTTTCTTTATTTATTGAATCACACTGTCGTATATATAATTTTATTTCTTTCCCGTTCTCGTCACGATTATAATAACTTAATTATTGTATTCGCATCAGAAAGTTAAGAATCAAGGTCGCTTTATCTTTGTCAGTTTTGAAACTCATTCATAAATTCATAATATAAAATATTGACATTTAATTAATTTATAGACACCCAGCACACACACACACATATGTAAATATATATATATATATATATATATATATATATATATATATATATATATATATACATTATACATGTATAATATTCACAAAGTTTATTGCCAATTAACTTTCTATGAAAGTTCAGTTTGTTAACCGACTATCATCTAAAAGAAAGAATAAAGCAAAAAATACACACATATATATATATATATATATATATATATATATAATATTTTTGTAAAACAATATAATAGTAAGCACAGCAATAAAGAATAATTAATCAAAACAGTTAAAATCAATATTTATATCACAAAAATGATAATGCATCACATATTTTTTGGTAATTATGAGTACTGCCTAGAATAAATGCCAGAACTATGTACAAAATGTCATTATTTCATTTTGGGTATAAAGTTAATCGAATTTAGAAATTAGTACAAAATCAGATCTTTTTAGAAAAGCATAGCAATAATTAATAAAAATCATAAACTTATATCAGTATCAAAAAATTGAAGAACATTATACTTTTAAAGAAATTATATGTTTGAAGAACTCATTAAAAAAATCGGTCTTTTATATGATAAGATCCATATCATAATACATTCTATAATTAATAGGTTCAAATAATATGGTATATTCTGCAAATAAATTGGTAGAAGTTTAATTTTCTTAAAGATAAATTACTTAAAAAAATAATGGAAATCCAAAAATTGGTATCAATAAAATTATTTGTGCGGTATCAATAATAATCAAAGGATAAATTAAAAAGTAAAGGATATTTATGAAATAGAAAAATCTTATTTTACATATAGATCATTTTTATACATACTCTTTCTTAGCTATTAGGCTTTTACTCCAACGCCCAATGGGCTCTTAGACATTGTCCTGGAAGAACATTTTTGGTCTCCTGCAGTTTATTAATAACTTTCTCAATAAAAATAGATTTTAGTTTCCCAAAATTAAATTATTTGATTGAAATTGTTGAAAAGGATTTATTACCCACAAATTTCACAAACAAATATCTCCTGTAGATGGGAAATATTGAAAAAATTAAGGGAAGAAGCTGTTAAAAAATATTCAGTACTTAACAGATGCATCTATTGTTCTTAGTTCTTAGAGAATATTTCAGTATTACAAGTATTTCTACGGAAGGTGGCAGCTGTCATTTCGCGACCCACAGGTTGAGAAACGCTGCTCTATTCAAATCGCCGAAATGACAAAAGATACGAGCGGATCGTCTATTTCACCATCGCTAGATAATTACCATTTGATTTAGTCTAATGACGACTACCGTCTTGTCGTATTTCGAATAGGAATGTGAAATTCTCTTTTTGTGACCAGCTGTAATGCAATACATGATAAATCTGTCATATTTCATAGTATAATGTTACGCCCACTTACTAATGAACCTGCGGTTTAGAATCGAATGTAAAGCAGTAGCCGTAATAATGTAACGAATTAGAAGTGCGGAGCCAAAGGCGAACAATTCTTATTCTTACTTAAGTACGGCACTCACTCGACGTGCATTCTGTGCGCTCGATGAGCGTGATTTATTTTATTAATCAATTAGAAAGGTGCTCGCAATTAAAAGACATGTTGCACTGATTGCTTCTCTGTTAAATGTTAATCAGTTGGAATCGATTAATTGATCGTTGTTCGTGACGACATTATAGTCTGTTGAATGTGTGTAACTATTCGAGTTTTTATAATGCGGAGGAAATAACATACGCTCTCAGTGTGCTTAATATACAAACTATTCCGAAAAGAATATAAATCGTTAATCGATCGATTATGTCTGTTAAACGTACGTTGCATGTAAATGATATTCATCATTTACGAAATTGGAAATGGCGCGACAGTAAAATATACTTTCTATCAACGATTTTTAACGAGCTGTCCGTAAATTATTGTTCCGACATTCGAAAGATTTAAATGTGTTTGTAAATTCGTAGCACAGCTGAAATTTATCGTCCACTGAAGTGATATATTTTTGTTCTTTTCAGCAATGTTACATGGATTTGAATAAAACGTTGACCGTTATGAATAATTTATAACCGTTTATTTAATTATTATTTTTAATTTAAATCGATTAAATGATTAAAGCAGGTGAATTTAAGAAATCACCGAACACATTTGCATTATTTATAAATGAAGAACACGGTTAACAGTTGACAACACTACAGCTAAATATCTAACTGAGCAAGAAAATATATGCTAAATTTACGTTTGATACATTCTTAATTAGTCAAAATAAACTTATTCAAAATGTGTGGTACTATTCAAAAGTAAAATATCATTTAGCGGCGTTTTTATAAAGCGAATTAACGGGAATTAAATATTTAGAACACTGTATCTATCTATCTATCTATCTATAATATATATGTATATATATATATATATATATATATATTATATAATATATATATATATAATATAATACATATATATATATAATATATATATATATATATATATAATATATATATATATATATATAATATATACATATATATATAATATATATATATATATATATATAATATATATATATATATATAATATTATATATACATAATATTATATATATATATATATATATATATATATATAATATATATATATATATATATTTATATATTGTCGGACAAAAATTAATTGCGTTTTTTTTAATAGATAGACATACATGTCTTGAAATGTAACTAACGTAACGAAATGTAAACCATTATTGACATCTGTCCATAAAAAAAAAAATAAAATTTGACAGAAAAGATGCGAAGAAACCACTGGACTTTCAAAAAACAGAGTAATTTTTAGCGACGAGAGTAAGTTTGTAACCAAACAGTTTGGCGAAGTAGCACTAATAATGCTTCAATTAACAAGCTCCTGCAACCAACTGTAAAACATGAAGGAGGAGGTGTCGTGATGTGGACATGTTTTTTCTTGGTATGGTGTGAGAAGAATATATATTATTGAAGGAAAGATCACTATAATATTTTACAAGAAAATTTACACCGATCCCCTGAAACATTGGGATTGAGTCGGAATTTTACTTTTCAACAGGACAACAACCGGAAGCATACGGCTAAAATAACCAAAGGATTTTTCACAAACAATGAAATAGGTGTGTTTGAATAGCTATCGATGTTGCCCAACCTTAATCCTATTGAACATTTGTGGGACGAATTGAATCGCAGGATCTTCACATCTTCAAGACACAACATTACTCAATTTAAAGATAAAATTTTGGAAGCATGGTCTAGTTTATATCTCAGTGCCGTGGAAAACTTGATAGAATCAATGCCTAGATGGTCTTAATATTTTAATTTTTAATATTTTTAAATTTTTAATATTTTAATGGCAGCCATTAAAATATTAAAAATTTTAAAAAAAATGTTTTGATTTTCTATATTATTTTGTTTGTCTAACTTTTTGTTTAACTTTTGGCACGAGTCCTAGAAGTAGTTTTTGTATAATTTATGATTTGTTTGTTAAAGCATGATTGCTAAGTCCTTATCAAAATAACTATTATTAATTAAGGTTTATAATATATAATCAGTGTTTATAATTAGTGTTATATATCAGTTTTCATTTTTTCATTTTAATCAGGTTTATAATCAGAGTTTCATTTGAAGACATTTTTATTTTTTCATTTTTTATGTTATTTTTCATTTCAAATGAATTTTGGAGGGCACTGTATATATATATATATATATATATATATATATATATATATGTATATATATAAGTACATTGTATTACATTAATTACAATGACCCAGATGGTGAACTTCTACCAATAAGTATAATATTTGAAAATAAATATGTACTTATCAAAGGAATGGAAATTTGATGTAACGGAATATTAAATAAGTACGATATTTATTATTTATGTAATAATGGATTTTAAATTTATTTTACAAGTATATATATATATATATATATATATATATATATATATATATATATATAGTTTAGACAGAGAAAATATTTATGTAAAAAAATATTGATTTACAGTTCTTCATAATTTTTTATAAACATTTTATATATAAATCCTAACTGTTAGGTATTCAAGGAGAAGTAAAAGAAAAGAATAATATCTTGTATGTTTGCGCATAGAGAATGTTAATGGCGTTTAAGAGAAATGCATATAAATCCATAATATAACATTCGATAGTTCGACAGATACGTGAGAAATAGTCACCAGTGTAAATAATATGTAGTCCGATAGGAGACAGCTAAGCAAATTTCTCGTCTGAATGTTTACTATTCGCACTACACAACGCATGATAGCTGCTACGTTAGCTACAATACACACAAACACACACACACACACACACACACATTGCACAAACTGCATTTATGTGCGTCGCATGCATATAAAATCGTACACTAGCGCAAAACGCAGCACCGAATGCAACACTACGCCAGCACGAATACAAAATGCAAGGTGTTACATTATAGATTTATGAATGGAATTGCAGCAGACAACAAGCAAGAATCTTGTATCGTTGTCTGATTCGTCTTGTCGTTTTGTTTTGTAACACAGTGCTGTCGTCGAACGTGTTTCTCATTGACGTGGGTGTATTTTTTCGGGCTCGACATACACAAACAGACCCGATGATTATTGATTTAATGTAGGTTTTTATCATTCAGACATATTACATTACATTAGAATACATACATAAATTAATAAACGAAACGTTTTCAACGCATCATTTATTTCTCTCGAAGCGACGAACAACAAAATAAAGTTTTCAGTTCACTTTAAAAAATATGTAATTTTAGTAAAAGTATCATTACAGTCAAGAAAATATATTTATAGCCGTTGTTTTCAGTCTACTTACACTTGTTTGTGTGCATGTCAATAATAATATATTATTTTCTTTTAAATAAAACGATTTTGGCTAACACAAATCAAAAAAATCTAATTTTCCGATAGTTATATATATATATATATATATATATATATATATATATATATATATATAATAGTTCAGACTCCCAACAACACAAGGAAGTATGGAAACATGCATGTTGGGAATAACAAGAAGAGATAGAAAGAGAATAGAATGGATAAGAAAACAAACAGGAGTCACAGATATAATAAGAAGAGTAAAGAGTCTGAAATGAAAATGGGCGGGACATGTAGCAAGAAGAGAGGACAACCGATGGACAGGAGAAATTATTGACTGGGAACCAAGGAATATGAAAGACCCAGAAAGAGACCAATGAACAGATAGGATAAGGATATTAAAAACTTTCTTGGGAATCTGTGGAAAAGAGAGGCACTGAATCGAACAAAATGGAAAATCATGGAAGAGGCTTTTATCCAGCAGTGGATTAACAGAGGCTGAAGATGATGATATATATATATATATATATATATATATATATATATATATATATACAGGTTGGTTCCACTTAACGCTCATACGATCCTCGGATGAATTTTCACTCAATTTCATTTTTAACATACTATAACTAGCTAAAGATACAAGATACAACTTTGTGCTCTTTGCTATTTATTTAAAACTATAATCACAGATAATAAGGACCAATATTAAATATATAAAATTATTTATATTTTAATACATGGAAAACTTACGCTAACGGTCTTTGGGTGAAATTTTACCCATCATATAATATTGCATGTTTATATATAAATATGATGTTTATAAAACGCACGTGTATCATGGGCCATAATACACTGAGAAAGATAATGAAGAACTGTTTGAAAAGAGTGATGGTGTCTCCGAGAATAAAGAAAATATCGTACCCATTCCAGAAGTACCCTTATAGATTATTTATCGATCAAAAGATAAGAAAGTTATATAAAAAATGTATTGAGCAATCAATAAGGGAAGACACGAGTTGAAAATATAACAAAGGATTAAGTTGGAATAACATGTTACTCTGCTTCTCGAATCGGAAGTATCGAAGATACTTTGAATTATGCTTTACCCAATCTATATAAAATATCGTTATTGACAATGCAAATATAAGTCAGTGAGTATTTAGTGAAAATTGGAAAGACGTGGATTAGGATCTCTCGTCGAAATTTTTTCAACATCACCCTGAAGTAGATGTTGCCGTCAATTTTCTATATCAAATGAGACTCTCTATTTTTGATTTCAGATTAATAAACTAGATTTTTTAGGAAAAATGAGACCAAAAACAACAAAATCTGTTAAATAGTTGTATATAAAAGAATTTAAAACACTAATAATTAAAAAATAGTTTATTTATTTATATATATATATATATATATATATATATATATGTATGTATGTACTGATAAGTATGACAGTATACTTAGTCATATATTTTTCGTATTGAGATATTTAGACTTTTGCGTTTGTGTATAATAAAAATATTTTTCTATTATGTAATACATTAGTTTCCAAAGTACTTACTGTTATAATGAAAATCTTTTACGTAATTATGAAGTAGTAAAAGTATTATGAAAAAATATAAGTTTTTTAATACTTCATAATACTTAGCCTATTTTTAAAATAATTCAAACATCTTCAAAATTACCGATAACAAAAATATTTCAGTTTTATTCAAAAAAGGAAGTTTTAAACAACAGTATTCATTTAAATTTTGTAATTTGTATCACGTTAACTTAATTTAGAATAAGACTAGAGATTTTTTTTCTTAGGTAACGTTATTTTATTGTTGTGATGTTTTGAAAGTACGAAAATATTCATGGAAAATTGGCGGAATGTATGGATAACATATCCATTATATCCTTATGTTTTTCCTTTATAAGCGGTCGGATAGCCGCATAAAGTGGAAATAATTGAATTTTTTCGTGTATTTGCGACCTTTATTTTCGGTGAAATATCTAAAATCTGAAATTCTGCACTATAATCTAAAGATGTTTCATAAAATATTCGATAACGGACATCTTATGAAAATCTGATCCATTATATTTTCAACCAATAAACAGATTCTACTTTAATATTTTTCGTTCCCTTCGTAATTGATTTCTCTAGAGATTTTGTTTTTCAATATCAATATAATTACTTGTTTGAGAGCTATAAGCAAAGAAGTTGATTTAATTTTACGGTTATTTACGTTGAAAATAAATAAAATTTTATACAAAAATTAGATAGGGACATGCATTTTTCCAGATAAACAAAGTATACTGAAAAGTAAGTCACCTAGCCAACTATCAAAGTAAACAAAAACAGAATTATGTTTATCGACCAAGTTTGCAAAATTATTAAACAGTACATTTTTGTACAGTACATTTTTTTTCTAAGTTCTTCTAGATTTTTAAATATAAATAATTGTGATATAAAATAAATCATAAAATCATTTTTGTCATTTTTTTTTTACTTGATCCACTGTCATAATTACCTGCACATATAATAACAGTCCACAGTACCCCTTATTTTTATTGATGACCACATATTAGAAACTTCGTGAGTGGCTTCATTTTGACGAGTCTACCATACTTTTCCTCTGCAAAAATTCTCGGTAACGCTGATTTTCAAATGCGTGATTCTGAAACATGTCAATTTTATAATGTTACGTAATGCAATGACTACACACTTTTTTTGCAGTGAAATTGAAAGATAATTTGATAAAAATACGAAACAAAACTTGACCTACAGCAATCCGGCGACTGATAAATCTACCGCCTGCTACATATCGAAATAACAAGGTGGTGTTTTGTGATTACCATAGGTTTAATTTTTGCAAGATTGTTTAATAAATAAATGTCATTTTTACGATAACCGGTATGACGATTACCACGTGTCAGCCAAAAATCACACGTGATAGATGAGTATATTCTATCACCGAATATTGCCGTGCCCGACGAAAATATTGCGCCGTATTGCCAGTCCGACAAAAAAAAATGCGTTCGAAAACGCAGTGTTACCGAGCATTTTCCCAGAGGAAAAGTGTGCTAGACTCGTCAAATGAAGCCACTCATAAAGTTTCAGATATGTAGTAAACAATACAAATAAGGGGTTACTTACTGTGGACTATTATAACCTTTTAAATTGAATTTAAGCCGGCAAATGTTAATTATGTAATTTATGAGAATTCTGGAGAAATAAGAGGTAACTTTTCATTTCTCGGGAATTGAAAACTATAAATAAATCTTAAACACTAATTCATTTATGATTTTGTAATGACAGAAACCTTTAGTGTAGGTAAAACATTTATTTAAATTTCTAATTTAAATTCGTGTAGGAGCTTGAAATTAATATAAAAGAATGTTTATGAATTTTTATATTTATGTATATTTAAAAAAAGTGTACAGCATATTATTTTTTAAATATATAAATTAAACATTTTTGAAATAATTAATGTTCTCTTTGTTTTCAGATAAAATTATCAATAATAGAACACACTTGAAGAAAAAGGTGAGTGAAAACTAATTTAACACTATCATAATTACCAATATATATATATATATATATATCACCATCATTATCATCATTAGTTTCTGTAAATCCACTGCTGAATAAAGGCCTCTTCTATGATTTTCCATTTTGTACGATTGAATGCCTCTCTTTTCCACTGATTTCAGATTAAAACTTTAATTTCTTTATCTCATTTGTTCATTCGTCTCTTTCTTGGCTTTTTTATATTCCTTGGTTTCCAGTTAATAATTTCTGTTGTCCATCGGTTGTCTTTCCTTTCTGCAATGTTCCTCGCACATTTCCATTTCAGACTCTACTCATCTCATTATATCTGTGACTCCTGTCTGTTTCCGTATAGATTTTCTTTTCTTATTTTTTTTTTGTTATTATTAGCATGTATCTTTCCATACTTCTTTATATTGTTTGAAATCTTTGAATGATTTTAGTGTTAAGCAACCATGTTTCGCTGCCGTAAGTAAGAATTGGTAGTATACATTGATCTAATAATTTTTTCTTCAAATACAGTGGGATTGTTGATTTAAATATCGAGGTGTTTCGTCCAAATACTCTCCATCCCATTTTTATTTTCCTGTTTACTTCTACAATGAATGATCCAACTTTTATGATAAGCTGGTCTAAATAAACATATTTCGTTACTTCTATTTCTGTTCCCTTTATTTCAATTTTCTTTGGGCAGACAAACATATTGAATAACACTTTTGTTTTGGTGCGGTTTATGTTTAAGCCAATTTTCTGACTGGCATCATCTAGTTCTTTTATCCTCTTTGCAGCTCTTCCGGAGTATTTTCAGAGATAACGATAGCATCAGCATATCGGAGATGACTTATTCCTTCGCTTTTTAAATCGACTCCTTTGTCCTCCTAATCGAACGATTTGAATACTTACTTACTCTAAGGCTATATATATATATATAGGCTATATATATACATATATATATATATACATATATATATATATACATATATATATATATATATACATATATATACATATATATGTACATATATATACATATATATATATATACATATATATATATACATATATATATATATATACATATATATATATATATACATATATATATATATATATATATATATATATATAATAAAACATTTACTATTTTAAAATAATTGAATCGTATGAAGATACTACAAATGTATATGTTAAATTTAAAATTTATTTTAAAAATTAAATAATTATCTGAACTGCGGTAAAATGCAATGAAATTCAAATTATGGTGAATAGCATAACATAGGATTAAAGGTTTAATTTTATTAAAGTAAAATTTAATGAAAACATAATTTATTCACATAAAATTAAATGTAAGTGTACATATTTCTGTTTCTCTCTCTGTTATATATATATATATATATATATATATATATATATATATATATATATATATATATATATATTTATACACATAAAGTCTGTTCATAAAAAAGGTTGATAATAAAGTTAAAAATAAAATTCTAAAAATAACACGTACTTGAAAAAGTAATATAAAGTGTTAAAAAAGAAAAAGTAAGTGTGTGATAATGTATTAAATAGGTTATATGCTTTTTATGACTTTCGTATACATTTTTTTTAAATTCTAGTAATTAACGGCATAAAGATAAAATGTAATTAAAAAATACATTAAGTTTATTGCTTCACCAATTCATTAATCTTTTACGAATTTTCAATTGGCCACCAAAGTAGCAAATAAAACATTCGGACATACAGACTCATTAGTTTTTATAGTTTAGCTATTGAATAAATAAATATCTCTACCTGCTAGAAATATATTAAAGTATGTCCCATGCGCTAATAAACTGGTCGACTATGAAACCATTACGTATGACGGGTGGAAATGATTGGATGGACATGTTACTAGGAACATGTGTATGTTGCATGAGAGATATTAAATTTAATGAAGCAATTCAAACGTGTGTTATATATTACATCCATAATACATTTATTATGGATTTGTTTGAGAAGATAGAATGGTCCATTGCTGCTCTAGAAATATTTACAATTAGTCATAGATGCTATTTACAAATTGTATGATTGCTGTATACACATGCATATATATATATATATATATATATATACATAAAAAATTTACTACAACAATTGAGAACTTAGGACACCATTTTTTAATATAGTCTCTTCGTTTTTCTACACACTTGATTCAGTGGTGCACAAGCTTCGTTATGTCAAAAAAAATCTTTTGTTAAGAATAAGATACGTCATACTATGCACCCATTTCTTCAGTCCTTTTTCTGTTGCAAATCGATGTTCTATTAAGGGGTCTTTGGGTCTATTTGATATATATATATATATATATTTATATATATATATATATATATATGTATAATATGTATATATATGTATATGTATATATATGTATATATATATATATATATATGTATATATATATATGTATATATGTATATATATATATATATATATATGTGTATATATATATATATATATGTATATATGTATATATTTATATATATATATATGTGTATATATATATATATATATATTATAATATGTTTGAGTTCTTTTTTTTGAAAATAAAGAATTTAATTTCTATATAAGCACAATAAATTCTTCGTGTTGTTTAAAACTTCTGTATTTGTATTGGGCGTATAAAACGAGCTCCTCCTATTTTTTGAAGAGTTTTTCTATTTTAAGAGACACCTTATACGTCGAGATATACGATATAATATGATATAATATATATATATATATATATATATATATATATATATATATATATATATTTATATATATGATATAATATTTGTCTTAAATAACAAGATTATTTTATAAAAATGAATCGAATAATGTTCATATAATCAATTTTTGAAAATGTATTATGTTTGTTGAGCAAATATTCTTAATTTTTGATTATATTCCTCATTGAAATAGTATAAATTATATTTTCTGTGAAATAAATCATTACATGAATCTAATATTGTTTATGGTATAATTGTTGTAATTATTACAATATGGACATAATTACAATTGCACTGATATATTACAAATATGAAAATCTTTTTATTATTCTTAAAACATTCGCGTGGATCATAAACAACCAAGACCATCAGAACAATACGAGGCTAGTTTGATAAGTATGATAAAAAGCAAGTTAAACACCATTTTTTGGAAAAAATCGATTTTATTTCTCAATATAGACTCCATAAAAGGCTATAACACTTGGTCAAACTAGTCTGCAAAATATTCATTGATGACGGAAATGACATCGTCATCCGACGAGAATTTCTTCTCCTCAAGCAAAATTTTCAAATTTGGGAAGAGGAAGAATTCGCACGGGAGAAAATCTGGAGAATAAGATGGATGAGGAATCAATTCTAATCATAATTCGTCCAATTTTGCCTTTGCGACAGTCGATTTGTGGAACGGTCCGTTATCCTGGTGAAACAGAACTTTTTGTGCGTCATCTTGGTCGTTTTTTTTCAACTCTTCTTTCAAACGATCCAATAATGTTGCATAATAGGCTTCTGTTATCGTTTTTTCCCCTCGTCAAGTAGTCGATGAGGATGATTCCTTGCGAATCCTTAAAAACAGTGGCCATCACCTTCCTATCCGATAAAACAGTCTTCATCTTCTTCGGCGCACTTTCACCAGTCATTGTCCACTTATTTGACTGCTACTTTAACTCAGGTGTATAGTAGTGGTACCATGTTTCATCCACGGCGACGAATCGACGCAAAAAGGTCTGCTCGTTTTTTTCTATTTTTGCGGCAAACTAATACAATGCTCGCTTCAAACATCTGTATAACGCGAAGAACGTGTCGCTTCTGGTTGAAACTTCGCCTATGCCAGTTTGAGAAGTGACACTTGATAGCCGTGATGTTACTAAATGAATGGTGGCACCACATCATAGAAATTTAACAAACTTATCAAACGACCCACGTAAATGAACAGAATTATCGATACAAACACAAAAAAATATAACTTTAGTTTGTTTTCAACTGAATGTATATACTTTATTTTTAAAAAATAACAATTTTCTATATTGAAAATTACATTAAAATAACACTTTTTGACATGACAACTTTCTTCAAACTAGGCATGTGTTTTTTCAAATAATACACATTTAATATGTCCTGAGAATTGAGTACTAACTCATTCAAATTACCTAAAAATCTAAATGCGTTATAATTTAAGGCGAGTAAAGGATTCCCTTCTAAATTCAAATATTTTAAAAATGTCAATCCTTGAAACATATTGTTATCTAATGTAAATATATTATTATCATTTAAATACAGTTTTTCAAGATTCGATGCACCATCAAAAGTGGAAACTAATTTCGTAATATAATTCGTTCCAAGGTCACAAAATTTAAGTCGAGATAATCCTAAAAAAGCACCATTAACTTCCCTAACATTGCTACTGCGTGCCGTAAATTCCGTTAATGATTGAAAAGTAACAAATGTATTTTCTTTGAAAACAATATTACACCTATCAAAAAAAAGATGTGTCACACTATCAGCTCCTGTGAACGTTCTACCATTGATACGCCACTCATGAGTTGATTTTTCTTCATTTTTAAAAGATATGTGCGTTAAATTTGTGAATCCATTGAAGATACCATCTTCAATTACTTGTATTTTCGCATCATATGCTGAAAATTTGCGAATCGATTTCAAATATGGGGAGTAGAATAAAGATGAACTTAGAGCACTAATCTCCGTGTTGTAAAATGTAAGACTTCGTGCAAAAGTAGTCATATTTCTTGCAAATTCCATAAATTCGTCCACTGTAGTCCCTGCACATGTTACATCCCAATAAGTAAAGTCGCAATAAGCTTCGCTATAGGAGCATGTCATCAATATTAGAAAAATTGTTTTTAACTTCATTTCACAGTTCGGTAAAACCACTGAAATAAATAAAACATACATTATTTAAATGAATTTATGAATTTGAGTAACGTAAAGTAACAGGCTACTTTAAGAGCAACCACTACAAGTTAACATAAAATAATTTTTGGTATTGTGGATAAATTTACTTTCGCAAATGAATTTTCAACTAGCAAACAAAAGATAAATTTCAATAAGTTCTTATTGATCATTTTGATAGTTGACCTATATATGTTTAGATATCGATGCCATCATCCTCAGAACCTTATGGTTCAGGAATACTTTTTTTTTGTATTTGATTGACAGAATTAATTGCTTTTCATAAAACAATTTTTTTTCGGTGGCACTGATTGAAATATTTTTATTTTATATAATTTAATCCCCAAATATTTACAGTACAATTAAATTAAAAAGTGAAAAAAACAAAGTAACTCAAAAGATGTAATTTAATCTGTCAGTACTTATATAGATTATCAAAAAATAAATACTCATACTGGTGATTACAAAGCTCATCTAAAATAAAAAATAAAAAAAGGGTTTTAATAGTAAGCAATATAAACATTTAAGAGCAATACAAATATTTAAAAATGACATTATTTTTTCCTGCAATAGAATAACAAATAAAATATACATAAACTATTTTGAAAATACAAAAATTATGCTAAATTCATTATCTATGTCAAACTATAAATTTACTTTCATTTTTCGTAAATTACATTTACTTATATATATATATATATATATGATGATTCAATTTTGGCTTCCACATGAAAGTATAAAAAAAATCGCAAACATTAAATTAAAAAAAAGTAAAATTATTTTTATTTAGTATTATAGTTCAATTCAATATTTAAATACAATTGAACTAAAATACTAAATAAAAAATAACGTAATTTTTTTAATACATTCATGTGGAAGTCTACATTGAATCACCTATGTATGTCTTTATATATATATATATATATATATTAGGTGTATTTAACATACTTAAGAGTTTTTCAGTGTTCTGGTATAATACGAGGGTGGTCCCAGAAGTACCCGACCCAACAAAGAAAACACAAAAATTTTAAAAAAATATATATTTATTTTTCAACATAATCTCATTTCAGCTCTATACACTCTTCCCAGCGATGTTCAATAAGTTCGATACCCTTTTTATAATAGGAACTGTCTTGCTCCTCAAAATACCCATTAACAGCCGACATCACTTCTTCATCGTTGGGAAATCTTTGACCACTGAGCCATTTTTTCAAGTTTGGGAACAGAAAATAATCCGAGGAGGCTAAATCTGGCGAATAGGGTGCATGAGGTAGCAATTCTAACTTTAATTCATTAATTTTGGCCATTGCAATAACGGATTTGTGAACTGGTGCACTGTCTTGATGAAACAACACTTTCTTCTTAGCCAAATGCGGCCGTTTTTGCTTGATTTCTTCGCTCAAACGTTGCAATAAGTTCGCATAATACTCGCCGTTGATAGTTTTTCCTTTTTCAAGATAGTCAATGAAAATTATCCCACGCGCATCCCAAAAAACCGACTCCATGACCTTGCCTGCAGATGAAACGGTCTTCGCCTTCTTTGGAGCCGGTTCCCTCTTTTCAGTCCATTGTTTTGATTGTTCTTTTGTCTCGGGTGTGAAGTAAAGGACCCATGTTTCATCCATGGTTATGAAACGGCGCAAAAATTCTGCTTTGTTGTTGTGAAACTTCGCTAAACACTCAATTGAAACATCTTCACGACACTGTTTTTGCTCGAGTGTGAGCAAACGCGACACTCATCTGGCACACAGCTTTCTCATGTCCAAATTTTCAGATAATATGCGATGTACCGCACTTTTTGAAATGCCTGCTATGTCTGCTAGCTCGCGCACTTTCAGTCGACGATCATCCAGTACCGCTTTGTGGATTTTCTTCACCATTTCTGGTGTCGTCACCTCATTTGGTCGACCACTGCGATGCTCGTCTTGGCAGCTCGTACGGCCTCGTTTAAACTCTGCTACCCAATATTTCACTGTTGTAAACGAAGGAGCAGACTCAGCCAGAATAGAATCCAGTTCAGCCTTTATATTGGTTGGGCTGAGGCCTTTCAAATAAAAGTATTGTGTCACGTAACGATGACCAATTTTCTCCATTTTTACAAATTCACTGAAAACGTTCACTATTGATGGCTGCCAAACAAATACTAAACAACGTGGCGTCCTCAAACGTGAAACATTGCTTTATAGATTGTGTACTTTCTAATACAGTGATATTTTTCAAACAACTACCGCCATCTCTAGGTCAGGCCGGGTACTTCTGGGACCACCCTCGTATTTAAAATTCTAATAAATCCCCGTCTGTGTACGTTTTTGACAAGTTATCATTGAAATGTTCAAAACATCACATGTCTTTATTTAATCATAAACATAACCGCACAAAACAAGACTGAACATGAGAGGCTTAACGCTGTATATTCGATATTACATTCGGCACAAGTTTCAACAAAGGAAAAATGCCGGTAAAGGATGCAAATCAATTGGATCTGTTCTTGATAAAGTTATTGTACCTTACAATACTTGAAAACATTGACTTCAATGTTTTGACATCAATGAAAATTGTTAATTTTTTATTAGATTCAATCTTAATTTTTTTTCCAGTATACAAAACGGAAAATATTTAATTGCCTCTAAGAAAAATATACATAAGATAAAAATATCGAAAGTATTAGAATAATCATATTAAATTAAATAATCTCATCGAAAAATACAGTAATTAATATTGACGAAAGATAACAAATTTCAGTAAATAAATAAATATAGAAAATACACAATAATACCTGAATGAACCTTTTTATAGATTTTTAACACAATAAAAATAATAAAAAAGTAATAAATTAATAACTAATGAGAACCGTTGATGTAATGACATTTTATTATTATTATTATATATATATATATATATATTTATATATTAGCTTGTTAGGAAAACAATTGCGGCTGATCAGCTTTGAATTCATACACATTTTCTCTTTTTTGATTTTCCTAGTTCTTTTAAGTGGATCATTACTGTTTGATGTCTAACTCCTAACGTATGTGCAAGCTTTTGAATTGTTGTAGGTGGTTCTGATTCAACTAACGTCTTAAATTGGTCATTATGCACTGAAGAAGGACGCCACTGGCCTTCTCCATCTTCAACGATCTTGTCCTCAGTCTGAAATTTTTGAAACCACCATTGCACCGCACATTTCTTAACAGTTCCCAAACTAAAACCATTGTTTATTTTACGAGCAGTGTCTTCTGCTTTACCACACATTTTAAACCAATACAAAAAAAATGCTCTTATTTGTTTCTTTTCCAACTTTAATTTTGAAGCCAAATTAATTATAAAATCAATATCGATGTTACCAAAATACAGACCGAAAAATGCACTTTAAAATATTAACATGAACACGATGAACTGACACATTGAAAATATTAACATGAACACATTCATTGAAAAAATGAAGGTGTGAATTTAGAAAACAAAAACCGCAATTATTTTCCTAATAACCTAATATTTACTCAAATAAATTAATACTAACGTTCAGGTTTACACTTTGTTCTTATTAATTGGAAATAAACTTTTGAAATGATTCACATTTTATTAGTGTTGCTACTTATATTTTCAAATACCCATTTAATATTATCTAAAGTAATTTAAATTATATATGGGAATTAAAATTAAAAATGATAATGTCAATTAAATAAATACATACGTTAATAAACAGTATCGTATAGAAGTATCGTATTAAAATGTTACGATTAAATGATTAGAAATATTAAATTTTTATCTGCTTCTATCGTTGTCTTACAATTATATGTATAAAATATATACAGAGATAAAAATTATTGATTTATAAGTTTTTTTCAGTTATAATTCTAAGATATATGGATTAAATTAATATATTTATAATGGGTAATTAAGTTTGAACTAAAGAATTAAAGATTCGATATAATTTGTTTACAAATGAAATATTTTGCTGATTATAAAATTAGATCGAACTGGAAATTTAATAATCTTATGTTAGGTTGGTAAGAAAATAATAATTTTTTTAATGAAAGTGTCATTTTATCGTGTCCATGTTAATATCATTTTAAAATGCATTTAAGGTTTGTATTTTGAAAACAACGACTTTGGGTTTATTATTCATTTTGGTTCAAAATGGGCTATTGAATTAAAGATGGAAAAGAAACGAGAGTAATTTTTTGTATGACAAAAACTGGTGGTAAAGCACCAGAAACCACTTGTAAACTTAACGTTGCTTTCGGTGTGGGTACTGTTAAGGAATTTATTGTTCCTATGCCACCGAATTTAATAGTTCTTTAAAGATTTTTAGGATTGAGTTCTTTTCCAGGTTTTCTCTATATTAGAATATGACCATTCGACTCAAAAATGGTGAACTCACTCTCGTCGGAGAATATTATGTTATCCAAAAAGTTGGAATCATATCTAAGTACTCTTTTGCAAACACCAGACGTTTTTTCCTGTTTGATTCACTTAATACAGGTTTTTTTCTAACAAGCCAAGCCCGATAACCGGGTCGGTGAATCGTTCTTCTTATTGTATGGGCACTTACATAATTGTTACTAGTGCTACTGATAACTGCAACTAGATTTGGAGCACTCATTCTGTGATTTTGGTTCACTGTATGCAGATTTTTTCTTTCTTGTTTGGGTGTTGTTTTCCTTCTCGATAGTTACGAATTTTATTTTATATATTTTTTCAGTCTTATAACACCTAATTATGCTATAAACAGTATGACGACTTCTTGCCATAATTTATTCATTTTCACTTAGAGTTTTACTTTATTCGTGATGTTCTATAATTAATTTTCTTATAAAAAACTGCTAAAAATGATACTTTTGGAACAATGGAGTAAAGTGACGCCTGAATAAACACAAAATTTAGTTAAATCTATACCAAAACGACTTTTAGCTCTAATTAATGCTAATGAAAACCCTACAAAATATTAATTTAAAAATTACATTACATTTTTATAGTTATTTATCAAAATGAATACTTTTGCGTTGCATATTTTTTAGTTTCCTAGAAAAGTGTATTAGTGAAAATTAAATTTGTAATTATAAGTGAAATATAATAGGTTTATGTAAAACAAAATAGTAAAAATTCTAAGAGAACACTTTTAATTTAAATAAATAATTAGCATTTTCTTAAAATTTCCAACTGTTCGAATACATTTGCTGTCTACTGTATATTATATATATATATATATATTACTCATATTTGCAATATCATATTATTGTTGAAAATTATATATATATATATATATATATATATATATATATATATATAAATATAATCATATGACTAAAACGTAAAAAAATCTGTGTTGCTGTAAACGTTAATCGATAAAAATGTCTAGGCCAAAGATTAAATTATATTTTTAATCTTGAGGTAAACACTTTTGTCTAAAGTGACGTGTAATTTAACTTATCAGTGAAAGAATAGATTCCAAGTATGTATTAATATATTTTTTGTGATTTTCGAATAGTCCATTGGATCTGACTAAAGATTTGTAAGAAATTTAATTCTCTATAACTTTAGTTTTTATACTTTTTTTGTAAGCGGAATATTTTTTTGTTTATTGTAATAAACTAGTAAAAAAATATTTTGTAACTACGATACACGCGGCCATTTGCAGAGGTGTAAAACAATAAATAATTATCACACAAAAAAAAGTTTAATATAAAAGTTGCAGATTTTTTAATACTCTACAACTTTGTTCATGACTACTTTACTGTCAAACGAACAACAAACAAGAAAAATTGCAATAAACTTGCGAAAAATTTTTTGTACCGGTATTTCTTACAATAAATAAAAAAATATTCATCGAACTAAAAAGTAATAGGAACTAAAGTTATAGAGAATTCAATTTTCTACAAACTAATTGTTAAAACCCGAGTATGAGTATTCGGTATCAGATATAAAAATTACTTTAATATCACAGCTGGCCAGTGCATACGATACAAATTGTCTCTATCGTAGTTGGCCAGTGTATATTGATAAGTTTCATCTGTCTCTCGCGCTGTCAACAAACATTATCGGTTAAAATATTTGTTAGTTTACAGTACAGTTTAAAATAGAATCTGAATTAGTCATTATTAAATAAAATACACTTACCATCAAAATAATAAGTGTGTGCAGTTTGACATTACAGAAGATCTGCATATGTTACTGCACCAGCTCACACTTACACTATTTTTTTTAATTTATTTTGTAGCTACAACTAAAAGCGAGATATTTTAAGACGCAGAATTAATTTTCGCGCTGGCCTCGACAGTGTAAGGTCTGACAGTTCACAAAAGTGTAATTATACTCTAGATAACCTTCCTCTCTCACAATGATCTCACAAACAGGATTAGGTTATTCATTCAGATGCAATATTCCACAGCCAGATCCAGTGGACCGTAATATCAGTGCGTAATTTACTTATTTTAACTTTATTCCATAAATTTTGAATATTAAAAATATTTTTGTATACTTTTATTTTAACAAATACAGATGTAAAATAGAATTTGGAAATATGTTTCAAAGTAAGAGGATCTCATACATACATACATATATATATATATAAATATATATAGACATATATATATATATATAAATATCCAATGAACAGATGGGATAAGGATATTAAAAACTTTCTTGGAAAACTGTGGAAAAGAGAGGCACTGAATCGAACAAAATGGAAAATCATGGAAGAGGCCTTTATCCAGCAGTGGATTGACAGGAGCTGCTGCTGCTGATGATGATATATAAATATATATATATATATATATATATATATATATATATATATATATATATAATATATACGATTCACTAGAAAGTTGTATTCAAATTGATGTACGATAAAAAGTAGTTCATTGATCCAATCTAATAGCAATATTTGAACTGAACAGTATGCAAAGTTCATTGTTTATTAGTGATCAATTACATATAGTGTAATAGTTCGTAGATAATCAATTATCTATATAGAATTCTGCAATAATCAGAATACGTTAGATATGTATGATCGATGAGTGAATTATTCACATAATACAAATAGTCTTAAAAATCTTATCGCCATCATAAATAATAAATACCAACAGGTGTAATGTATGTCCGTCGACGGTATATTTTGAATTGTGTAGGTGTACGAATTACGACGGGAAATATTTGAAAATATTTACAGAACAGAGACTAGACGTGATCGGATAAAAAGTGAGACAGTAAATAAAATATTGTATAAGAAGTGAAAACACGTGTGCCGCGTTGAATGTGATAATGACAAGTCAATTTAAAATACAGCACAGATAAGGTGGTGCACAGTCGAGGCGTACATACAATACAACAATGCAATATGTTACAACAGATATATTATAATATTTGTCATTAGGCGAGTCTACACCTACACCCACCATCTACATACAATCAGTGACACTCAAACTGTAACATGACTTTGATTATATATTTAGGATTTTCTTTCATTACTGTATAAATAGCAGTACCGATAATTCTAATTTACTAAACAGTTTAAAAAAGGTAGTAATAATTACCAAGGCAATTAAAATTCATAAAAGATAGTTCAAAACATAGTAAATTATAATTCTTTTACACATTAATAAGTCTGAGAAATGTTGGACAGAAAATTTTAGTATATAATATATTTATTATCAGTAATGATTAGTTTTATTGTTATTACAACGCAATTTAAATAAATTAATATATAAATATTATTATATATTTATATATATTTATTTATTATTATTATATATATATATATTTATTATTTTTATTTATATATATATATAAATATTATTATATATTTATATATATTGTACTAGTATTTTGTTATGATTTTTATAACAAATATTTTGAAAACTGTTCTTATTTTCAACTATACAGATTTCAGAGAAAATCTATAAATAGTGAAATTAATTTTTAAGAAAAAAATTTTCTCTCTTCCACATAACACGAAATTTTTTTCACTAATTTATTGTTGATCAATATGGTTGTTATCTATTAGTAATTCAATGAAGATGTCGTCGTCTTTGGACAGAAGTACTAAAAATTCTGAAGATAATGATAGCACTAGACAAATCTTTAATTATATAATTATAATTATCTATTAAATTAGTAGGAAAATAATTTTGGTTTTTGATTTTTGAATTTTAAATTAAAATTTTTTCAATTCAAGTGTTTTTCATTGTGTTCATGTATCATTTTAAAGTGGATAAAGAAAATCAAAAAAGATAAAAATATATATTAATTTGACAGTAATAAACCGCAATTATTTTTCTACCAACCTAATAATATTTCTCAAACACCATAAAGAATATTTTTCAAATTTGATTTGTAACTTTAAAATAGAATAAGGAATAATCTTTCAAATTTTAATTAATTTGAATTCATAAATTTTCATCAATATTTTTAACCACTCCATATACATTTCAATGTAAACTTATAATTACTATGAAAATAATGTCATAGCAAATAAATATAATAAAATAAATCTCAATTAAACATCTTTTAGAATTTAAAAAAGATACTTTTATTATTGTTTCAAAATAAATAAATCAATTTTTCATAATGGTGAGTTGAAATTTAAATTTAAAAATCAGTATTTTTTTAAAGAAACTAATCATATTCATGTGAAAAGTAGTATACAGTCTGTAAAAATTGACGGGAAAGTAGAAAGAATCATAGAAAGAAAGAACTGTTTATTGTTTTTTGCAACATAATATATTTAAACATAAAAAATATCTGAGAACGAAACTTAATAAATTATATTTGAAACCTACGTGCTGATAAAGCAAACATTTCTCGTCTCACGGGTCTCTTTGCCCTATGGACAAAGTGACGGAAATGTTGGGTTTTATTATTAAAAAAAATAGGGATTTTTTTTTAAAAAGAATGTTATTATTTTTTATTAACGTTTGGTTTTTATAAATACATTCGCACCTATATCTATACACATACATACACACACACACATATATATATATATGTACATATATATATATATATATATAGATAGATAGATAGATATATATATATATATATATATGTATATATGTATATATATATATATATATATATATATATGTATATATATATATATATATATATATATATGTACATATATATATATATATATATATATATATGTACATATATATATATATATATATATATATATATATGTACATATATATATATATATATATATATATGTACATATATATATATATATATATATATATATATATTCCTGTGTAACCGGCTGGAGCGAAGACAGAAGAGGGCGAAGCACATTCTACCGTGTATCACTTAGTAAGATAGATAATCAAGAATAATATGGAACGCGCGACTTTGCCTGGATTTAGGGTGAGGAGTTAATTCTTGTACTTTACCGCTGAAAATTTTTAATTGTTAGACAGCACGCCAAGAGTATTACGTTTTTTGAAATTATTCCTAGCCATTGAAATGAAGTTACTGTAAAATAGAGATTAATTTATAATTTATAAATAGATGTCAGATGTAGGTGTTCAGGACGTAAAACCCCCAGGAACTGCCGTTACAGAATTAGCCGTAATTATATTGAACTTAATATCAGAAAAATATATACTATTAAACTTATCTAAAAAAAAAGAATATATATATATATATATATATATATATATATATTTTTTGTGAGTTTGTGTGTATTCATTCTGCCCACATACAAAAACTATTAAAGTATAAAAATTGAATATATTTTAAGACATCATCAAGTGTAATAATAAGATTTGAGTTTATATACACTGAAAAAGTAACAATCTGAATATGTATCGTAAAATATTGATTAATATTTTTTTTTGTTCCGACTACTTTGCACTCAATTTATGATGATAATAATTGTAATAAAAATGAATTGAAAAATTTACACGTAACAAGGCAAGACATTAAACCCTGCAAGCCATATATGATATACATAAAATATTATATGTATTAACATATTCAAATCAGCTATACAGACTTACTCGTACATTTAACGTTAAACAAGATGTTAAATCAACAAGTTCGAATGAAAATTATTTTGTAGTAAGTTTTATACCTTTATGGTTGATATTAAAATGTGAAAAACTTTTTTAGAGTAATTGGCTTGCGTGCTTGACATCTTTAGTATTTAATTTATATTTTTTATTTAATTGCAACAATGTATTCGATATAAAATGAACGTTTTATAAGTTTGGTATTGGTTTTATTAAATTTATTTACACCGATATAAATTCTTTAACAGATATAGACATAGGGGTATCTAGAGTGTATACTAGTATTTTTGTTTTATTTAATTACATTTCCGAGTTTTACATAATCATATTTCAGTTTACATAGTAATAAAATTAGGTGAGATTTTTTTGATGAAATTTCCTCTATGACAGTGGTGTAAAACACGCGACCCTCGGGCCGCATGCACTCAGCAAGACTCTAGAATACAGCCCGCATCCCAAAGCTTGAAGTTGATTTTATTAAAATAATAAAACCGAATTTAAAAAATATATAATACATTTTGAGTATATTATAAGGAACACCGTTTTATGATCAATTCCGATAAAGTTCATTTTCCTACTTGCAAAAATTATATTACGGTTGTGATTATAGAAAATATGCTTCAAATTTTTAAGAATTATTATTTGAATTTGAAAATCGATTTGAAGGATTCAAGGCATGTGAAAATGATTTTTATTATTTAGTGCTCCGTTTTCTTTCAATATCGAAGAAGTAAAAAGTAATATCCAAATCGAACTGATTGAAATTCAGTGTAACACGGTGTTAAAAGTGTAATGAAGTTGATATTATAGATTTTTATTTGTACTTGCCAGAATATTTTATTGAAATGGGTATGTTTTCAGCAATAATCATGGTGTTGTTTGGTAGTACATACCTATGTGAATAATTATTTTTCCTTTTAAGGGGACCCTGTGGTTTAGCGGCCTAAAATTTAAGCTATTTTAAAAAATTTTTTTCTATATGAGGGTAATGAATAATGCCTTCAAATTTTTTTACACTTATTTTATTACTAATAAACTACACAAAAATGAAAATAAAGACAAAAAAAAAATTTTTTTAAATTAGAAAAATGATGCTGAATTCTCCCTCTCTAAAAAAATGGAATTGCGTGGTGAATGATGATTTATCTCTCCCTCTGATCTGAAATAAAACAATTGACGAATTTTTAATTAGTATAAGTATAGCTATCGCAGGAAGTAGAATAAAAAAAAAAATTTGACAAAATGGCGCGTAGTCAAAAGTACAAGTTTGAAAACGACCAGTATTTTTGAATGTTTTGTTAATAAAAAAAATATAAATATTTTACGGAAACTATTAGTTTTACTTCCAGCGAGAGCTAGAACTATTTAGAATAACATATTAAAATTTCAGACAAATCGGTCAAGTAGTTTTTTTTTCTGGCCCCCGCAAGACGAAAAAAAGTAGTTTCGAGATAAACGCGTTTAAAGTTTCAAGCAAGTATATTCTCAAGAAACTGACCTAACCTTCTAATGGGCTGTAGATCCTGAAATACTTTGAATTTCGTCATCAAATTTTAACAGTATCTTTTTAAGATACTATACTTTCGAAAAAAAAAACGATTTTTCGAAAATTCTAGACCACCGGGTCCCCTTAAAGACTAATAATACATCACACAGGTCAAAATTGACGAATGAACACTTAATATCTATAGTAAAAATATTATTATCATAAAAAATTACACCTAATATTGATAAAATAGTTTCTGCCAAAAAATGCCAAATTTCTGGTAAAAAAAATATTATTTTTTTTAATTTATATAATTTAAAATGTTCTGGAAACATTTAATAATAATACCTAAAATTAATGTATTGTTTTAATTTTTATAAATTCATTAAATAAAAAATAAATGTAAAATGGAAATGAGTTATTTTTGAATATAAGTAAGAAAACATTTTCGCTCGCTAGAAAAATTTTGTGAATAACTTTTTTTGTCAGTGGCTCGCAGATTCTCTTAACCCTTTCACCACGGATTAAATATTTTTAGTTTTAAAACTTCTGTTTCGTTTGATGATCTTTTGAGTTACTTAAGTAATTTATTTTTGGGCAAAAAAAAATGATTTTTATTTTCACATTTCAAATTTGAATTACGGACACATATGTCCCATCTGTACTTTAAGTTGGGCATATTTGTCCCAATAGCAACAACAAACATATTTTAGTGAGTATACTTTATTAAAAAAAAGTATATAAGTACAAAGATATGTATACATATAATAAAAATAGTCAATAATCAATCAGGTATTGCTAGAAATAAGTATCTCATCTGGTATGATGTGGCAAGAAACAATCTTTACACAATGCACTTTGCAAGACGTGCATAGAGTTTTTGTCCGTTTTTCTATTTTTTAGGGCGCAACAGTAACATCTATGATGACTCAAACCTTCCGTAGGTAAATGGTCGCCAACTTTACGAGGTCAGACAATTAAGTAATGCGACCGATTTTTTTTCTCGGCCTGTGGTAACACTGCGAACCTGTAACTCCGCCACCGTAATAGCAGATCCCTACTCTCTCGATTGAGACCTTGACCACCCTCGTACGATCATTTCTTCGCCAGCTGTTTAGTGTTTTGTAACAACGCGCGAGTAGTGCATGTCACGAAATCACATCGCTCAAGATTGTCTCGAGCAGGTTGAAAGTGATCCTACTCTTCTCGATCGAGTTATTACTGGTGATGAAAGTTGGTTCTTTCAATATGACCCCGAAACTAAACGACAAAGCCAACAGTGGCTGTCCCCTGGAGCACCAAGGCCAAAGAAGGCGAGAATGAGCAAGTTCAAAGTGAAAACCATGTTGATTTTTTTCTTCGATAGCAAAGGGGTGGTTCACAAAGAGTTCGTACCACCTGGACAAACCGTAAATCAAGTATTCTACCGCAATGTGCTCGAAAAATTACGAAAAAGGGTGCTCAGAGTGCGTCCAGAGATCGCGAAGACTTGGGTTCTGCATCACGACAATGCTCCCTGTCACAGTGCGTTCAGTGTCTCTCAGTTTTTGGCGCCTAAAGGCATCGCAACGTTACCACAACCGCCCTATTCACCGGATATGTCACCCTGCGACTTTTTCCTATTCCCCCATATGAAAAAATTCGTCAAAGGTCGACATTTTGACTCTGTTGAAGATATCCAAGAATCTGTGACGAGGGTACTCGGAGAGGTCCCACAAGAAGTGTTCCAGAATTGTTACGAAAACTGGAAAACTCGCTGGAATAAGTGTATAGATGCGGGAGGGGACTACTTTGAAGGGGATCGCAGCGATGTACCTTAATTTTTAAATATACTCGATTTTTGAATTTTGTCGCATTACTTAATTGTCTGACCTCGTACATTACGATTTCATCGACTCAAAACCCCCTTCTTTTTTTCGACAATAGATTCATCGGTTACCCACCAGATGTAGCAAAGTTACATAAAATAATGTAGGATTTTTAGGATTGAAATGTTTTCAATTTTTCCGTAAACATCATTTTATATAAAAAGATACCGAATTTATTTATACACGTAGTATATATTTTTACTTGCTATCAGATTGTCAGATTACCTTTAATTCTTATCAGATCTTATTCTATTTGCTTGGTTTTAGTTTTTTGTGTCAACTGGTAAGGTCAAAATATTTAATTTCTTTCGGAGTGATTCATTTAATATAGATCATAAGAGTAAAATATTTTTTTGATTTCTAGACAGACTGAAATGAGTATAGTAATTACATAAATAAAATTTAAAAAAAATTTTTCCCTCCAATTACTAGCACCGCTGGTATAGAAACTAGACGTTTTACTCCAACAATCAGCTAGAAAGATTGATTATTTTTTAAATCAAGATAATAAAAATGAACAAAAGAATACAGAAATGTTATAAAAATAATCTATATTATTGAATATTTTAATTTATCATAATAATTTAACCAATTCGAATATTTCAACACGGGCAGGTAAGCTCCATAGAGTGAGTAATTGTTATATTTGTAATTCTATATAAAATTATAGAACATGTTCTATGCCGTAGCTGAAAAGTAACTGAATACAACTCTAACAATACAGTTTTTTGAATGTATATTTTTTTTTATGAAAGATTTTTATATTTTCTTGAAATAATCATTTTGTTTAAGTTATGTCTGATCAAATCTGGTGAAGTCAAGTCAGGCAGTGATAGGTCATAGAACGGGAGAGATATATGTGCCGGTGATTATGAAAGTGGTCTAAGTGATATATTTTTCGTTTAGAGATATTTAAACGTTTGAGTTTGAATAAAGTAAAAAATATTTTTATACTAAATAATAAAATATTTCTGAAAATATTTACTCTTATAAAGTAAAAATATTTTATGATTGTGAAATTTTGTGTGTAGCTTATAAGAAAAAGTGATTTTTAAAGCATTAAATGACTTAGACCATTTTCAAAATTAACAGAATGTCTTCAAAGTGACTTGTAACAATAAACAATAATCAATATTATTAGAAATAAACAGTTAAAATCAAAATTAATCATTTACATTTTATAATTTATTTTATCATTTCTGGTTTTCTTCTGAAATGGGATTTTGAATTTTAGTATTTTTTAGTGATTTAAAATATTCCTGGTAAATTGGCGAGATGTAGGCCAGTAAATCTATAACATCTTTATTTTTTTCTTCGGTTATTGGTTTAATTGTTTTATATAATTGAGGTAAGCGGCTATTTCCGTATATTTTTGGCCTTTCTTTTTTGGGTGAAAGATCAAAAACATGGAACTCGGTATCGTCATGTAAAAAGGTTTTGTACAACATCTTATATGGAGCATTTTTTAAAAACTCATCCATTGAATTTTCAACCAAGAGACAGATACTCCCTCAGTATTTTTCACTCTTCTGATTGTTGCTACTTCAATTAGTTTTGTTGAAATAAAATCTTTCCGTGTCATTCATTCAACCGAAAAAGGATTCTTTTTACTGCATTGTTCTATTATTTCATAATAATGTTCAGGGTTGTATTAGGTAGTTCGTTTTTTTAATTTGTATTTCTATCGTACCAAAATCACGATCGTTTGGCAAAAACGAATGGCCAGATACCAAAAATTTATGATCAATTATTTCAATATTATAATCAGAAGATTGAACAATTTTCATCCATGTCAGTGCTATTTCAATATTACGGTTTTGCCCTAAACAAGCGTCACTGTAAACTATTATATGTTTTTGAATGGTTACATTGATAATACGCTTTAAAATACAGAATGCCATTTCCTCAGATCCTCGAGATAGTCTAGGTTTGATTCATCTGAACTTGATAATTTCCTTATTCGTTTCCATTTTTTACAATGAGAAGTATTATTTATATTTCGTGGTCGTATACCTGCAAATCACATCAGAAAAATCAACTTATTCACATGAACACTTTAAAATATACATTACGTTTTTATTATTATCTAAAATATATTTAAAAATAATTAATAAAATATATTACCTGGATCGCTATCCGATAACATGATGGTATAAAATAATTAATTACTTTTTCCACAAATCACAAATTGAAAATGACTTGGTTCACTGTCAAAGTAAACACAAATTGAACTTTGTTTAATGAGTCAACAACCAACTTAATCTAAAAATTCAATTTTTATAATTGTGCAAATATTGCTTCAGACTACGATAATATAAACAAATGCAACGCGAAATAACTGATAAACTAATTTTTTTTAGATACTTGACTTAAGCCACTTTCATAATCACCGGCACATATATATATATATATATATATATATATATTTATAGATATATATATATATATATATATATATATATATATATATATATATATATATATATATATATTAAACGTATTAATATGTTAATACGTTTATCAATAATTAATTATGAAATTAGTTTTTTTTATTCTTATAAATTACAAAAATTATTCGTTTTTAAATCTTAATGTTTATTTATGAAGAAAAAATTCTGCATTAAATAATCATTGTGTCGAAAAATGTGTACACAGTTGCATTGTTAACTTCTATGTTCATTTTCTTAAATTAATTTTTATTAATTTTCTAATGAGGAAAAAAATCTGAGAAAAAAGGTGCAATAACGCAAAAGTTCAAATTGATTTACATTCTCATCCACTCATTGTAGATATTATCGAGAAAATCTAAGATTTATTTTTATATTTCTATACATTTTACTTTAATAGCCGTAATTACCCGATATTTGTTTGCATTGTGGGGTATTTTTTATGTAACACCATTGGATAAAAATTCAATGGTGTTACATCTTAAGAACGTGGGTCGTATTCAACAATTCCTCTACGTCCATCCATCTGTTTGGGAAAGTTTCATCCAGATATGGCTTAACATTATGATGAAAATGGAGAGGTGTTCCATTTTGTTGAAAATAGAATTCATCATCGTCGTAAAATAGTTTGAGATTGTGTAAGATAATTGATTCCGGAATTAAGTTGTACGAGGACAGACAATTAAGTAATGCGACCGATTTTTTTTCTCGGCCTATGGTAACACTGCGAACCTGCAACTCCGCCACCGTAATACCAGATCCCTACTCTCTCGATTGAGACCTTGACCACCCTCGTACGATCATTTCTTCGCCAGCTGTTTAGTGTTTTGTAACAACGCGCGAGTAGTGCATGTCACGAAAATGAATATATATATATATATATATATCGCTCAAGATTGTCTCGAGCAGGTTGAAAGTGATCCTACTCTTCTCGATCGAGTTATTACTGGTGATGAAAGTTGGTTCTTTCAATATGACCCCGAAACTAAACAACAAAGCCAACAGTGGCTGTCCCCTGGAGCACCAAAGCCAAAGAAGGCGAGAATGAGCAAGTCCAAAGTGAAAACCATGTTGATTTGCTTCTTCGACAGCAAAGGGGTGGTTCACAAAGAGTTCGTACCACCTGGACAAACCGTAAATCAAGTATTCTACCGCAATGTGCTCGAAAAATTACGAAAAAGGGTGCTCAGAGTGCGTCCAGAGATCGCGAAGACTTGGGTTCTGCATCACGACAATGCTCCCTGTCACAGTGCGTTACCACAACCGTCCTATTCACCGGACATGTCACCCTGCGACTTTTTCCTATTCCCCCATATGAAAAAAATTGTCAAAGGTCGACATTTTGACTCCGTTGAAGATATCCAAGAATCTGTGACGAGGGTACTCGGAGAGGTCCCACAAGAAGTGTTCCAGAATTGTTACGAAAACTGGAAAACTCGCTGGAATAAGTGTATAGATGCGGGAGGGGACTACTTTGAAGGGGATCGCAGCGATGTACCTTAATTTTTAAATATACTCGATTTTTGAATTTTGTCGCATTACTTAATTGTCTGACCTCGTATAGCATCAGTAACACCTGTATCATAAAATAATGTTAAAATTAAACCCAAGGTTGATAATCCACACCTCACTGTAATTTCAGAAAAATTCACATGTTTTGTTTTCAGTAAGAGATGAATTCTTGGTTGCTCAATATGAAAAATTACACCATTTAGTTTCAATATTCTTAATCTCATCCAAACGATCTTATTGGCAAACAGAGCACCTTCGGAAGTTTTTATTAAATACCACTCTCAAAAGTCAATTCTATGATCAGGATCGTCGCTTAGCTTTGTCCTTTTAGGGTCATCGTAGCTATTCCATTTTGCATACTTTAAAATGTTATACACACTGGATTTACAGAGTATCGTTCAATGTTGTCAGAAAAGTTTCAGCACTTCTTGTGATCTCATGGGACTCACGGATTTGCAAAGTCTTCTAGATCGTTGCCTGTCTACGTTTTTGCATATTTTTATCTGTTTTAAACTTATCATGAGTACACGAAATTGTAAGACTAGTTGTAATATTTTCACTTAATCTCTCTGGACTCCGTTGTTATTAGATTGGTAGGAAAATAACTGCGGTTTTTGTTTTTCGACTTCTTACCTTTATTTTTTTCAATGTTAGTGTTATTTTCTCATATTCATGTTAATATAACTTTAAAATACATTTTTCAGTCTATTTCGATAACATCGACTTTGGTTTTATTATGAATTTTGCTTCAAATTGGGCTATTGAATTAAAGATGAAAAAAAAACAAATGACAGCATTTTTTTTTTGTGAGTTAAAAACGAGTGGTAAGGCAGCAGAAACTGTTCGTAAACTAAACAATGCTTTTGGTGTGAGTACTGTTAAGAAATGTATAGTGCAATAGTGGTTCAAAAATATCGTACTGATGACGAGAATCTTGAAAATGAAGAAGGTACTTAGGGTTCTATTTCAGTTTATAACGACCAACTGAAGGCGTTATTTGAATCAAAACCATACACAACAATTCGAGAGCTTGCACAAAAGTTAGCCGTTAGTCATCCAACAATTCTTAAAACTTAACTTAAAACCACTTTAATTAAAAAATGTATAAGAATTTGAAGGTCACAAACACTAATTATTTTTCTACCAAAAATTTATGTATTTAAATTAAGGGGAATAGAGATAAATTGAATATTTCATTTTTACAATTGAATTATTTCTTCACTTCATGAACTATAAAAAAAATTGCCATCAAAAATATTTAATAAATGATTACTATTGCAGCTTATACGCATTTTAATGACAATGCCATCATATTCAAAGTGTCAAAACAGAAAGCAAACATATATATATATATATGAGCTTGATATTACAATATAATATTTATGAAACATAATAAGTAATTTTATCAAAATAGCTAGATGCTGCTTGCCCAATCCCCCTTTCCAAGATTCTCGGTTCTGAGTCATTTCCTCGTTTAGCTGTCTCTTCTCCATGGCCTTTCTTATCCCTTCGTTCCAGAAAAGCCGAGGTCGTCCACGTTTCTTTTTTCCTGGCGGGACCCATTTGAATATCCGCTGTGGCCATCGCTCTTCTGGTTTTCGCAACAAATGCCCACACCATCATAAATTTCGAAGTTCTATCCTATCGGTAACTGTCTCTCCAGCATTCACTCGACGTCTGATTTCTTCATTTGTTATGTGTTGAAGCCTGGGGACTCTTGCACTTCGTCGGAGGTAGTCCATTTCTACTGCATTCAGCCTTCGCTTTGTCTCGGCATTGATTGTCCAGATCTCACTTCCGTAACAGAGGGTGGACTCTACCATAACCCGTCCTATACGTTTTTTCGTTTTTTTAGAAATATTTCGGTCCCACCATAGCGAGTTTAGGCAGCCAATTATTTTCTTTGCTTCTTGTAATCGGTGTTTGATTTCTCTCTCACCTATTCCGTTTTTATCTACTACCGCCCCTAGATATTTAAACTCTTCAACTTGTTCGATTGTTGAGTCATCATTTATAAGTATTTCAAATTTTTTTTCGCTATTTACGACCAAAAACTCCTTCTCTTTCAGACTTACATGTAATGCCCATTTCTCATATTCTGTATAAAGTCGTCTTATCATAAATTCCAGATCGTATGAGTCTTGAGCAATTACGGCCTGGTCGTCGGAAAAACTTAACGTAAAAAGGTTATGGTCTCCAACAGGTACTCCCATGCCTACGCAGCTTTTTTTCCAATTCCTGAGTACGACCTCTACGTATAAATTGAAGAGTAGTGGCGACAAACTACATCCTTGCTTTAATACTTTGGAAGAGTTAATTGGGTTAGATAGAAGTCTGCCAACCTTGATATACGTCAGATTTTCCTTATATATTTCTTGAATTGTTGCTAGCACATGCGGGTTAATGTTCAGTTGATACAACACTTCCCAAAGTTTTTGTCTAGGTATCGTGTCGTACGCCTTTTCTAAATCAATGAAGGCCATGTGCAATTCTTCCCCTATTGATATTCGTTTCTCGGCTAGTAGAAAACGTTTTTTTCTATATGAAAAGAAATCAAACTTATTACAAAGAAATGAAATAAAACAGGATAATAATCACAAGTGCATGTAAAATGAACAAATAATAAATATTACCGCCCTCAATAGTATTTTATTTCTCCAGACCTCAGCAATGATTAATGTGCATAATGTTTATAGATAAATTATTCAAAAGACAGTTCTTCACAAAAATACAATTTATTAAAAAACATAATTCATTAAATTTATTTTTCGAAACTGACTTAAACTCGATCTAGCCTAGTCTGATCTGATAAAATATGACCATATCTGATCAGAACTGATCTAACTGACTTCAAGAGTGAATATAGTCAGTAAATTTAAAAAGAAATAATAGATTTAAGTAATATACACATATGCAATACATATCGTCTAAAAATGTATATAAAATTTATCAGCCCATAATATAGTATTTTTTTCTTGTATTTACAAGATCGTTGTTATAACGGAAAATATCAGACTTATATTTAAACTGCAAATATGTTATGTTGGTAGAAAAATAATTGCGGTTTGAGTCCCTCAAATTCTTAAACATTTTTCTGAACTTATAATTATTTTTATTAATCGAAATAAGCATCATTAGAATCCATACATTTTTGCCAGTTAATTGCAAGTTTATTTATTCTGGAATAATGAAATAAAAACAAAAAGATTAAAAAGGAAGATAGAATTGAAACAATAGAATTAATAAATAAAATCCGCCATGTTTAAACAAGAAAAATAGTGGTCTAGTTGATGATTTACTATATATTTTCGTGAAATCTTAAAAAAATATGAACAAAAAATTCAGCTGTTCAATCGTACTGATATATTTTGTTTTTACTTTTTAAAACATGTTTTTTATTAAAAATGGCAGATTTTTTAATGAAAATCAACTTGATAACTTTGCAATAAATACATCTATTTTTCACATAAATGAATTCTATTTTTACACTACAAACAGCAATAAAAAGTTCTTAATAAAAATTGATTAATTAATGTTTATTTTTTATTTATTGAACATTTTTGAACAAAAAACTTTATTATTCTTTGTGGGCTAAAAGCAGTCCATCATTAACCGCAATATTATAACTGTATTGTGACATATTCGCCTTATATAATTAAAAACTATGTGTTGTTTTCTAAAATAAATGCTATATTTTATAATTATGCTTTTTAAAAACTATGAAAATATCATATATGTTGAAAAAATATTAATTTTTATTAATGTATAAAGTTTGTTAACATATTTGTAATTCGAAATTTTTATATTAGCTCAGGTGCTTTTGGTACTATGTAATTAGAAAGTAGTTATATATATATATATATATATATATATATATATAGTATAATTCAGTTTAGACTTCCACATGGAAGTAATAAAAGAGGGTGCAGAGGTTAACAAAAATTATTTTATTTTTCATTTAGTACTTTAGTTCAATTTAATACTAAAATAAAATTGAACTAAAATACTGAATGAGAGATAACATTTATTTTTTAATTTTTGCGTTATTTTTAATACTTTCACGCGGAAAATAATTTTTAATCTTTCTTCCTTTCTTTATATATATATATATATACACGTATATATTCATACATATACATACATATTATGCATTAATATACATAAATACTTTCATTTAGAAATTCGAATTATGTAACATAGAAAAATTAATGAATAATTTGATTCTAGATATCCTGTTGACAATTAAGTCGACAAGAAAACATATGAGATAAAAACACAGGAATTTAAAATGCATAGTTTTGTCGTGACAATATTGTCAGATAAAATAAAATAAATGTCAAAAGATTTCTGTTAAACTTTCATATTTAAGATGACAATGTAAATGAATAGAGATTCAGATCTGTCGTGTCAAAAGACAATAATATGAAAATAAATATGAAAGTAGATTCCTCTTCACATCCATCACATTCATGCTTGTAATAAATTTGTTAAGGTCACTAGGAATGTTTATTTTCTTGCATGATGTTTCAACGATGGAACACATACATATACATATTCGAGTTTCACTTAAATCTTTAGTTTTGTGACCCGAATGACTCATTCGCGAGTTACAGTTGTTTGGGCACCACGCGGGGTCTATATGCGGGCGAGGACAATAGTTACGAGGGCCGCCCGCCCCCAGCGGCGGCACCCACAGCTGAAAGGGGCGCGGCCGCCGCAAACAGCCTCACCTTGCGCGACACTGCACTGCAGATATTGTCACCGACGACACGGATCGTCGACCGGTTATGATGAGCATTTGCAACTGAATATAATATATATTAAACGTTTATATACATAAATGTATTGAAACACACACACCTATATATATATATATATATATATATATATATATATATATATGTATATATATGTATATGTATATATATATATATACACTTCCATAGAAACATATATATATATATATATATATATATATATAAAGAATGATTCAATTTAGGCTTCCACATAAAGGTACTAAAAAAAACTCAAAAGTTTAAAAAAACATGTTATTTTTTATTTATTATTTTAATTCAAATCAATACAATTATGTATAAAAGATTATAACGTTCAAACGGTCTTGGCTCTTATTGCATGGCATAATGCCCTTATCATAATTTTCGAGTACATTGTGACACAGCACAGGCTCTATGTCAGCTATTTGGAGTCATGCTTCCGTTTTCAGTTCTGCAATCGTGTTCGGTTTGTTCTCGTAGACTTCCACAAATTATATTTTTATTTTTTTATAAACCGTATAAAATATTTTAGATCAAACACTGTCAATAATTACTTTATTAGTTTCTTATCTTCCATTTTTGTAGCGATGTTATCATCTCAGAACTATAAGGTGTAGGAAATTCTAGAGCCAAACAGTTTTCATCATGAATCTAAAGGCGTAACTGGCTTGCATTTTTTTGGAAGTGTGAAAAACGTTGTTACAGTCAATGCAATCGGTGTAAGATAATAATCTTTTTGTGGGGACCAGTTGGAAAATAGAGACAACGAGGATCTTTGGTTTGAATAATACGGTATCACTAATGACAGCAGCAGAAACAATTGGGCTACTGTGACAAAATTTCCAAGCCTTGTGATTTCACGAAACGGCGACATCAATTGGCCGCCGAGGTTATGCGATTTAACTCGTTCGAAGAGAATTCCTTCCCACCAAGTTAAATTTTCAAATTTGGGAAAAGGGAGAAGTCGCACGGGGCCAAGTTTGGAGAATAGGGTGGATGAGGAATCAATTTAAAGCCTAATTCGTGCATTTGGCCAATGCGCCGGTCGATTTGTGAGACGGTGCGTTGTCCTGATGAAAAAGTTCTTTTTGCGCGCAATTCTTGGCGTTTTTGTTTCAAAGTCATAGCTTCCGTGAGTAAACACTTTAATTAATGTATTCAGACATGTTAGTATTGAGGGATGGAGCTCTTTCGGACGAAACGCCTCAATATTTAAATCAACAATCCCACTCTGTTTAAAGAAAAAAGTATTCGATCAGTGTATACTACCGGTCCTTACCTACGGCAGCGAAACATGGGTGCTTAACGCCAAAATAGTTCAAAGACTCCAAACAACACAACGAAGTATGGAACGATGCATGTTGGGAATAACAAGAAGAGATAGAAAGAGAATAGAATGGATACGAAAACAAACAGGACTCACAGATATAATAAGAAGAGTAAAGAGTCTGAAATGGAAATGGGCAGGACATATCGCAAGAAGAGAAGACAACCGATGGACAAGAGAAATTATTGACTGGGAACCAAGGAATATGAAAAGACCGAGAAAGAGACCAATCAACAGATGGGATAAGATATTAAAAACTTTCTTGGAAAACTGTGGAAAAGAGAGGCACTGAATCGCACAAAATGGAAAATCATGGAAGAGGCCTTTATCCAGCAGTGGATTGACAGGGGCTGAAGATGATGATGATGATATGTATATATATATATATATATATATATATATATGTATATATATATATGTATGTATATATAAGTATATATATATATATGTATGTATATATATACATATATATGTATATATATATATAAACCAAAAAAACAAAATTGTAAAGATATCTTTTTTATGAAACTATAACTTACGTTTGATCTAACATTATATAATAGTCAAAATATAATTTATGACTTTTCATTCTTCTCAATATGTAAAATATACACATAAGTTTTATCGAACCATATTATTATTATGTCTTATACATCATCACACAACACAATGATTGTGTCAATTCTTTATATGCTAAATAGATCATTTACAACAATAACACATTTGTATGAATTAAGAGTATATCAATATATATATATATATATATATATATATATATATATATATATATATATATATGTATATACATATATATAAACGCATGTTGGTATGTATAAAGCAGTATCATTATATTCATTCGTTATTTAATTTTAAATGAGGCCATTGCCATTGTCAATGAAATATGAATTAAATGTTAATCCACATTAATCAATATAAATACATTAACTGTTTATAAATTTGAATGAAAACACTAATTTTATTTTGAAAAATATTTTTACATGAAGGACATATTCGCAGATCTCACTGAAAATTGTATCATAATCCATAATTGTTTTTAATTTTGAATTAAATACAAAAAATGAATAATGTCTACATATAACAATAATTTCTATTCATCTTTAAAGCTCTTAATGAAATATATAACTTCTTATATAAAAATCGATTATAATTCTTTAATAAGCAATAAATTGAAAATATTCGTTTATTTGAAACTTTCTGACACTTTTTTGATATTAATTTTATGCGAACAATCAAGGTCAACCTATTGTAAAAAAAAACATTGTGTCAACAGAAGATATAAGAAGTATATTACTGATGTACTGTATAGAGCTCTACAGTACAAGGTTACGAATATTATTAACAATGACAGGATGTATATAGCTAGTGTGTATACTCACAAGAGAACCACTTTTAAGGTATAATTAAAATATATGAACCTGCCTTGTAGTACCTTATTCAAGTTAATATCCAATTGAATTAATAGCTTAAATATTTCTTCTAATCAATCTAATCATATAATTGTCAGAACTTTTATATATTTACATATACAGTCAAGTCTTATTTTATGTGGTAGATACGTTCCATAGAAAATCGCATGTAAAAAAAATCGTACAAAAAAGACATAACTTATATTGAAAATGAGAAAAATGTTCCACTATTTTTAAAACTGTTTAAAACTAAAGCTATGAGTTAAAATAAACCAAAAATCGCATAAAAAATTTATGAAAATTCAGGAAAATAAGAATGCTTAAAAAAATCATTCGAAAATCTGAAAGAAATTGACATAATACTTAAAATAAGTTTGTTTTCAAATTTTATTCATTTAATTTTATTGAAAAGTAATAACTCTTTTTAATTTTTTTCATTAGAATTACTGTCGCTATCTGACAATGTTCGGCACCATTTGCGAACTGGTGCGAAATCACTTTCATCACTAGAAGACAGTCAGCGCATCAGATCTGTATGGTAAAGACAATGGTTCTTCACAAATAGAATTAGCGTCCAATTCACCTTCGTTCTGTGTTGATTTTTTGCCTCTCACAATTTAATCAGTGATTAAACTTTGCGATTTAAATTTACTATTTTTTTATTTAGTCGCAATATCCAGACATACAATTCTTCAGCTCACATTGGAATTTGAAAGCTCGTTCAGAATTTATGTCATTAACAAGAAAATGATTTTCCAATTTATTCCGAAGTTAAAAACCTTCTAGTATTAATTCGCAGTGTGAGATACAGATTTTTCTTCCGCTTCACTATTTTTTTCTGGATCTTCGACGATATCTAAAGTTATACCAATAATATCATCTTCACTTAATGCACTATCCACAGGCAATTCGCCGACATCATTCTGGCTAAATGTATCAAAACCTTCTCCACCAATTGCACGTGCCAAAGTAATGATTTCAGCTGATGTTTGAATGGTTACACTGTTTGTAACACATCCATGTTAAGCTGATTTCCACCAGGCATTTAAAGTTTGTGATCTTATTTTAGTGATAGCAGGTACAAAATGATTTAAGGGGACCCGGTGGTCTAGCGGCCTAAAATTTAAGCTATCTTAAAAAATTTTTTTCTATATGAGGGTAATGAATAATGCTTTCAAATTTTTTTACACTTACTTTATTACTACTAAACTACACAAAAATGAAAATAAAGACAAAAAAAAATTTTTTTTTAAATTAGAAAAATGATGCTGAATTCTCCTTCTCTAAAAAAATGGAATTGCGTGGTGAATGATGATTTATCTCTCCCTCTGATCTGAAATAAAACAATTGACGAATTTTTAATTAGTATAAGTATAGCTATCGCAGGAAGTAGAATAAAAAAAAAAATTGACAAAATGGCGCGTAGTCAAAAGTACAAGTTTGGAAACGACCAGTATTTTTGAATGTTTTGTTAATAAAAAAAATATATATATTTTACGGAAACTATTAATTTTACTTCCAGCGAGAGCTAGAACTATTCAGAATAACATATTAAAATTTCAGACAAATCGGTCAAGTAGTTTTTTTTTCTGGCCCCCGCAAGACGAAAAAAAGTAGTTTCGAGATAAACGCGTGTCAATAGAGCCGGCTCCACTTATTCTTCTACCTACCTGACCTTCTAATGGGCTGTAGATCCTGAAATACTCTGAATTTCGTCATCAAATTTTAACAGTATATTTTTAAGATACTATACTTTCGAAAAAAAAAATCGATTTTTCGAAAATTCTAGACCACCGGGTCCCCTTAAACAGTCTAAAATAAAAAAGAAAATAAAAAAAATATAATAATTTAATTTTGATTTTTTTGAAACGACGTGTGGATCATATGTGTATAAACAACGGGGAAACCCAGATTTTTATAAAATATGCACCGCATGACTTCAAAACCGCTTCAAAAAGATACGCATAAAAATAGACTCGAGTTATATATATATATATATATAAACACTATCTTTTAAAATTTTAATTCAAACATGTTATAATATTCACATATTTAATAAAGGTACGAGATTTAAGTAAATCATATTCAGACTGAATGCACATATCTATATTTAGGAAGTGGAGAGAGAAACTAAATGATATGATGTGGCCATCAGTTGTGAGTTGTCAGCCACTGAGTTCGAGTCGAAAAAACATTTCTTTCTAGATTGATGTTAGTTTTCCTAATTAGATTTCTTTATGTCGTCGTCGTTGCTGGATGCGCCAGCTCGGTATGATATGGAGGGTGTATGGTGATTCTGGGTACCGGCTGTAGAACCCGTCAACCATGAATGATGATACATTATCTATTCAACAGAAGCTGATGTTTCAAAGTTGTTACATGAAGACACAAACCAGGTAGCTATATGTGCAATAGGAAGTTATGTTTCCTTACCAGCCTATTTTCTTTTCCTCGGTGATTTTTTTAAAAATAAACTGTTTAAAGAGCAGTAATTTTGTGTAAAATCTAATTTACAACTTGGAAAAATAGCAAAATAAACACTTTTACTTTTCGAAATAACTATTGGAGATGATGCTCTGAGTTAAACCACATGTTTTTAGTGATTCATGCGATTTAAGGAATCCATGTCAATAGTTGATTGACTGTTACAGAGGTTTTAAAATAAATAAGAATATAAAACAGGTCTTAATAAAACATTTTGACTTACTCCTACGTATTGGGGATGAGTAGTGTTGTTATAAAATTTTGACGTACAATTATGTCTAAAGTTTCAATAAGTGGGTTATGTAAGCGTTGAGAGCGTTACCAAATGCTTTAACGCAGGTTCGTGCTCAGTATGCCGCAACCGTTCAACCGATTTACATCGAATCAAAAGTGTTTAATAGCTAAAAGACTTCGGAATCTAAAAATGCATTTGTTAAAAGCCGTTAATTAGATTAAAAGGCATGATATTGCAAATTTTAACATCGATTTTCACATTGTGTTGGCATTAAAAGGGGAATCACTTGAAAACTTTTTATCGTAAGATAACACTAAAATATTTATGGATAGAGATTTCAAAATTCTGTAAGAAGAGTGTTATTCATTTGTTTAATTTTTAAAAATTCATAAATATTAATACATATGATAGATATATTAATTATAAATATTAATATATATATGATAATAATATGATAGAAATTAAGCTATCAAATTTGTCAACATTTCCAAATTTCAAAATGCCTAGAAACACTATTGCAGAACGTGTAAGAAACCATAGAAAACGTAAAACGGTGAAAGAGTGAAGGCCAGAGAAATAGAAAAATTGCTCTGATCCCACCTGAACAAATGAAATCGTATATTTTTTAAACAACTTGAAACATTTTCAGTTCTCTAACCTGACGTTATAGGACTTATACGTAAACTCTTGCGGTTGTGAACATGTACAACCCCCATTTTTTCCCTCGTAATTTAAAAAAAAACTAGCAATTAATTTTCTGGTTCGGCAATTTTTGACGAAGGACAGAGTCACTATCATTTCGCTCTATTGCCATTTAACTTTGCCTCGTGTGACTTCTTTTTGCTTACAAAAATAAAAATCTCGTTAAAAGTACAATTTTTTTATGCAATTACATAGATAAAAGATAATTTGAAGGCTAGAATAGGAACGATTTTTAAAAATGATAACCAGAAGTACTTTCAGAAGTGACTGGAAAGGAAAAGTATTGGAAATGGTATTTATCTGCTCCAGAAAACTACTATTTTTATTTAAATTATTTTTTTATAAATAAAAATTTATGAGGATGGTCCGAGTACTTTTTGATTAAATTTCATAAATAAATGGAGACCTACACAATATATTATATTGATTTGAACTGTTATTCCTGAATATGTATCTCGATTTTTCCTAAAATGGAAAATGTCATTTTTTTTCTAAAAATTCTTCTTTTAATAACTTTTTAACCAAATAAAATATCTATTCTCTTGAGCTATATTAAAAACTGAGTAGGAAAAAGTGCTTTGATTAAACTATGCTACTTAACTGCTAATACTCAACTTGAAAAAATAAATAAAATTGGGAAATAGACTCATAAAATATGAATCAAAATAAAATGTTTTCTTTTTTAAAAAAAAGAATGATCACAGACGTTGGTTAAAATAGAGATATTGGTTGAACGTAGTTGATGTGTTAGTATTACTGTTCAAAGTTTTTTTCCCCAATCATTCAGCAGTTACAACTTTTGTATGTGTGTAAATGTGTTATCACAAAATAACACGCGGTTAGTATAATTGGTTTATGTATATATATATATATATGCATATATATATATATATATATGTATTTATATATGTATTTATATATATATATATACATACATATATATATATATATATATATAAAGGGTGATTTAAGATGAGTTTTCATATGAAAGTGGTGAATGTTTTTAAAACGTCAAAGTATTTGTCAACATTAAAGTAGCTTTTGTAGAGTAGAAACGTGTCCAAATAAATCATGGAGCCATACATGATGAAAAACGTGTTAAAATGATCGTAGCTTATTATGAAAATGGGCGTTCAAGGAAACGTGCACACCGCGTTCTCTGTGAATTTTTTGGTTTACAAAATCTAACAATAGTTCACTTTAAGAGCTGTTGTTAAATAATCTAATTTATTGCTAAATTGGTTGATTCTCATGTAAAAAATGATTTTAAGTCGTGAGAGTAAGGATTTTGCAACAAACAAAATGAAAAAAACAATAATAAGTGTATCCAGTTCATGTATGATGACTAGAGAAAAATAGCCTTTTTTATCTCAAAAACAGTCTTCAAATTGAAGATTTACCGGTAAAAACACCGGTAAATAATCACATGAAAGACAAGTTTTGCTCGATTTAATAGCGAAAAATATACGGGAACTCGTCACTAAGGATCAACACATGATCCAGGAATCGATTGATTTTTCAAGTGACTAAGGTATTCCGGCGACTAAGGTTCCGTGACGCGTTAAGTCGTTACAGATTTTGTGACGTGTGTAAAGAGGTTTACCCTCGATATAAAAGTGTCATTTCAAAAATCAATCGGTTCCTGGATCATATGCCGTTCCTAAGTGACGAGTTCCCGTATGTTTTTCGCTGTTAAATCGAGCAAAACTTGTCGTTCAAGTGATTATTTAGTGTTTTTACCAGTAATTGTTCAACGATAAATGAAAGTGAACTCCATATTATGTACAATAATTTCAGTCATCATAATAATGCTCATAAGGAATTTAGAAAAAAATATTATTTTCATTAAATAGAAAATATTTCTTCATAAAAATTAATAATAATACTTTACTCTTATATCCACCTATATTCTTATACCCACTGAGATACCCATAGAGGTTTTACTTCTACTGCGTGGCTTTCCACTCACACAATTTTTATTTTAATAATCTTTTAATAAAAAATTTCTAAACCTTCTAAGCACACAATTTGTGATTTAATCAAGAAATTTGAACAAACTAGGTCAGTAGAAAACATCAGAAAACCTCAGCATGTTCGTGCAGGTCGCTAGGATGAGAATATTGTCATTGTTTGTGAAAGTGTGGCCGAGGAACCGGGAGCATCGTTACTTCGTCGATCGCAGCAATTGGGTCTTTTGTTATCCCCTACTTTGCGAATTTTAACAAAAGATTTGCATTTACACGCTTACACGATCCAAATAACACAAGGTTTAAAGCATAGAGGCCATCAACAGCGACGTGAGTTTTCCGAATGGATGCGTGAACAAGAAGTCTATTTTTAAAAGAAAATCGTCTGTAGTGATAAAACGCATTTTCACCTCAATGGATTCGCAAACAAGCAAAATTGCTCCATTTGGAGAATTGGAAAATCCAACAGAGAAGCAAATGGATTCTCAAAAAGTGACGGTTTTTTGTGACTTGCGGTTATACAATTCATACAAGTCTTTTTTATAGTATTCTTTTTTACAAAAAAATGAACTCTGAACTAATTAAAAGTAAGAGAATATAATAATCACGTTAATAATATCTACACATGTAAATGTAAATGAATATATTAAAATATACCTTTCATATATATGTACAAGAGCAGTTTCGTTCCAAACATTTATTATTAATAACAACGTATCGTCTGTTTTGAAACAGGTATGACGAATAAATAATCATTGAAACGTGAATTAGCAAGAACAAAAAAAAAACGTAGTGATTTTTTTTATCTATTTGCTCGGTACATAAAATAAACATTTCAATAACTAGATAGTTCAGTGAACAGAATAATCAATTATTTGCACTATCGACGAGAAAGCCGAATTAATAAATCAAACTGTCACGCACAAATCTAACAATAGAGACAAAACTTGGTGCAACCTGCCTACAAAGGTAACAACATCAAGCGGCTGCAGCAGTGACGGCGCTGACGGCTTTCAATTCTATTCTTAACGATATGCATAAAAAAGTAGGTAGCTCTCCCGAAGGCCGACTTAATGACTCAATATTCAAATCACCCCTGGGCTGTAATTATCACAATCCGATATCTTAATTTCAAATCGATTTTCAGTCGAACAAAAAGAGCGCACAGATGCTTGTAGAACATTACTGCTATTGAGGTTTTGGCATAATTTGGTACGATAATTCAATTTTAAGCCGTGTTTGTAAATTAATAGTTTATTTTAACAAATAATATATACACATCATATATATATATATATTATATGGATATATATATATATATACACATATACCTATGAGAGAGTGAGATAGAAAAAGAGATTTAACTAGCAAATATATTTTTTTATGATTTTGTTGACTATGTAGTAATTGTTTTTAAGATTAAGTAAAAATAAAATGTAAATAAAAAATAAAGTACGGAAAAATGCTATTAATATAATATCAGGTAACACAAAGTTCTGTCTTTTTTGAATTGAGAAGAAAACACTTGTGTATTTTTACATAAAATAACTTTATTCATCAAAATATCCATCTTCACATTGAACAACCGTTTTCCAGCGAGAAGACAATTTATAAATTCGATTTTCATAAAACTGATTATTTTTGTTTTCAAAAAATGTAGACACCTCCATTTTTAATTCTTCTTCATTATTAAACTGTCTACCACACATACGATTGTCCAAAGATAAAAATAGGTGATATTCTGATGGAGATATATCTGGGGAATACGAGGCACTGGGGAGGTTAACCCACTCTAAATTCATAATTTTTGTTCTAGTCTCTACTGCAACGTTGTGGTCGTGCGTTATCTTGTAAAAATTAACCTTTTTTACGATTCACAAGGCCTGGTTGTTTTTGTTGTAATGCATCGTGTACTCATTGGAGTTGTTCACTATAAATGTTTGCTGTAGGGTTTGACCCACTCGTAGATATTCATAATTCCTTTTGAAGTCCACCACACAGAGAAGTTTTCGTGGTATTAACTTTCCCTTAGGACTGTGTGGGACAGGATCATCTAATGAACGCCAATGGTGAGTACGTTTGTAGTTGGAATAAATAATCCATTTTTCATCAGTGGTCAAACTTTGATCCAAACAGTTCTCTGATTTTAGTCGTGAAATAAGAGATGTACAGATTGTAAGACACTATAATTTGTTATTGGGAATTAATTCGTTTGGTACCCATTTACTTAATTTCCACCTCGTTCCTATTTTTTATAAATGCTTCCGTATTCTTTCGTCACTTACTTTGAACAATTCTGCAAGCTGTTGACACGTTAAACTGGAATTTGTTTCAATCATTGTCTCCGATTCGTCGATATTTAAATTTGATGGTCTACCTGATCTGCTCTCGTCTTTAATGGATTCATCCCTGACAGAACCTTTTTTAAACCATCTCTGAGCCGTGCTTGATGTAACTGTATTTTCTCCAAACACAGTACAAATTTTTTTGCAGTTTCTGTATCGTTATTCAGAAGTTTAAATTCATAAAGCAAATACGCACGTATTACATTATTTTTCACCGACATTTTTAAGGGTTAGTTTTTACACTAAAGTGAACAGTTCTAGATTCATTAAAAACACCTGCTAATATGACTGGTAAACAATTCTTGGAATCTTGTCCGATAATAAGTATAAACAGTTCTTGGAATTATTGTACGTTATAACAGCGAGAGAACTTTCTTTGTTACCTAATATTAACCTCCATATGTTATTCATTGATTTAAAATAAGCATTCGATTGCATCAACCGTAACGAGGTCTACAAATCTCTAGTAACCAAAGGAATTCTAAGGAAAATTGTTGATCTAGCTATGCTGACAATTCGTAACTTCAAGGCAAAAGTTTTAATTCAGAGAGAAACATCCGATGAATTCATTATAAAAAGAGAAAATAGGCAAGGGAATGCTCTGACAGCATTGCTTTTCAATCGAATTCTACAGCATACCATCAGAAAATTTATAAAATGATAATAATATTTTTAACAAATCTTATCAAATAGTAGTTTATGCAGATACATAGCTATAATTGCTTGAAATTACAAAACCATGGTAGAAATATTTATTTTATTAAAGATCAAAGCTGTGAAAGTGGATCTAAAGATAAATGAGCAAAAGACAAAATATATGAAACTATCAAGAAATGACTGCAGAAGATGTCTGCAAAAAATCACAATTGATTAGTTTAATTTTGAAAGAGTGATCAGCTTTACTTATCTCGGAGCACTCATTACAAATGATAATAGTATGTAGTTAAGCATACAAGAACGTATTCAAGCTGGTCTATGTCGTATAAGCAGACTCGCTCCATCTAAAATTCGTGCAAAAAAATTCAAGTTGGTTATTGATGTTATTTTGTTAACAGGAAATTGCTCCAATAAAAACTGCTTTTAAAAGAGTCAAAATAAAATTTATATTATTCGTTCAGTTGTAACATATAGATGCGAATCCTGGATAATGACTGCAACAGAAAAAAATCTCTCTACGGATTTGTGAAAGTAAAATTTTACCCAAAATCTCTGGCGCCAAACAATTGGAAAAGGAGAATATATCAAAAGAAATAACTGTGAACTGAATGAGCTAATAAGGAGCGAAGATGTTGTCCGTTTTGTCAAGACGGAGTGTTTAAGATAGGCTGGACACCTGATAAGAATAGTGGACAACCGAGCTCAAGGTAAAATCTTTCCCGCCCGCCCAAAATTATACCAGAGCCAGAGCTAGATGGTTAGATGGAGTAGAGAATGACGTACAGACAATTCTAGTTAATAACTGGAAAACGGTCGCACAAGATTGTCCAATATGGAGGAAAATCTTAAAGGAGCCCAAAGCTCATCCCGAGCTGGAACGCTATTAGAAAAAACAAATTAAAAATTATATTCGTCTCATAATTTTTGTTAATTAAAATGTTAATAATAAAACAAAACTATTTTATTTTTAACTGAAGATTTGTTGAAATAAATAAAAAACCAATTTAAGATCTGAAAAATACAAATTTCAATACTGGAATCTTCAGTAGAGCTGGTATTGTTCAAATACATACAAACATACTCACACATACACACACACATATATATATATACATACAATACATATAAATATAGGCGATTCAATTTAGGATTCTACCTAAAACTAAAAAAAATTCATATTATTTTTTATTTAGCATTTTATTTTAATTCAATACTAAAAAAAATAAACTAAAGTACTGAATAAAAAATAGCATTTTTTTCAATTTTTGCGATTATTTCTGCTCCTCAATACTTTCATGGTAAGCCTAAATTGAATCATCTTTATAAAAAATGAATACTTTATTCATGAATGGTTTCTGTACAAGAAAATCACAGCAAATAAACAATTACAAATGAATCTATTTTTAACTAGTATTTTATCCAAATTCTGATGTTTAAATTATAATCATATTTTCAAACTATGCTTATTCATATGCATTAAACTTGGATGTATAAGAATATACGGTTCGACTGCTTTTAGTATTAAATACATCTTAGTTATAGTGATTGAAATTATAATTCTTATACAATTAATAAAAATATGAATATTAATAAATACATTTTTATATAAGAAAATACTATAAATATTCACAGATATTGCGGGATTTGTCATGCATGGTTTGATTAAATTTCCACGAAAACGCGGGATCGGTTCATAAAAAGTTAATAATAATATTTTATATCGTTTATGGTTTGTTCATTTTTCTGTAAGCAAAAAAGGGTTGACTAATTGCATTAATAGAAAGAAACTGCTTCTAAAAGCTTATCAAATTCAGTGATGCATCAATCATGTGTGTGTATGAAATATTCTGACATACTTTCAGATAATCTAATAATGATCATATTGTATCAGAAGTTACTTTGAATTCAAGAATTAAAAAAGCACTGTAAAATGACGAATAATTTAAAAAAATATTCCATATGTATTACCTGTACACAATAATTCGGTGTCTTGAATTTACAAACATAGTCTGTCTATATCTAATAGTAATATGTACATATAAGGTTGAAGAAGTCAACGAATAAACATTAATCTCCTGTCTTGATCAACCATAGAATAACAACAAATTGTAGTCAGAACGAAGTGAGCAACCTATGGATAAGATATATTTTTCTATCTTTTTCTAAGTACTTATTTTATTTTTTTGCATAATATGAATAAGTGTAATCATATATATATATATATATATATATATATATATATATATATATATATATATATATATATATAATATATATATTTTATATATTCTATATATATATGTATATATATATATATTCTATATATATGTATATATATATATATATATATATTTATATATTAGAAGTAATTAGCAGGTCAAGTGAATACCAAACACCAGTATGTATGGATTTATAAACTATGAAAATGCTTTCGACTCTATCATCGGTCATATCTGCATTGAAAAACCAGGTCATGAAGGACACATGCATCGAGTTGATAGATAACATCTGCAAGAATGCAACCTTAATGATGAAGGTACAGGAAGAAACAACAAGATAAAAATCGAGAAAGGTATAAGACAGAGAGATGCAATTTTATCAAAATTATTTTCTGTGGTTTCGTAGAAGTATTCAATTAGCTCGATTAGGTTGAAAAAAGGAATCGGAAGGAATAAGAGGCGAAAGATTAAGTCATCTTCAGTTAGCTGATGATATAGTTACCTTCTCAAGTACTCCGAAAGATGATACAAAAGAGAAGAGAAGAATTTAATGATGCCAATTAAAAAAATGTTCTAAACATGAACCAAGAAAAAGCAAAAGTGTTGTTCAATGCGTCTACCAGGAGAAAATTGAAATAAAAGGAACAGACATAGAAGAAGTTACGAAGTATGTTTATCTGGGCCAGCATATCAGCAAAGATGGATTTTGTTTTGAAGAAGTAAATAGGGGAATAAAAATAGGATGAAGCTCATTTGGACGAAACACCTCGATATTTAAATTAACATTCCCACTCTGTTTGCAAAAAAAGTATTTGATCAATGTGTACTACCAGTTTTTACTTCTAGTGCTTATCACCGAAATCATTCAAAGACTCCAAACAACACAGAGAAGTATGGAAAGATAAATGCTAAGAATAACAAAAAGATATAAGAAAAGAATAGAATGGATACGAAAACAGTTAGGAGTCACAATGTAATAAGAAGAGATGTAATAAAGAGTCTGAAATTGAAATGGGTGAAGCATATTGCAAGAAGGGAAGACAACCGATAGACTACAGAAACTATTAACTGGGAACCAAGGAATATAAAAATAACAAGAAAGAGATATATACACGGATGGGATAAGTGAATTAAAAAAATTATTAGAAAACAAGTATTCAATTGTATAAAATGGAAAATTATGTCTCAGGCCTTTATCCAGCAGTGAATTGTCAGAAGATTATGATGATATACATATATTAGGTATAAAAATTAACTCTGGCATCTCAATTTGATCAATTATAACTCTGTTTTAAATGAAAATATTTCATTGTCATCTTAAAATCTTGAAGTACCAACCTTAACATTTAAAAATACTATATATCTTGTTCAAGCAGTTGGCATAACTCCACAAGAGTGATCACCATGGCGTCCACAAAGCAGCATGTTAGGCATTGGATACTTTTCGCATTTTGAAGCCGCTGAAATGATTTGTTCAGCTTGGGGAATGTGTTTGGATGCATAAAATATGCAAAAAATGCTAAAACAGTAGAAGATGTCCGAAAATGCATTACGACTTCATTAACTCAAAAACGCCATTTTTTTGAAGTGAAAATTTTATAATCCTGGTAGTGTAATTTTTTTTGGGATAGATTAAAAGTGAAACGATTTCCCCAGCAAGAAGCAGTGAGTGAAATTAGAGGAAATGAGGGGAACGGGGTACTACCCGTATACGTAGTGTAGGCTGAGCGCTTTCACAGTATACTATGTATACAGTGTATTTATGAAGCGTGGTTTTAGTTATCATAAACATATTTCATTCTTAGAATAGAATCGATGGAGACTGATAAATAAAAATAAAAATTAAAATATTTTATTTAATTATGTTATGTTTATTCAATTTATATACTACATTACCGTCTCATCATTCTAATATCCTAAAACTTATTCACATTAAGAAAAATTAACGGTTTTGATATTTAAAAAAAGATGATAAGACGTTTTACTTCCAACGAGTGTTTTTTTTGACAATGGATTCGTCAGTTACCCGACAGATAGAACAAAGTCACATAAAATAAGGGGGGAATTTTGAGGATTGAAATATAATCCATTTTTCCGTAAATATTCATTTTCTATAACAAAATGAACCGCATTAATTAGTACACCTAATATATATATATATATATATATATATATATGTACATATATATATATATATATATATATATATATATAACAGGTGGGCTGAAAAGTTCGTAGGCTTGCATAGAAAAAATTTTTTTTTTGATAGAATTTGATTTTATTATTCAATATAATTCCCTTCGAGGGCGATACAACGATTATAGCGGTCATACAATTTTTCGATACCATTTTTATAATACGATTTGTCTTTAGCCTCAAAATAGGCTTCAGTTTCGGCGATTACCTCTTCATCGCAGCAAAATTTTCGTCCATCGAGCATCCTCTTGAGGTCTGAGAACAGAAAAAAGTCGCTGGGGGCCAGATCTGGAGAGTACGGTGGATGCGGAAGCAATTCGAAGCCCAATTCTTGCAATTTCGCCATCGATTTCATTGATTTGTGACACGGTGCATTGTCTTGATGAAACAGCACTTTCTTCTTCTTCAAATGAGGCCGCTTTTTCGCGATTTCGTCTTTTAAACGCTCCAATAACGCTACGTAATAGTCGCTGTTTATGGTTTTTCCCTTTTTAAGATAGTCAATGAATATTATACCATGAGTATCCCAGAATACTGATGCCAGAACCTTGCCAGCCGACTTTTGCGTCTTTCCACGCTTTGGAGTCGGTTCATCACGTGCAGTCCACTCGGCTGACTGTCGATTGGACTCCGGTGTGAAATGATGGAGCCATGTTTCATCCATCGTCACATATCGACGCAAAAATTCGGATTTATTACGATTGAACAGCTCCAAACACTCCTTAGAATCATCGAATCGTTGTTGTTTTTGGTCGATTGTGAGCTCGCGCGGCACCCACTTTGAACAGAGCTTTCGCATATCCAAATATTGATGCACGATATGACCAACACGTTCCTTTGATATCTTTAGGGTCTCAGCTATCTCAATCAACTTCACTTTACGGTTATCAAACATTATTTTGTGGACTTTTTTGATGTTTTCGTCGGTAACAGCCTCTTTGGGGCGTCCACTGCGTGCATCGTCCTCGGTGCTCATTTCGCCTCATTTAAATTTAGCAAACAACTTCTCTACGGTTGATTTTCCTGGTGCAGAGTCCGAATAATGTTTATTAAGCCAAGCCTTGGTTTCAACAGTATTTTTTTTCGCCAAAAAGCAATGCTTTATTAACACACGAAATTCCTTTTTATCCATTTTTTCAAGGTAACAAAAGTTCTTTCACTAAAAATGCTATAACTCAGATACTAATAGTGCAATAGCTGTCAAATTTATACACGCGTCTTTTGAAGGTTAGGGCTAACTAAAAATCATATGGATTTGATACTAGTAGCGCCATCTATGTGTCAGCCTACGAACTTTTCAGCCCACCTGTTATATATACATATATATATATATATATATTTATATATATATACATATATATATATATACATATATATTTTTATATATATACATATATATTTATATATATATATATATATATATATTTATATATATATATATATATAATGAAACAAGTTTCATTTTTAGTTGCATTGGTATGTTTTATTTCTTTTATGATTTCATAAGACACAGGCGAATGAAACACTCTGTATTTATCGGTTGAAATCAAAACAGCAAATCAAAAATATTCACATTTTCGTTTATCTAAAATATATCAAACCCATTAAAATGCGTAAAATTTTTAAACCTGTTTCTTACATTTTATTTAATGTAACTGTCAAATAAAATTGATATTTAATATTTAGGTTACCATATTACATCATTTATACAATACACACACTAAAGTATAGATCTAGTTTAAATACGGTAGCTGCAACTAATAAAACTGATTGTGTAGGTATTTAATAGTTCTTATTATTGTTTCAATGATTCGATTAAAGAAATTGTATTTTGACTTAGACATTTACATTTTATTGATCCAATCGGTCTTATCGTCCGAATCGAACAACTTATTTCTATATTAAATTTCATTCATATGCGATAATACGAATTGCTAATTGTAATAGAATTGCCATGTACACTACTTTAAATTATTATTATTATAGGTGAACAAGTAATTACCCACTGTAGCGTAAAAACAAGGTGTGAATAGATGGAAAGTTGAAAACCCTGCAGGTAAAATGAGACAAAGAAAATAAATTATAATTAGTTCCAACTTATTGCTCATGATTGATTCTGGCTCTTTAGTGAATATATATTCATATATATATACATATACATATATATATATATATACATATATATATGTATATATATACATATATATATATATATGTATATACATACATATATATATATATATTTATACATATACATATATATTTATATATATATATATATACATATATACTCGTATATATATACATATGCTTACACATATTGTATATACAGAGTGTCCCATAAAATTACAGTTTATCGCATTTTCACAATCTTATAGATTTCAAAAAAATCTTTTTTTATATGTAAAAGACACAATTCTGGTCACTTTGTCTTCAAGACAAAGTGACGAGTATCTATGCTTTGTCAGCTTATAAGTTTCAAGTTTAATTCATTATGTTTCGTTCGTAGATATTTTTTATGTTTAAATATATTGTGTTGTAAAAACGAATAAACATTCTTTTTCTATTTTCCTCTCAAATTTAACGAGTTATATACTACTAGTATATTAAGAATATTACAGTTTATGATGATTGATTATATAGATAATGATCTCACTATAAAATAGGAGTGTCGATTGAAATGTTAGCACAGAATCTGATAGCTCGAGTAACATTTTGAGTAACAAAAAATTGTCACGAAAAAAAATAATAAAAGCTTAGAATATGATCTTTGAAATATGATATTTTATATTTTTAAAATCATCATCACCATTTCTTTTACATTACTGTCAACTTGAATTTTTGGGCGCTAATGACAACTGTAGAAGCGCCTTAAAACCCCAATAATCAAATATCAACTTGAATAACATTTTTTTCATTTCGATAATGAAGAAATCTAATTTATGTTTCAAATAACCAATCCTTTACGGTTGGTTTAACTTAGTTACTAAAAAATATCTGTTTAAAAATACGCTTTAGTCTGGGAATAAATTATGAATAAAAAGAAATAAAAGTAAGTTACAGAATTATAAAAACAATTATGTTATGAATCTCCTTGTATTGAACTGAAGAATGTCGATGAATTATTGATGTTGAAAATTCCTTCTTCTATTAAAAACAACAAGTTGAATGTTTTACTAATGTTTTAACACGTTCTAAATAACTGGAGACAGAATCGAGTTAATTGTTATGGGAGATCAAACTATCATTCTTTACCATGATCTGTTTTCTAAAAAGAAATCAGTGGAATAGTATAATTGAAGATCACCACAATTAAAGAAGACACATTTGACACAATTCCAAGAAAATGTGTATTCTATTAGGCTGGTAAGAAAATAATTACGGTTTATGACCTTTTATATATATATATATATATATATATATATAGAGAGAGAGAGAGAGAGAGAAAGCGTTTTTAATTTTCCTAGCTGTTTTAAGTTGTTCAGAACTGTTGGATGATTAATAACTAACTTTTGTGCAAGCTCTCAAACTGTTGTGCGTGATTATAATTCAACTAATATCTTCAGTTGGTCGTTATGAACTGAAGAAATACACTCGGGACCTTCTTCATCTTCAAGGATCTTATACCCATCACGAAATTTTTGAATCCACCATTACACCGTACGTTCCTTTACAGTACCCACACCAAAACCATCGTTTAGTTTCAGTATGAGTCGAGCAGTTTCTGCTGTTTTACCAGCCGTTTCGAACTCATACAAAAAATATTCTTATTTGGTTCTTTTCAATCTTTAATTCAGTAGCTCAATTTGAAGCAAAATTAATAATAACAAGAGCAAAGTGGATGTTTTCAAAATAGAGACCGAAAAATTTATTTTATAGGAGCAATGATATTAACGTTAACACAATGAAATGACACTTTCATTTAAAAAAATTAAGGTTAGAATTCAGGAAACAAACCTTGCAAATATATACCTACCAAACTAATGCTAATCGAAAAAAAGTTTATTAATCGATTTTAAATATTCATATACCACCATCAAAAAAATTATTACTTATTTTCATTGCAGCGAATAAGGAACGCCTTTAAATAAAAACTGACGGTGAAGTACTCTGGAGCTCTACTGTTCTCCAGAAGCCAATAGAACATACTTCAACAGTTTCTAAGAAGGCTTTACAGGAATATGATTTCAAAAATTTACGAAGTTTGATTACAAAATATTCAGAAAGCCCGTATAACTCAATATTTAGTAAATGAAACGAGACACTAGTGAATGATATGATGCACGATATTCGTTGCTAATTACAGTTGAGTTCGCCACGAGCAGTCATTTCTTTTTAGGTTTATAGATATTTCGTAATTAGATTTTTTTTTATTCCGGAGATTTTAAATGGAACTGATTAAAGAGAAGTGTATATATGTGAAATTTTATTTTAAACTTGGAAAGACAGAGACAAAACCACTTTAACTTTGAGAAACAGTCTTTGGGTAAGATATTTTGAGCCAGGTCTTATATTTTAAGTGATGTAGGCGTTTTAACGAGGAAAGAACTTCATTCAAAGATAATAAAACACCAAATAGTCATTTAACTTCAGAAAAGGTTCTTGAAATTCGTGAAATTTTCTACGATAATCAGCGACTAACTGTTAGAAAGGTTATTACTGAGTAAAACTTCGATAAAATTTAAAGAATTAGCGACTTCCCCTGTGTGTGAATAACGAAAATGAACGATAACGTAATTAGTACAGTTTGAACTGCTGTGAAGTATGCTCCTGAAGGTACTAAGTGTTTCGTTTTCTTGATCAGGTATATATATATATATATATATATATATATCATAGTTTCGTTATGTTGCTAAATAATATTTTTTTTTATTATCTAAAATTTGAAAAATGAATAAATGAAGGCTCTAGAAGCCTGAAGAGTTGAAATAAATTGTAAATCAAATGAACGAAATGGAATACAGCAGGGATGGTAGTAAATACGTCCCGTCTGACGACGATAGAAAAATTTGTGTAGTTAAAATTTTATCAGCTCTGAGAAATTATGAGAAATTATTAGGACAGGACAGTAAATCTAGTGATGAAAATCCAGTAGATTCCTACGATGAGGTAACTCATAATATCCGAACAACTAGTAGAAAACAGAATATAACTTACATATCGAAAAATAAATATGTATGGCATAAAAATCCAGTCAAATCTGCGCATGGATGAGAAGGAAAATGTAATATTTTACACAAGAAATCAGGAATTATAAGATATGTCACTCGAGAAGTTGATACTATGTCTTTGGATTGTCTAATTTATTTTAGAAAACCTCTTTCGGACATTATTATCAAATGAATTAATTCGGAGGCAAACAATAGATTTAGGAGTAAATGGAAATTACTAGAAATCAATGAATTTCAATGATTTTTTGGTATACGAATACTCGTTGGAGTGTATAAATTAAAAAAACGAAGAAATATCTCAGTTATGGAGCAAGAAAATGGATGAAACATTTTCAACGACATTATGAGCCGCACTAAATTTCAAAATATACTTCAAGTGATATTTTTCATGACGCTGCTGAAAGAAGGAAAAATAAATCTACTGATAAACTTCAATCAATTCATAAGTGTTTTGAAATGTGGAACGACTACCTGATAGATGGATATGTGCTAAGCAGGAGTATGACCGTAGACGAGCAACTGGTAATTTTTACGGGAAAGTGCCCATTTCAAAAATTAATACCCTCTAATCCAAATCGACATCTTATCAAATTTTGGGCAATTTGTGACAGAATCACGTGCCATTCATGGAAATTAGAAGTGTATATTGGGAAAACAGGCGATAAGAGAGAAAAAAAAATTTTAAATTTTGTAATGAGGTGAAAATATATAAAGACAAATCTGAATGTAATATAACATGCGATAATTTTTTTACTTCCTATTTTCTGGCCAACAATTTACTGTCGAAAAACCTTACCACGATTGGAACAATCCGGAAAAATAAACCGGAGTTGTGTAGTTATTTTACGAAACCTCAATATTGCGAAATCTTTCCCATATTATTTGGTTTTCAATCCAAAAAATGATATTATCCTACTGCCCAAAAAAAAGGAAAAAATGGTCACTTTACTTAGTACGTTACACAATGACAACAGAATTGATAGCGGCACGTAAATGAAACATCAACTAACACTGGATTATAATCAAACTAAGTGCGGTGTTGACATTATGGACAAAATAACCAGAACAAACAGCATGCAAAGAATGACGATAAGATGGCCGCTAACCATTTTTTACATGAGGTACATTAGCTTTATGAATTCCTTCATAGTTTGGATATCACTCAATAGAAATTGTGACAAAAAATTACATAAAATGACCAGAAAACTAATAATTTATAAAAAAATGAATATTTGTTCATCATTATTTATTACCATATCATATTCCTTTATTTGTACGATTTTAAATTAAAAAAATGTAAGACCTATTTTTTTATTACTACATTCAGAAATTCATACTGAAGAAACTAAATTAAGCAAATTATTGTTTAACTCAATCTCAATCAAGTTTTGTTACATAAAAATTGACTACATTCACATAAAAATATTTCATTCAGCTTACTAAAAAGAACATAACAACCAACTATATTATTTTGTGATCTTCAGGAAACTTGTGGTTGATTCGGAAACAATACCACAGAAAATATTTGACGGAAATATATAATAAAACATAAATGACTGATATAATTTCGTTTGAAGTCATATATTCATCTATGCATCGTTATAAAACTAGTAATATAATTATTTTACAAGTAGTTGTTTGAAGAGTAAGCGCCATTCTTTATAACCAATTTTGACACCTCACTAAAAATAATTGTATTTATACATATATACCATCCTGTCTAACTGAACGAAATGTAATTTTTTTGAAAAAATATATATTTATTAACATACATTCATACATAGTTCACATATGCGCGTACATATCCAGACAATATACACACGCATATATATATATATATATATATATTACCAGGGATGCAAATTATATGAAAATTGGTTGTTAACGTTAATTAATTTTTCCTCCTCTTAGACGTCACGAAATTTTATCATGTTTAATAATTGTTTATTAATCATTTATTAAATATTTTTACTGGATATTTTTATTGAATATTTTTCTGTGTTTGAGGAGGGAAATTGATTTGTGAAATGTAATTTAGCACAAAAAATGCTAAATACTTAAATTTTCATATATATATATGTATATATATATATATATATGTATATATAAACATACACACACACACACACATATATATATATATATATATATAAACATATACACACACACACACACACATATATATATATATATATATATATATATATATATATGTATATACATATGAGGTTAGAGTGATAATTATCCGTGTTTGACAAGAGATGGCACCACTGATATCAAACTGAAATACCTTTTAACAGAATTATCTTCTCAGAATTATCTGCAAAAATGCTAAAACAATGCAAGAGGTCTGAAAATGTATAACGATTTCATTAGCTCAAAGACAACATCTTCTTTCAACAAAGGATTGATCAGTTACCTGACAGATGTAAAGTTATACAAAATACTGGGCGATATTTTGAGGATTGAAATGTATTCCATTTTTAAAAACAATAAAGCTGGATAAATGGGTACCGTATCAACTAAACGAACATCAAGCAATTCGGTGAACGAAGTCTGCTTTGCTCTTCTTTTGTATAACAAAAATGATGTCTTTCTTGATCGCATTGTCACATGTGATTAAAAGTGAATTCTCAAAAACAATCTGAAACGATCATCACAAAGGATAGACCGAGGAAAAACACCAAAACAAGTTCCTAAACCGAAGCTTCATGTAAAATTAATTATGGTCACTGTTTGGCGGTTGGCAAGTGACATCATTCACTGCAACTTCTTAAATCCTGATGAAACAATAACAGCAGAAAAATGTTGTCAGGAAATCGAAAAAATGCATGAGAAGATGCATCATTCACGGCCAGCATTAGTCAGACGAAGAGGACAAATTTTTCTTCATGACAACGTCCAACCGCACGCTCACAAATGACTTTAAAAAAATTAAATGAATTGGGTTATGAAACCTTACCTCATTCACTTTATTCTCCAGACCTGTCTCCGACAGATTATCATTCTTTAAACATTTGAATAATTCCTACGGGAGAAGGTTGTCAAAGATCAAGCATCAGCTCAAAGCGCTTTCAATGAATTCATTCATTCCACGGCTCTAGTATTCTCTCTTATAGGAATAAACAAACTTGTTTCCTGTTAATAGAAATGTAGACAGGCCAATTGTCTTTATTTTGATTAATAAATATACTTTTAACTGAAATATGCGTCTTTATACCCAATATGTAAAAACCGCAATTATTTTCGCACCAGCCTAATATATACACGTGCAAACTCATAAAAATTTTAATAGAAACAGTTCGTTGCCGTGGTACAATTCATTAAAAATATTGATAATTACTACGTTAATTACAATTATTATAAATGATCATTTTAACACAGTTTCGAGATTCCGACGGCGATACAGATTGTCCCGGTCGTAAAGAAAACGAAAAATAAATGTACAATGACAACTGTTTATGAACGTTGCGTCTATAATAATCACTGTCATTTATCACGAGACTATACAACAGACACGCCTGGTTTTGTTGCTTAATTGTCGGAAATAATTAAGCAATATGAAACTTGGCACATGTATTACAATAGTAATTTTAACACTCTCTTCCTATATAGGTGAGTGTGGTTTTTCTCTTCCATGAAACCTGTCCATGTACCTGTTATAGTCATACGTATATGCATATATATATATATATGTGTGTGTATCATGGCATAAAAGCTTACGGTATCGACAAAAATTATCTTACTGCAGAGATGCCAACAATGTTAGGTTTTAGTAACGTATCATTTTATTATATGGTTATATCTACGATATATATATATATATAAGGTCGGTGCAAAAATAATTGCGGTTTTTACGTATCGAGTACAAAGACGTCTCATATATCTGTTAAAAAATATATTTATGTATCAACATCATTGGTCTGCACACATTTCTCCTAACGGGTAAAAAGTTTATTTATTCCTACAAGTTTGAAAAATGATAATCTGTCGGAGATAGGTCTTGAGAATAAAGTTTTTTAAATATATTTTCTTTCGAATTTTTGTCTCCATGTGAGACAGATACTTTTACGGATACTTTTATGACGGCTGTTTGATAAGTATGGTAAAAAAGCAAGTTAAACACTGTTTTTTGATTCAAAAAAATTGGTAGGTGGTGTCGGAGTTGCTACCGCTGAGGTTTTTAGCGGAAAACGTCTCATCCAAGCAGTGTTGTCGAGGCGAGGTGTTTGTAAAGTTGGTAAGAATAAAATGAGCACAACACAGTTGTGTGTCTTTTTATTTATTTCTCACAATTCTGACTAATTTGTAAAATTTTGTTAAAGACAGGACAATGGTACGAGTAGTACGATATGTAAGACTTACATGTTACCCTTATATCTCAAGAGAACGTTAAGTTTATAGTGATATACTTTAAAGTTGTGAAGTCAGTTTGATCCATGGCCACGACCAATCTAAACTTGTCGTTCAGAAACTGTTTCAAACGATCGTTCAACGCATCAATGTTAATGTCCCCGGTGAGCAGAAGCGGTATTTTTGGGGTCGCATTGACAGTCACTAACTATTGTTCTGACATGCTCCGTGTAGTAAAGCATTAATTGAAAAGGAAACATCTCGATATAGTTGTGTGGTGTGTGTTGGATGAATATAGACTGATACTAGAACGAATTTAAATCGGTTAGGCATTTCAAATTCCACTAGTACATCTTCGTCAACATGAACATCCTGTAAATAATTGAATCCAGAATACTTGGGTATCGGCCATCGTTGACATGAAACCTGCACGTTTTCTGATTCATGAAGACTGCAGTGCCACCTTGCCGTGCTACGCTTCTAACCAGTGCCATGACTCGTACTGGGCTGTGAGTCACCGCCGTTATTGCCGTGTCTGTTGCACTCTTTAGACTTAATGTGTTTAAAGCCGGGTATATCAATGATTTTATCTTTATCCATTTAAGTCTCCGTGAGTCCCAAGTAATCGGAGCGGGAAGTGATTGGGTGGCAGCTCAAGTCCAAGTTGTGTGCCACCAATATTTGAATGTTATACGTACACACTATGAAAGACTCCATTTTGTCGTCATCACCGTCGTTGTCGTTGTCAGTAGTGTATTGATGGAATCCACAGAATTTTTCAACGTCCGTTGTTATCGTGTATAGTTGACTTCAGCGGATACGCGAAATCGTTAATTTTATTCAACGTTGGCACCTTTCTTTGCTTTACTAATGTAAAGCAGTTTGAGCACAATATGAATAGTTGAACGTCTTAATCTATAAATTCCTATTGTAACAATTGCAACATATCTGCATTTGATCGTTTTAAATTATTTTGGAACCACATGCGGTCACAAACTCCACAAACAGAACCCAACTTATTGCCATAAAATGTATTTTCAAAGTGCTCCGTCTCCAGACGCCAATGGTTTTAAACACTAAATATCTATTCTCAAACATTACATCTGCTTCTATTCCATCACATTCCATCGGTTCCATCTCACTGTCGACATCTATTCCCTGTGAACTTGCATCAGGGATTGCAGCGTTCGCGTGACTGTTGTTCACCTCAACTGATACATTCTATCATGATACTCTGATACACTGATACTCTTCTTCATTTAGTTTTCTTTCACTTTGTAATCGTTTACGTTACTTATTTACCTTCTTGTTTTGAAGATATTTGGAGATGTTTAAAATTTTGAAGAAAATTATTTCAGTTTCAACAATTTATCAGTGTATATTCAAATGGTTTCACTATTGTCACTGTTAGTATTTTATTTTATAGCACTTGTACAGCTCTGTCAAACGATACCTCACAAAACATCCTACACGCACGCACTCTTGAGCTGCATTAAGTTTTCCGTGCAGCGAACAGAAAATATTGCATTACAATTTGGCGACAATGTTGTGGCGGCCTGTGACATCATGCGCTTAAGATTAACATTGCGTAACATTCTTGCATCTTTTCTCTATTAAACCATGTATTGCTTATTTGGATAAGCGTTATAGTTTCAAAGTTATTAAGATTTGTTTAATATACACAAAATCGTAACATCGACTTTCGCATATTCTCCACCCATATTAAACACATTGAAGGCGGCACAATAGCAGTATCATTCGACAAGAATTTCTTCCCACCGAGTCAAATTTTTAAATTTGGGAAGCGGAAGAAGTCGCAAATGGCCAAGTACGGAGAAAAAGGTGGATGAGGAATTAATTCGAAGCTTAATTCGTGAATTTTTTCCATTTCTACGAATGAGTTGTGGAACGGCACGTTGTCCTGGTGAAAGTGCACTATTTTGTGCATTAATCTTAGCCATTTTTGTTTTAGATCTTCTTTCAAACGGTTTAATTATATTGTATTATAGGCTCCTGTTATCTTTTTTCCTATCGTTAACTAGAGGATGATCCCTTGGAAATCCCAGAAAAACAGTGGCCATTAACTTCCCAGCCGACAAAACAGTCTTCGCCTACTTCGATGCACTTTTACCAGTCCTTTTCCACTGCTTTGACTACTGCTTCAACTCAAGAATATAGTGGTGGATCTATATTTTATCCATGGTGACGAATTGATGTGAAAAGGTCTGTGGATTGCGATTGAACATCGCCAAACACTGGGTTGAAATGTCCTTTCGTGTGCGTTTTTGTCCAACAGTCAGCAATCACGGCACTCATCGTCCATACAGCTTTTTCATGTGCAATTTTTCATGCAGGACATTGTGCACTCGTTCAGTTGCGATACCTACAATCTCAGAAATCTCGTGCATTTTCACTCGGCGGTCTGCTATAACGATACCATGGATTTGTTCAACTATATTCGTCATGGTGATCTCAACTGGGTGTCTAGAGGGCGTTTCATTTTCAGTGCATGTTCGGCCAGTTCTAAAGTCATTTATCCGGACATAAAGTCTTCAATGCTGAAGCAGAGTCGCTATAAATTTTTCCAACTCTTTCTCGATTTGGGTGGCCGTCCATTTTTTTTTTAAAGAAAAATGTTTTATCTTACACTGAACTTGTTTTTGTTCCTCTTTTACGGCAACTACTACAATTCCCGCTTCAAACATTACACAACATTATCTCATAAAAATGTACCAAATTTATCGAACGACTCTCCTTTTGTTCGAAATGCAGTAAGAATTATTTTTTTTCCTAGTACCACTGTAATTTTTAACTGTTCTGACTTATGTTGTTTATTCTATTATTATTTATTTTCTATGCAATATTCCTCAATGGGTCACAATTAAAATACAATTCGGTTTCTAATATATTGTACTTCTAATTAGGAAAGTGAATTATTTATAATACTTTAAATTTCGTGTTATCAATCTTTTTATAAATGCACGCCTAACATGCAATAGATTCATAAGAAAATAATAATTTATGTCTTTTAATTTTCTACCAAGAAATAATTTAGTTTATTCTTTATAGATAAATTCATACAATAAGACACTCTATTCTTATTTTTTTTATAATAATTTCCCGTGGTGTACTTCATTGTTTTAAATAATTTCTTACATTTATCTCAAACAAAGAAATAAAACTTATTGTGTATTTGTTAGTGTGGACGCATTTCAAAAACTCAAGTTCAGTTCTTGATTACTGCATTTCATCTATATGTAGAGAAAGTATTTGAACACACAACTTTTCTTATATGACACGTTTGAAAAATATAAGACGTTTAAAAGTGATAGGATATATTTTGATGATGACAGCTAATAAATGGTAATATAATTGACATAAAATGCATGTCATGCTACCGATTTAGGAAATAAGCATTTTTTTTTATTTGACCAAATTTATAAATTGGATTATTGCTAAGTGATTTTAGACATATTTTATTTAATTTGATTGTGAAACGTCTTGATATACACATTGATATGAATATTTGGCACATACAATTTCCTGTGCAACGAACGGGAACACCAGCAAGTAGTATTATAAGTAATGAATATTTGTAATGTCAATAAGTGCATAAAAGAATTTATTACAGTTACAACAACAAAAATCCAGTATAATCAACGTCAAACGTTAAGTAAACAAATGTTATTTTGTGAATAATTTTCATATACAATGTAGAACATCATCTGTGTAGAGATTACAATTCTTTTGTCTACTCTGAAGTTACAATAAATTATTCTGTCATGTCTGAAAATTATCTTTGATCATGAAACATTTATGATTTATAAATTGCCAGCTTCTAGTTATTCCACAGTAATAAAAATAAATATCTTATAAAGGTTTACAACGTTAAGTAGCAGTTCAGTCAGTATCTTGATTACTATTTCTTGCGATTACGTGAAATGAACCAGTGGAAATATAGAAATAATTATTTATATATTTTCATTTATTTATATATTTTTATTTTATTTATATATTTCATTGCCTTAAAATTATACTATATTGAAAAATGTATATTTTTAAAATATTTTCAGAACAGAATTACAATTTATTAATATTTTCTTTGCTAGTCAGTTGCAGTCATTCTTATATATATATATATATATATTGAATAAGATATATTTCGTTAAAATAACTCTCAAATGTATTTTTAATTGTTAATTTTGTATAAAAAATAAATATTTCGATTATGCATGTGTATATATATATATATGGATATATATATATATATATATATATATATATATATATATATATATGTATATATATGTTATATGCATATATATATATATATATATGTATATATATGTTATATGCATATATATATGCATATATATATATATATATATATATATATATATATATATATATATATATATATATATATATATATATACATATACGAGGGTTGTCCCAGAAGTACCCGACCCAACAAAGAAAACACAAAAATTTTGGAAAAAAATATATTTATTTTTCAACATAATCTCCTTTCAGCTCTATACACTTTTCTCAGCGATGTTCAATAAGTTCGATACCCTTTTTACAATAAGAACTGTCTTGCTCCTCAAAATACCCATTAACTGCCGACATCACTTCTTCATCGTTGGGAAATCTTTGACCACTGAACCATTTTTTCAAGTTTGGGAGCAGAAAATAATCCGAGGGGGCTAAATCTGGCGAATAGGGTGCATGAGGTAGCAATTCAAACTTTAATTCATTAATTTTGGCCATTGCAATAACGGATTTGTGAGCTGGTCTATTGTCTTGATGAAACAACACTTTCTTCTTAGCCAAACGCGGCCGTTTTTGCTTGATTTTTTCGCTCAATAGTTCGCTCAATAAGTTCGCATAATACTCGCCGTTGATAGTTTTTCCTTTTTCAAGATAGTCAATGAAAATTATCACACGCGCATCCCAAAAAACCGACGCCATGACCTTGCCTGCAGATGAAACGGTCTTCGCCTTCTTTGAAGCCGGTTCTCCCTTTTCAGTCCAATGTTTTGATTGTTCTTTTGTCTCGGGTGTGAAGTGATGGACCCATGTTTCATCCATGGTTATGAAACGGCGCAAAAATTCTGTTTTGTTGCTGTGAAACTTCGCTAAACACTCAATTGAAACATCTTCACGACATTGTTTTTGCTTGAGTGTGAGCAAACGCGGCACCCATCTTGCTCACAGCTTTCTCATGTCCAAATTTTCAGATAATGTGCGATGTACCGCACTTTTTGAAATGCCTACTATGTCTGCTAGCTCGCGCACTTTCAGTCGACGATCATCCAGTACCGCTTTGTGGATTTTCTTCACCATTTCTGGAGTCGTCACCTCATTTAGTCGACCACTGCGATGCTCGTCTTGGCAGCTCGTACGGCCTCGTTTAAACTCTGCTACCCAATATTTCACTGTTGTAAACGAAGGAGCAGACTCACTCAGAGTAGAATCCAGTTCAGCTTTTATATTGGTTGGGCTGAGGCCTTTCAAATAAAAGTATTGTATCACGTAACAATGACTAATTTTCTCCATTTTCACAAATTCACTGAAAACGTTCACTATTGATGGCTGTCAAACAAATACTAAACAACGTGGCATCCTCAAACTTGAAACATATGCTTTATAAATTGTGTACTTTCTGATACAGTGATATTTTTCAAACAACTACCGCCATCTCTAGATCAGGCCGGCTACTTCTGGGACCACCCTCATGTATATATATATATATATATATATATATATATATATATATATATATATATATATTACAAGAGTGTTATTTGAAAAGTTCGCGGCCTAACATATAAGTGGCGGTAATATTTTAAATATTTGTGGCGCATTGTAAAGCGACATCTATCTTATACACAACCTTAAAGTCTCTAATTAATGAATCAAGCAGTTTGTTACAAATATCAATTGAAATAATGTTCTTTTTCTGCAGTAGATGAAATGGATAAAGTTGAACATCGTGCGGTGATAAAGTTTTTTTTTTCAAAAAAGGCTTAGGCGCTGACAGTAATCTTTAGTGAAATGAAAAATATAGTGGGCCATAGTGAACCTACGTATACAACCGTAAAGAAATGGGCAACTAAATTTAAACGTCACCGTTCAAGCTTCGATGATAACCCGCGTAGTAATTTGTCTTATATAGTTGTCTATAGTTTTATAGTTGTATACTTTTAATTAAAAATTAGAATATTATACTTTAAATAGGTCTTTAAAAGAGTAATTTATAAAATAATATTAAAGAAATTTTAATGATCTAAATACAAAATTGCACAACGTATGCACAAAATTTAAAAACTTATAATACAGTTCAATATGTTCTCTAAAACTATCCTCAAATACATATAATAAATAAATAAACCAAGGCTGAAAAAAAATAAATTACTTATAAACTACAAAGAAACTATTATTGTCTTGTTAAGTCGTAAAACTCTTTTTAATACAAATTTAGATCTGGCGCTTTGATTTATCATTTGTACAAAATAAGTGTTTCATCATATTGCACGTGTGATAATGAATTTTATGTGCACATAAATATCCAAGAAATTATTTGTCAAATAAACAAGAATGTTGAATCAAAATAAACCGACAAGTTTATTTTGTCACATGAACACTAATATCTAAACTGATGAGTACTTTTGAATTAATGCGCAATGAGTTAACAATAATACATGTATGTTTTCATTTATCAGAATATCTTCACAGAATTAATTACATTTTATACAAAATATTTTTTTATGTAGAATAGAATGAAATATTTATATTTTAAATTTTTTTTGTAATTTTTTTTAAAGTAAAATGCAATTAAAAAGTTAAAAAATGGCATAATTCGAATTAAAAATATAATTTAAATTGCCAGTACTTGTATGAATTATCGAAAAAGAAATACTCAGTGATTTGATTACAAAACTTCTTTAAAAATGTGATATTTTTGATATTAGAAAAAATTGTAGGAGTATATTGAAAAAAAGCAATATAAACATTTAAAAGACTAATTTTTCCTATACTAAAAAAACAAAAAAAATTATTTATACTATTTTCTAAAAAATACTAAATTCATTATTTATGATAAACTATAAATTTCTTTTATTTATCATAAATTAAATTTATATATACTTTAAAAAATATTGTGTATACTTTGGTCATTTGAAAATTTGGGTAAATTTTTCTGTCGCCGCCATTCATTTGGTAACGACACGGATATCAATTGTCACGTTTAAAACTATAAGGAGGTTGTATTGGAAGCCTGTGTTTTTTGTGTTCTTTGAGCATTTATTTTAATACCAAAAACTAAATTATTTCAATACCAAACTAATTTTTCTTACACTAAAAAAACGAACAAAAATTATATAAACTATTTTCTAAAAAATACTAAATTCATTATTTATGATAAACTATAAATTTCTTTTATTTATCACAAATTAAATTTATATGTACTTTAAAAAATATTGTATATACTTTGGTCATTTGAAAATTTGGGTAAATTTTTGTATGTCGCCGCCATTCATTTGGTAAGGTAAACTATAAATTTCTTTTATTTTTCATAAACTAAATTTATTCTCTTATATATATATATATCACAACTGTAAAACTAAAATCACAACTGTAATATAATTCTTGATAATTTCTGCAAGTAGGAAAGACGTAATTAATATATATATATATATATATATATATATATATATATATATATATATATATATATATATATATGTATGTATATATATACAAATATATATATATATATATATATATATATATATATATATATATATATATACATTTATATCAGAAAAAGTATTTCATTAAAGGTAAATGCTATTTTTTTCGTATTTGCTGTTATTAAATACAAGAAATACTATTTGTTCATGAAATATCAAAATTAAAAAATAATATTTATATATTATTTATGTTTTTCTCTAATTCGTGTGAAATATTTTGGCAAGTACAAATAAAAATCTGGAATACCAACTTCGTTATACTTTTCTTTTAGCACTTTGTTGCACTAAATCTCAATCAATTTCAGTTGGATATTACTTTTTGTTCCTTCAGTGTTCAAAGGAAACGGACCACTATATAGTAAAAAATCATTTTCACATGCCTTGAATCTTTCAAATCAGTTTTGCAATTTTCGAATGTAAAAGCTTTACTAAAATCACAACTGTAATATAATTCTTGATAATTTTTGCAAGTAGGAAAATTAATTAAATCGGAATTGTCCAAAATACGGTGTTCCTTACAAAATACTTCTATAATTTGCAATGTTCCAAAAATGTATTTATTATTTTTTTTTAAATTCAATTTTATTATTTTAATAAAATAAACTTTAAGCTTTGGGCCGCGGGCCCCATTCTAGAGTCTTGTGGGTTGCATTCTAAAATTTTGAGGGCCTTATTCTAGTCTTGAGGCCGCGTGTTTGACACCACTGGTTTAAAATATATCATGTACACTCTCGTATATATTTTTCTTACATTAGTTTTATAATTACATTTTTTTATTAATTTTGGATTGATTAAATATGTATTTACAAAAAGATTTGTTCATTTTCACTACAATTGTAAACAGTTTTGTCTCTCACTGTATAATATATATGTATATATATATATATATATAACTATATATAAATACAGTTGCCCCGGAAACTACGCGTTATAAAATTATAATATTAAACTTAATATCATTTACATTATGCGTGATTAGCTGAATCATCTATGCAGTTATCTATCTACACATTACGTTGACATTGAATTTGCATTATTATAGATATTTTGATTTTTTGTTTAATTTATATTAATAGAAAATCATAAAATAATAATTAGGATAATATTTGCATTAGAGAAAATATAAGTATCTGAGGCTCTAATTAAAGCTATGATAATTTAATTTATTTTTAAATCTTATATTACCGATCTAGTGTCTCTCAATAACTTTTTTTATAGCAAAATGACGAAAAGTACACTATCGATGAACGCGTACATATTTATAAAATGTATCAAAACGGAAAAACTACCAAAGAAATTGCTCATAGTTAAGATTTCTCATAACGATTCAGTATACTATTAAAAAAGTTTAAGATGGAAAAGATCTAATTTCAGCGCCAAGGAAAGGTTGAAAATGAAAGACTAGCAAACAGACGGACAAACTATTATTTTGTAAAGTAAAAAAATCCATTTATTAGCGCCTACTTACTAAAAGAGGATCTCAATCTTACTCTTGGAGTTACTGAAATGAAATCAAAGATAAATCAAGCTGGTGTTTTTGGTCGTATTGCTCGTCGCAAGTCATATAAACATAAACAAACGTAAGTGACTTCATTTTGCAAACTCGTATGTTCCTAAGTCAATAGAGTTCTGAAAATCAATTGTTTGGAGTGATGAATCGAAGATTGAGATAACTAGAACTAAATGAAGGCAATACGTTTGCCGTGAAGCTGAAAAAGCACTAGAAATTCAAATTTTAGTAGGCACTGTAAAGCATAGGGTGGTAGTATTATGATCTGGGGTTGTTTCTCATGGTGTGGAGTTGATCATTTGCAAGTAATCGAAGGTTAAGGGGACCCGGTGGTCTAGCGGCCTAAAATTTAAGCTATTTTAAAAAATTTTTTTCTATATGAGGGTAATGAATAATGCTTTCAAATTTTTTTACACTTATTTTATTACTAATAAACTACACAAAAATGAAAATAAAGACAAAAAAAAATTTTTTTTAAATTAGAAAAATGATGCTGAAGTCTCCCTCTCTAAAAAAATGGAATTGCGTGGTGAATGATGATTTATCTCTCCCTCTGATCGGAAATAAAACAATTGACGAATTTTTAATTAGTATAAGTATAGCTATCGCAGGAAGTAGAATAAAAAAAAAAAAATTTGACAAAATGGCGCGTAGTTAAAAGTACAAGTTTGAAAACGACCAGTATTTTTGAATGTTTTGTTAATAAAAAAAATATAAATATTTTACGGAAACTATTAGTTTTACATTCCAGCGAGAGCTAGAACTATTCAGAATAACATATTAAAATTTCAGACAAATCGGTCAAGTAGTTTTTTTTCTGGCCCCCGCAAGACGAAAAAAAGTAGTTTCGAGATAAACGCGTTTAAAGTTTCAAGCAAGTATATATTCTTCTACCTACCTGACCTTCTAATGGGCTGTAGATCCTGAAATACTCTGAATTTCGTCATCAAATTTTAACAGTATATTTTTAAGATACTATACTTTCGAAAAAAAAATCGATTTTTCGAAAATTCTAGACCACCGGGTCCCCTTAAATGAATAATAATTCTTATATTGGAATAACTAAAAAAAATAAATGAATGTGGGCATAAAACGTGCCTCGAAACTGGATTTATTTTTCAAAAAGATAATGATCCAAATCACACGGCTATAAAAGCGAAAGAATTTTTCAACATAAGCTCAATTCAAATATTCGATTGACCTCCTTAAATCCCAGATTTGAATTCAATCGAACATTTTTGGAACCACTTGGACTGTACGATATGAAAAACTGATCGATTTAATCGATCTGCTCTCGCTTCTTGTCTTAAAGATAAATAGGAGAAAATATCATCAGATGTTATTCATTAACTTTTTGAAAGTATTTCGAATAATTTGAAGACCGTTATACGGGCTAAAGGTAGCCCTTTAGCCACCGTTAGCATGTATAACGTGCTAAGGATGGAAATAATATGGAAACATTTACACAAAATAGGAAAGAGAGGTGGAAATTAAGTAATTGCTCGATTAAGTATTGATTTTTTTAATATTTACTTTTTATAATTTTTTAAAATTACATTATTAATGCAAATACTTACCGAATTTTTTTTCTCTTATTTCACTTTTTATAAAGAGTTTTTATGCTAGCAGACTTAGGTATAACATTTTTTAAATTCCATTCTAACTGTCACATATATATAAAAATCTAGAACCATTTAACAAAAACCACAAAACTATTAATCAAAAACTTTATCGAATTTTAAGCGCAAATAATTTCCGGCGCGATTGTAGATGTATATTGATGCAAGTAAGTATTGTAGCTTGACTATTGGATTATTTTAATGTTTATACATTGTAATAACTTTTATTTTCAAAGATATTAAATAATATGTTTCTTCATTAAAATGTAAGAATATAACTTTGTTTCAGACTTAAACATTTCCAGGAAACTATGCTGTATAATTTCTATTTAGTTTTGTTGTAATATTGTACTTAAATGAGTGTGTCTAGTAATTTTATTAACTCTCGATTTATACTGACGATAATTTAATGTGCGTGTATATGTTTGCCGGATATTAACAATAAATGCTGTTTTCCTGCACTTTTTCTGTATAACGGTAACTACAATATTTCAACTAGACTCTGTATTTTATTTAAACGATATCGTAATGAAATATCATCATGTTTTTTTATAATTTTGATTCAGTTTTTATTTTTTATTTAATATTTTCATGATATATATATATATATATATATATATATATATATATATATATATATATATTAGGTAAGCAAGAAAGTTCTGTCGCTGTTATAACATACAATAATTCCAAGAATTATTACATTTGTCATTGGACAAAATTCCAAGTATTGTTTATCAGTAATATTAGCATGTGTTTTAAATGAATCTTGAACTGTTCACTTTAATTTAAAAAAATAATTCTAACCTTTAAAAATGTCTGTGAAAAATAATGTATTACGTGCGTGTTCACTCTATGAATTCAAACTTGAGACTGGTGCTACAGAAACTGCAAAAGAAATTCGTACTCTGACTGAAGAAAAGACAGTTACACATTAAAAACGGCCCAGTGATGGTTTAAAAAATTGTCTACCAGGGATGAATCCATTAAAGACGAGACCAGATCAAGTAGATCATCAAATTTAAATATCGACGAATTGAAGACAATGATCGAAACAAATTCCAGTTTATCGTGTCAACATTTTGCAGAATTGTTCAAAGTAAGTGACGAAACAATGCGGAAGCATTTACACAAAATACAAAATAGGTGGAAATTTAGTAAATGGGTATCACACGAATTAACTTCCAATAACAAATTACATCGTCTTATAATCTGTACAAATCTTATTTCACGACCAAAATCAGAGAACTTTTTGGATCAAATTTTGACCACTGATGAAAATGGATTATTTATTCCAACTACAAACGTACTCACCACTGGCTTTCATTAGGTGATCCTGTACCACAAAATTCCAAATGAAAGTTAACATCGCGAAAACTTCTTCTTTGTGTTTGTCGGACTTCAAAAGGAATTATTCATCGTGAATATCGACGAATAGGTCAAACCCTCGCGGAAAACATTTATAGTGAACAACTCCAACGAGTAAAAGATGTATTAAACATAAAAGCCAGCACTTGTACCCCTTGTGTTTTCTTGGAAAACACGAGTACTTATCACTCTACCCTTGTCTATTAACACTTTAACGATCGGGCACGCCAATTGGCGTCCTAAATAAAATTAGAGTTATCTACCAGGAACTCCAATTGGCGTCCCATATGAAATAATCATATTGCGATGTGTAATCATTAAAAACGCTTTTTCTCTCGCTAAAAAGTGCAAAAATGCGATGTCCTAGGAAATATGCAGTATCGTATTTAATAACCGTTATCTTCGCATCATTTTGTATTTTGTAAGATTGAGGCTATCTAGTTCAATTCATGGTAAACCGTCACGTGAATTGCAAAAAATGTATTGATTTGTAGTGGAGCTATCAAAAAAATTGAATTAATATTCCGTTATTAAAAATGTTGAAAGGATTTATATTTTTTTATAATTAAACTCTTAACTTACAATATTTATTCAGTAATAAAAATAAAAATTATAATAATTAATTATAATTATACTGTTTGACATTTTATTGTTTGCTTTTTATTTTGAATTTAAATACCGATAAAAGTGGATAACGAAAACGAAAATATATTTTTGAAGAAAATTGTCCAGGTGTTTTATCAGATATTCCTGAAGATTATGGCCATAATGACACTAGGGATGCTTCAAGTGAAAGTGCCTCCGATAATTCATTTCCTATAAGGCGTCGTTTGCGTGTTCTACATGTAATTTATAGCGATTGTGAAGATTAAAACGATCCTGAGTTCGACTGGAACGATGATGACCCACCCCGAAATAATCAGCCATTTGAAGGTAACCTATGACTATCATTTAATCGAAATAAAAAGAACATAGACGATATTATGAGCCTGTTTTTTTGGAGATGATTTGTTGTGAACGATTTCAACTGAAACAATCGCTATTATCACCAAAATTTTAACGCCTATAAATTACCCAAAAATATTAAAAAATGGTGTGATGTGACGGGGTTCGAATTAAAAAAGTGGTTAGCTCTTGTTATTGTGATGGGATTAGTGAAGAAAAGTAAATTGGTTGATTATTGATCTACCAATCCTTTTATAGAAACGCCAGTATGCCTCCAGTAACAGGTCACAGGTTTATAGCAAAACCGCCTGGTTGATAAAGTGTTAAAATGGAAAATCAAATGGAACATTTTCGTCACATTTTGCTGTACTATTTCCGAAAAGGAAAAAACGCTTTGCAAGCTCATAAAAACTTATGTAATGTGTATGGTGAAGATGGCTTAAAACTACAGCAGTGTCAGAATTGGTTTGCTATATTTTGGTCTGGATATTTTGATGTTAAAGGTACACTACGCTCAAGGAGACCAACCGAATTTGATGATGATAAAATAAAGATATTGATCGAATCAAATTAAAAATTATTGACACGAGAAATTATTGAAAATCTTAACATATCGTACTGGAGCGTTAAAAACCATTTAACACAATTTGGATACGTTAGTAAGATCGATATATGAGTAACATACGAGTTCAAAGAAGGTCATCACACTAAGCGCATTGACATCAGCGATTATCTTTTGAAACATGAAGAAAATGATCCATGTCTGAACCGTACGATAACAGGCGATGAAAAATGGATCATCTACAACAACATAGAATAAAGAGATTGTGAAGTAAGCGTGATAAACATGCTCAAAGCACTTCAGAAGCAGATATTCGCCAAAGGAAGGTTATGATGTTAGCTGGTGCAGTTTCAAAAGTATTGTGTTTTAAGCTGCTTACAAGGAGCCAAACCAAGTAAATTGTAAATAGTATAAAAAACAAAGATATATGAGTATTTTCAATAATATGTCATTTCAATAATGTTGAAAAAATAATATAGAAATTATAATCAAAACCTCTTCTATATGTCCTTAAATTTTCATTTCAATATCTAAATTACTTCAAAATACACAAGAATTTGAAAAAAACGATCAATGTTTTCTCTCATTTTATAAAAATGCCTTCGGTAACAGGTCACAGGTTCATAGCAAAACCGCCCGGTCGATAAAATGTTAACACAAGCGCATTAAACCAAAATAAAATCCCAATCAAAATTGTATACCTATGTATTAAACAGCCTGTGTTTGTGAAAAGAAGAATTTCTAAAACAAAATTTTAAACAAGTTCTTTAATGGTGTATGTACGCAGTAGAATTTCAAATATTACAAAACTGGTAGTGCGAGTAAAGTTCAAAAATAACGGTTATTTTTTATATTACCTTCATATTTATGCAATAAATTTTAATTAAGTTCAATAGAAAAAGATTATTTTAAAATGCATTACCAAACAATACATTACATCAAAGTAAATAGCATCGGCTATTTATTAAAAGCACGATTAACACACAATACGCCTATAGATAACATATAATGACAAGTTTATTAATATAAACAGAACAGAACTGTAAACTTCAGTGCAAGCACAATACACTAAATAAAAATAAGTACCTTGGATTGACGTGGATGTACGTTGAATGATTGATATAAAGCGTAATTGTTAGTAATAGAATCTTATATCACGTTTAATCAAGTACAACGACAGAATAGTACGATGTGCAAGTTACAAATTTACAACATTGTTAACATAAGAATCTTGGAACAAATGACGGAATTGTGAAATTTGCGGACGTTATGCCAAAATTCAAATCTTATTATGTCATTGTTCCTTTCTAGAAAACAAATTGTCTATATGCGACTGAGTCACCGTGTTACTATTTCATGTACATATTTCTGGTGTTATTCTTACAGAAAATAAATCAATGTTCATGTAAAACGAGACAGTAGAGTCACATCGAGCCTACTTAGATCTTTTCGTGATAACTGAACCTCTAGCATTGCTGGAATAACACACAAAACTGAATCTTTATTTTGAATATTTGAACCAGAGACGTATTGAATACATTTGTTTTACTAATTTACAGTACTATAGATGCTACGAAATGTACATGGTTGAAAAATATGTAACAGATAAAATATAAGGTAACGATTTATCACTTTTTGCTCGGTATAAAGAAAAAGTCAATTTGACTTCAATGTAAATTTATTTAAATTAAAAGTAGTACAAGAACTTTAAGAGTGAATAGATCTATTTAATCTTTATATCACTCTGTCAAAGATTCATCAACGTCGTTCGGTGTTGTATCTAAGAAGAACAACAAATATTTTTTATTTAAAAGAAAATGTTTCTTTAATATAAGTAAACTGTAAATGAATTTTTTACTGTAAAATAAAGAATTAGAATATTTTTTTTTAATATTATTGTAATATTATATATATATATATAAATATATACTCTAATCCCTCCATTTATGCGGTCTCCATATGCGCGAATTCACTTTAACGCGGTTGAAAAATTTTTAATTTTAAATAATCAACTAAACATCAGATGTCACAAAAATATATTAATTTGTCATATTGTATCACATATTGTATATGCATTGTAAATATATAAATTCAGGATTTCCACAATTTAATTTATTCAGTAATCTTAAATACAATTGTGTAGTAAACATATGTAGTGCAGTAAAAATAATAGTTTTAAAAAATATTACCTGAAATACACATTTGAACAAATGTTTGATAAGCTGGAGGTGGATCAATAAATAAAAATGCACGGCTTTTGGCGTAATTACAATTTCATTGATGCCATCGAAAACATTAAAAAAAGATGGAAAGATATAAAGAGCACAACCGTGAATGCTGTCTAGAAAAACCTATGGCCAGATTATGTTTTCAGCTTAATAGATGATTGCAGTTTTTTAGAAAATATTGACAACGACATTGCTGAGGTAGTGAGACCAGGACAACAAATGAAAGATGAAGAATTTAGTGATTTGAATGCTTCTAATATTTAAAAATTTTTAAAATCATATAATTCTGAATTCATAGCTAATGATCTTATTGAATTAAACCAAGAAAAGAACAACAAAGTAGGAGATCAAGAAGTTGATGAGAAATAAGAACCTTACCTGTTTACAATTCAGAACATTAAGGATTCCATATCTATGATTCAAAAAGCTATTGATTTTATTGAAAACACAGATCCTCATATCGAAAGAAGTGGTTCAATCAGCAAGGGATTAAAAGCTCAGATCGAACCGTACGAACTCATTCTAGAGGAAAGAATACGAGTGGGCAAGAAACAGACTCTGGATAGATTCTTTATGCCATCAACATCGACAACCATCACTGCTACAACCGTAATGACGACAGCCGTAACAGTAGAATATTCATCTAGTGAAAGTGATTTTGAATAGGAAACTGTAAATTTGTAAGCTTTGCAATATTTTATTTTTTTGGAAATTAATGGTAACTACATCAAAAAGTATGCTTTTTCTTATCAGTAACTTCTTATATTGATGTATTTTTAAAAAAAGTAAAGTTAAAACTTTTCTACTTCAATAAAAATAAAATATTTGAGAATATGGAACAGATTTCTTCTTGAAACAGCTTTCCAAATGTAGGGATTATAGTGTGTATATATATATATATACGTGGGTCGTTGATAGGTATGGTAAAAAAGCAAGTTAAACACTGTTTTTTCGAAATCAATTTAATTTCTCAAATATAATCTCCATTATGAGCTATACACCTGAATCAGCGAGTCTACAAAATACCCATTGACGGCGGGATGACATCTTCATTCGACAAGAATTTCTTCTCACCCAGCTAAATTTTTAAATTTAAGAAGAGGAAGAAGTCACACAGGGTCAAGTCCGGAGAATAGGGTGTATGAAAAATCAATTCGAAGCTTAATTCGTGCCATATTACCATTGCGACGGTCGATTTGTGGGGCGGCGCGTTGTTCTGGTGAAAGAGCACTTTTTGTGCTCCAATCTTGTCCGTTTTTGTTTCGGCTCTTCTTTCAAATTGTCTAATAATGTTGAATAATATATAGGCTCCTGTTGTCATTTTTCAATTTGCTAAGAAGTCGATCAGGATGATTCCTAGGGATTCCCGAAAAATAATGATTATCACCTTCCCAGCTGACAAAATGGTCTTCGACTTCTTCGGCGCACTGCACCAGTCGTTGCCCACTACGATGATTGCTGCTTCAACTCATGTGTGTAGTGGTGGATTCATGTTTTATCCACGATGATGAACCGACGCAAAAAGGCCTGCTCGTTTTTTCCCCATTTTTACAACAACTGCAACAATGCTCGCTTCAAACATTTGTAGAGCGTAAATAACGTGTCGCTTTGGCTGAATTTCGCCTATGCTAGTTTGAAAAGTGACACTTGATAAGTATGACGTCACCAAATGAATGGTGGCGTCATATCATAGAAAATTACCAAACGTATCAAACGACCCACATATATATATATATATAGCTCACCCGGAAGAAAAATGTTGTAAGTGCAGAAACTTGAAACTGTATAAAGTCGCGTTTAATTTTTTTTCAAATTTGATCTGAATTAATATAATTTGTAGGATATATTTATGACGCAATTTTTCAGTTTAAATGACAAGTCATAGTTGCAGTCCTTTGATTTTCTATCATATTCCTCAGATATCCTATCATAACCCCTTACACCCCTTTCATAAGTTAGGTACCTCTCAATTATGTCATCGTTCGTGAAAGTTTCATGTAACTTGTGGTGCTATCTTTAATAATATTTTAATATAAAATCTCTACACATTTTTTTAAAAAAAAATTATTCATTTTTTTGAAATTTTACGCAATTTTTTTTATATACAGATAGATTTAATTAGGTTTCATTACGCTATTTTGGACAAATGAGTTGATTATAATGTATCTTATTTGATGATACATCACTTTATAAAATGAATAAATATAGTCACATCAGAAAAAATTATTAACGAAATAATTAGAGATTTCAATAATTAAAAAATGTATAATTTTCTTCCACGTGACGTAAAAATGTTCAATAATTGATTATTATTCCTTTTTACTTGGTTTATATATATATATATATATATATATATATATATATATATATATATATATATATATATGCATATATATATATATATATATATATATATATATATATATATATACATATATATATATATATATATATATATCTAAGTATATATATATATATATATATATATATATATATATATATATATATATGCATAAAGAGAGAGAGAGAGAGAGAGTTGTCGTTTTATCATCTCAAATGTGCGAAAATATGGAAAAACTTTTTCTGTACATTCGCTATCTTCTCGTTATAATTAACATGAAAAATATTCAATTATTAAACGTTTTCATTTCAAACGTTTGTTGTATATGTATAGAGAATGATAATTTATATGAACTCAAACATTTCTTTTACAAAAATCTTTGACAAAAAATATTGTTTTTACCTTTTCTATGTCGTGCTCTGATTTGAACGTTTTGCTTTGTTTGTTTTTAAACAACATGTTTTTGTTGGTATAATTGTAATTATTTTTGTCTAGACAGAAAATATAAAAAGTACAGAAATGTTTCCCTACTACGGAACGAAAGCAGTGTAACACTTTAATATGAATATTTAAAAAAATTAAAAAACCATCAAATATATTCCATTTTTTAAAAATTCTTTATTATCCAATAATGTGACTAACTCTCTTGATTCTAGATAACTTCAGAAAATCTTTTTAGAATAGAAGTAACCCACTTCCCAATAAAATATTTGGATGGAATGTTCTTCCATACATATTTGATTATCCCATAAGTAATGTGGCTTTTAAAAATAAGGTTTGGAACAGTGAAAAAATTGACGTTTTAACTTTGATCCAAAATATATTTTCTGTTATTATTTACAACTTCTTCACATCTTAATCTTAAATTTTCAATACCCTGACGCTAAACATTTTGAGCCTTGCATTAAATAAAGCGTCAATCTCTCTTCTGACATCATTCTCTGTCTTAAACCGTTTACCATTGATGTGATTTTGGAGACTTCGGAACAGATGATAATCCGATGATGCTAGATCAGAAGAATATGGTGGATGAAACATTACTTCCTATCAAATTGATTTATTTTTTGAAGTGTTTCAAGTGCTGTATGAGGTCGGGTGTTATTGTAGTAAAAAATTAATCTTTTTTGGTTGACTAATGCTGGCCGTTTTCCATCAATAGTTTGTTTTAGCAGTACCAGTTGTTCATAATACAATTCCTTTGCGATCGTTCGATTCTCTTGTATTACCTCATAATGGGCCATTCCTTCTATATGCCGCCAATCTATATGCCGAGAATATCAACTTATTTTGATGAAAATTTCATTTTGCAGTTGAAGATGGTGTTCGTTGCGATTAATCCATTGTCTTTGATGTTTAATGTTGTTATGAGAATTCAATATTTCATCACCAGTAACAATTCTATTCAGAAATAGATAATTTTGTAATCAACAGGGATTAGAATTGCAAATGACCTCATGTTATATAAATTAATGCACGATAATTCGTGCGGAACTCATTGATCCAACCTAGAAACCTTACCAATCAGTTTCAAGTGTCGATGAATAGTTGAATGCGCTGATTTGAGCTTCTTACCTAATTGTTCTGCTATTGATCTAGGATTTTGTTACACTAGTGTTCTCAGGATCTCATCTTAAAACTCTTGAGAACGATCTGAACTTTCCTCATCTTCAAGTCTGTAGTTCCCGAAGCGATATCGCTGAAATCATTTTGGTTCTTGATTAAGATTAATAACATCTAAACCATAGATTTCCCACAATTTTTTCACTGCAGTTGTAGTGTTATTGCCCTGATGCAACTCCCAAAGCAAAATATGCCTAATATTCTTTTTAACACTTCAATAGTAATTTATATTTTTTCTTGAATATTTGTGTGATCACCTTTAATCTTCCACGATAAAACTAAGAAAACATTACGTACAATTGACCAGCATATGCATCTGACACGTTATTATAATAGTTGCAAAGCATTAGATCATCCATTTTCACCTATATAAAAATATTGCATTATTTGTGGGGTGATTCAATAAATGCTTTTAAGGCGATTGAATTATTATCGAAATGCATAAAATAACAATTAAAAATAATCATTGATTAAGAATTGAACATTTTTGAACACATTATTTTGTGGTTTATAAAAGATTAATAAATCGGTTTTCGATCATTATTTTTTATTGACACCTTCTGATTATATTAAAAATTAAACGAATTAATCGGAGTATATAGTTTCCTACATTTCCATCTTCTCTATACTGAAAAAATTTCCAGTCAAACACTTATAAATTTAAAAATATTTTTGTTAATTAAATTCTATAACTAAAGAATTACTATCTATTGAATAAGATATCGAAAGATAAGTGTAATATATATATATATATATATATATATATGGTGGAATTTTCCAATAAAAGTTTTACTTGTAAATGGTTCAATTATTTATGGTATTGTTAATTGATCCAAAAATACAATAAATGTGAGAAAAGATTCAGAACAATTTATTTATTAGTATTTGGAAGAATATGTACAAGAGTGACAAAAAATTATAATGAACAAAAATATTGAAAAACCACAGTTGTGGAATACTTGTCAGTATTAAATGTTGAAATTGTGAAATATGGTATTAGTTATTTTTTAGTGTAATCCGAATCTGTGCAAAGCTTACAATTCCAACTTTAATTTTTTTGTTTTATTTCTTATTAAGAAGTCTAGTGGAACGAAGTGGTTCTTTTGGCACTTTCAGTATTACATCATCATCATCATTGTATACTCTACTGAGTATACAATGAAAATGGATAATGCAATACTTTGCATTATCCGTTTTCACCTATACGAAAATATCGTATTACTTACTTACATAATTTATTATATAAGTCATTTGATCTCTGTCTTGATACTGTTATTCAATTTTAATTACTGTATCAAAAAATATAATTGGAGAAAGGTATACAGACTTTTCTAAGATGTCATTTTATCTCTTTCTCTCTCTTGCTACTTCTTCTATTTAATATCTTCTTACTCATTTCCTGCATCATACAGGTTTTATTTAATGAACTATGATTACAAATTGTTACTTTTATGTTAAATACGCCGAATTTCGCAATGTATAAAGCTAAATATTTAAAAAATTGTGATTAAAAAATGTTTTGTCCATTTAATTTCAAAGCATATTCATATTTAAAAGTATTGTCATAACAGAAAGAAAATCTTTGGAAATTTAGCCAGAAATATCATCGAAAAGTGATATAATATTTTTTTTAAATTCAAGTTAATGAGTTCGATTATTATTTATGCCGTTTATAATATAGTTTTTATAACTATTTACCTGCTGATTTTTATAAAATTCGAATTTTATCTAATTCTGGTTGGTATTGTATATACAGTGAAAGGTTAAACTTAGAAAGGTTACAAATACAACCCTGGTTGAATTTTTTTTAAGTGATCCAGGGATTTATGCATTAAAAATTAAATTATATAAATAAAATGTCAATACAGTAGAAAATTTTAAATCTGTTTTAATTATAATGATTTCACAAAATAACATTATTTTAATATTCATTTTGAATAAGTTCTTTGCATTACGTTGTTAGGAAAATAATTACGGTTTTTTTTTCTATCAAACCGCAATTATTTTTCTACCAATCTAATAGAACAATAACGAATTATGTGTCAGATTTTGAAAAACCCGTAAA
>CM068314.1:51739804-51794804 GCA_034766995.1 Acanthacorydalis orientalis
ATTTATCGAAATTTCAAGAATTTTTTGAGATACAGTGATTTTAATGGAGGCGATTTGCAGCAAGACAGAATTTAACCCGAGCTTGTTCATTCGTTTTTCTCAAAACTATACTTTTCAAAACGGTGTACATCTTCAAAAACTATTTATCCGACTGGCTTGAAATTTTAATAGAACATTTGTTATAACATTATCTATCGGATGACTAGATGACTTTTGACATGATGTTCCATTTGTTAATAATAAACAATTTTGTAAGTCGAAAATGGCCAATTTTTTTAAATGGCTGCCATTTTTCCAATTTTAAAAATTTCAAAAAGGTATCTAGTCATACCAGAGTTCTTATATTTTAATACAATTATATTATCCTGTTTTTGGTGTTAGATTAACACAGTTGTTGAAATAGTGTACAGCGTTTGGCCATGCAGCAGATGAAGGCCTTTAATTTAATTATAATATCTTCATAGTTTGTAAAAGTTTTTTAATAAAAAAATTAAGAGAGCTTTTTCAAGGCATGCATTTAATGTGTACAAGATTTCAAATGTATGGCATTAATACCCACGTCAAAAAAAATTATTAAAAATCGTATTAGTTTTCGAACGGCAAGGAAAAATGTCTTATTATTAAGTTTTTACATGCGTTTGTTATTTAGAATTTTTTTATTGAAATCCTAAAGAGGTATCTTTACTTGAATCTTTTTTAATGGTTAGTTACTACTTACAAGACACACTTTATTTTGAAACGGGTTTTATTTCTTGAAATTAGATATGTGTGAAAAATTATTAGATTATTATTAAATTTGTCAAAAATACTGATATTAATTTCAATCGAAATTAAAATAAAAAAAATGTGATATCACTTTATAAAATAAATATATTATTATTATCATATGGAAATATAAGGTTATTTCGAACAACACACATTAAAAATGTAGATCGGAATTTTGATTATACCAAAATAATAAAAACTATATTTGTTTTTTCATAAATTATAATATATGTTTGGTATGAATATGTTCTATTAATGGATTAATTTATCATCTTAAATAATTTTCAATTAAACGACACTATAAATAAATAAAGAATAATCGAGATATAAAATATGATGCTACATAAATTATGCACAATCTCGACATGTGTACACATCGGAGTGACCATTGTGAGATTGTATGGTGCATGAGGTCAAAAAGACGCATTAAATTACCCTGGAACAAGATGTCCAGTATATACAGACTAGTGTCCAGTCGTTCGCTATCACAAGCGCCACTGTGAGACACTGACTGCAGGAAACCATCTATATGCGGTTCAACGTAAGAAAGCAATGGGTTGTTTTAATTAAATTTATATTTACATCTAATTAAACAAAAAAACATCAATTCATCATAAAAATCATTAGAATACATTTTTCGGGTATAAACTTATATTAAGATTTTTAAATTTAGATTTGTTAATCTTATTTATAAAAATAATATTAATGATCACAAGTAGATTTCATTAAGCAAAATATATGTGAATATATGAGTGTATCACTTAACATATATATATATATATATACGAGGTCAGACAATTAAGTAATGCGACAAAATTCAAAAATCGAGTATATTTAAAAATTAAGGTACATCGCTGCGATCCCCTTCAAAGTAGTCCCCTCCCGCATCTATACACTTATTCCAGCGAGTTTTCCAGTTTTCGTAACAATTCTGAAACACTTCTTGTGGGACCTCTCCGAGTACCCTCGTCACAGATTCTTGGATATCTTCAACGGAGTCAAAATGTCGACCTTTGACGAATTTTTTCATATGAGGGAATAGGAAAAAGTCGCAGGGTGACATGTCCGGTGAATAGGGCGGTTGTGGTAACGTTGCGACGCCTTTAGACGCCAAAAACTGAGAGACACTGAACGCACTGTGACAGGGAGCATTGTCGTGATGCAGAACCCAAGTCTTCGCGATCTCTGGACGCACTCTGAGCACCCTTTTTCGTAATTTTTCGAGCACATTGCGGTAGAATACTTGATTTACGGTTTGTCCAGGTGGTACGAACTCTTTGTGAACCCCCCCTTTGCTGTCAAGGAAGCAAATCAACATGGTTTTCACTTTGGACTTGCTCATTCTCGCCTTCTTTGGCCTTGGTGCTCCAGGGGACAGCCCCTGTTGGCTTTGTCGTTTAGTTTCGGGGTCATATTGAAAGAACCAACTTTCATCACCAGTAATAACTCGATCGAGAAGAGTAGGATCGCTTTCAACCTGCTCGAGACAATCTCTCTGTTCCATTTTCGTGACATGCACTACTCGCGCGTTGTTACAAAACACTAAACAGCTGGCGAACAAATGATCGTACGAGGGTGGTCAAGATCTCAATCGAGAGAGTAGCGATCTGCTATTACGATAGCGGAGTTACAGGTTCGCAGTGTTACCACAAGCCGAGAAAAAAAATCGGTTGCATTACTTAATTGTCTGACCTCGTATATATATGATTCGTTAAAAAATATACTAGATTATACTAATAAAAATTATAATTGGTTTCATACCTGTGAATATGAATTTAAAATTCTTATCCTTAAAGTCACATTCATCTTTTATTTTTTTTCACTAAGAAAAAAAGTAACCTGAAGTACAAGGAACATAACTTTTTCAATAAAACTGTCATTATTGAAAAAGGATACTACTTAAATAATGACTCGTTCAGAAAAGATTCCCTTGGTTATAATGCACTTCATTGTTCTCTATTTGTACACTTCTAAATATTAAGTTGGTAGAAAAATAATTACGGTTTATGCACCTATTTTTCAAGCTCTTTTTATTTTCATAGCTGTTTCAAGTGATTCAGAAATGTTAGATGACTAACGCCTATCTTTTATGTAAGCTCTTGAATTGTTGGGCGTGGTTCTGATTCAACTAACACCTTCAGTTGATCGTTATAAACTGAAGAAGGACGCTCGTGACCTTATTCATCTTTAAGGCTCTCGTTTCCAAAACGAAATTTTGGAACCACTTTTTCACCGTATCTTCCTTAACAGTACTCACAACAAAAGCATCGTTTAGTTTACGAGCAGTTTCTGTTGCTTTACCACCCGTTTTAAACACATAAAAAATTTTGCTCTTATTTGCTTCTTTTCTATCTTTAATTCTGTAACCCAATTTAAATCAAACTTAATAATAAAACTAAAGTCGTTGTTACCAAAATACAGACTGAAATATGTACTTTAAAATTATATTAACATGAACACGAACATGATAAAATGACACTTTTATTGAAAAAAAATTAATGTTTGAATTCATAAAACCAAAACCGAATTTATTTTCCTACTAACCAAAAATTGTTAAAAATCTTCTCTAAAAATTATTTTCCAATGTTTTATTTTACACCTATTTATCTGCTCCACATCCATGGAATGAGTTCTTTTCTAGACACTTTTTAATACACTAAGTGTCGCCATTCGCCAACCAATCAAATGCTTCCACCCTTCCTCTCCCCCAATTTTGTCCAAATGAATTAAGAGAAATCCGTGACTGTTAGTAATTTTGAGAATATTTCAACAGAAAAAAATTTAATAATCACTAAATAAATTGTAAAATTCTCCATTTATTTAATTTATTTAAAAAATGCAAATTACGAAATTCTGTTACATAAATTTGAAAAACAAAATTTGAACTAAAAAAATTTAGATTTAATTGTTAATTTCACATTTGAGCTACCTGTAAATTCAAATTATGATTGAAAATAAAATTTCCAGCTTTTTTAAAATTTGTCGTCCCTCAAAATTTTCCACCCTGGATAGTGGCCCATTTTGGATCGGTCTAAATTCTATGCTGAATACAAATAAATAAATCAAATTTTGCACTATAAACGTAACATAAGACATTTGTTTTTTATTACAGACATTTCAACATCAATAGATTTTTGAAGTAGCTGATTAAGTGTGATGTAAGTACTTTGAGATAATAATAAATATATTATATATTTTTGTTCTATTCAATTCGATATTTTATTTTAACATTCTGATCATTGACAAATAAATAATTGAAGTAAAGAATCCCATTGATACACTTACTTATCACTAAACATACTATAACTGTATCAAAAAAAAATTTTTTTTTCTTTAACAGTTTTACTTTGATTTAAAATATGTTATTGAATTGATCTTCTGAATTTTATTCACTGCTTTATTATTAATTCCAACCACTAACAATTTATTCTGTATGATGCTATGCAGTATTTCATCGATATACATTTTTTTAAAAAATAATATTAGTTTGAGCTTTTTCGTATATACTCGTAATACTCTACACATTTTGAATTAAATGTACAAAGTGTGATTTTAGTGAGTATTAGTTTCTAAATATGTCCTGTTCTTTATAGAATATTTTATATAATTGAAATTCTTTGACGTACGATTATTTCTAAAATATAACATAATCTGGTTATTTTATTGGTATTTTTTTTTCGTAATTCTACTATAGTAAAAATTTGAATGTATTTAACTTAATATTTTTATTTAAGAACTATATATATATATATACTGTTCTATAACTATATATACTTTTATATGTATATACACACACATATATATGTATATATATACATATATATATATATATATATATATATATATATATATATATATATATATAAATACTAGACATTAATATATCTATCTTGTGTTAGAAGATATATTATCGTTAAAGTGTAAACTATATTGAGTAATATTAAAATAATATTTATATTTTAAAAATTTTGGTCAATTTTAAAGTATAAAAAGTATAAAAATATATATTTTTAAAGTATAAAAATGTATTTAAATGTTTACTTATTTTACTAATTAGAATATTATTAGTTATTTTTTTAAATATATTATATTTTCAATGCGAAAAATTCAAATAATTTTTACAATAAAAATATTTTCATTCTTAAAATATCTCAGCTATTTTGTATATATAAACATAAAAATATTATAATTCATAATATATAATTATTATTATAGAAAAAACAAATCTCAGCAATCGTAAAATAAATCTGTCATTATTTATCTGAATGGCGATTGGTCATATCTTTTTGTGATTCAATAAAAATTCGTTGCGTTTAATGAGCCATATGTTCTTTGACTTTAACAAATCGGTGTCACCAACGATTATAATTGGAAGAACCATAAAGTAAAACGGTGGCTATTTCTCATCTCTCTACATATTCGTTAGAAATTAATTTATTTCATTTAATTTTACTAACAACATGTTCATGTTGTAGTCAAACATCGTTTTTAAAGACGAGTTTTTATATATGAGACAACTTATGAAGAAGGTTGAGAATTATGACGAATACGTGTTTTTAATTCATCTATTCATTTTAATTATAAAGATATCAAATGTAAATTTTTCCTGTTTCATATTCATTAAACATCTGTAGACATTTCTAATTCCAATATATATATATATATATATATATATATATATATATATATACACATATATATATATATATATATATATATATATACATTCACAGCAGTCTTTAAAAAAGTATTCAAATTGCTTAAGTAGAAAAATGAGGAAATAAAAATAAAAGATGAAAGGCTCACACCTCCGCTTTCCTGATTATATAATTATTTTTGAAAATACACCGGAATAACTACAAAAGAGAATTTTAAATTAAAAAACGCCAGTCGAAAAATAGAACTATAAGAATCACAACAAAAAAAAATTGTTCAACCCTTTGAAACCGGGCGTGGAAATAGGAATCCATTAATGTTTTCCAAAGAAACTATGGTCTCAGAGCACTATCTTTTGGATGATATATTTAAAGATTACTAATCTTTTTCTAATGGAATTAAATTTATAACTTTTTCTTTTATTAAAAAAAATTCGCTCGTCTAAAAATCAGAAAAAATGCGTTTTTTTATTTGGAAACCTATAAAAATTGTAAACTTAATAATTGTGTTGAAAAATATTTTTTTCCAAAAGTTCATCATTTGAAGAAAGCGTATAAAAAATTTAGAGACTGTACGGTCTTCATGTGCATCACAAAAAAAATAAAATTCTGTGTGTAGTTATATGTTTTGATTTATTGTTAAGTTAGTATTTTCCTGTCAAAAAATGATTTTCTGTTGAAAAAATGACCAGAAAAACAATTAAATAATACAAAATATTTTTCTTCTATATTTTTGTTCTTACATTCAACAACGCATACGTTATTTTTGGCTGTGTGAATGATAAAGGAATGGATCTTGCTAGCTACAAAGTCATATTGAATTCACATATTCAAAAAGTTGCTCCAAATACATCTTCTACGAGAAGTCCAGATTCACACCGATCGACGTTTCATTTTCTGGAGCGAATACCATAAGATCATGGTCAATGAGTACAGTGTGTAGTTTGTAAAGCAAATGCAAGAGACCGACGTCCAGGTATAAGATGTGACCGATGTGAAACAGTTTTATGCACACTTGATTGTTTGAAAATATTTCACACTCAAGAGTAATATTATTTCTGCCAATTTTTAATTGCAATAAATTTTTCTGCTACCAATTATATGTTTCCAATCAAGAGATTTATGTGTTCCCAAATATTATTAACGATTTTCCTCAATATATCAGATAGATGTGAAATTTCTAATGGATAATCTCAATTAACATATTTTTGAAGTTAAACTTCCTTGGGCACGGTAGGCACAAGTCGAATCGTTATGAAACACAATTGTGTGGCGGAATTTAAGTGCAATCATGCCAACGTTATGAATTAAAACGCTGTGAAACAAAATTTTGCAACGAAACTGGAGTTGTGGGGTACGCATATATAATACACAACGGTAATGCAGTGCAGTACGGTGTAGGAGTCCGTGAACGGTTTTATATATTTAAGCAATATAATAGGAGCTTGGATTGAAAGTCGCTGTTCACGTGAATATGGCTCTAGGTGCATATGTTGTGAGCAGTGACAGATGTTTCTTATGTCATTATGAAGTGTGAATATTTCCCAAAAAAATTTAGTCATCAGACTCCATCCTTTGTTTACACAAGTGTTTTTCTATAACCGAATTAAAATGGAACGCGATAAGTTGTTTCCCTGATGTATACTTCTGCTCTACTTTGATTTCAAAAAGTGATTGATTGCTTGCGAAAACTTATGGTGAATCTGCTCCATTGGAAATAGTATGTAGAGATTGGTTTCAAAGATTCAAAAGTGGTGATTGTGACGTTCACGACAAACAACTACCAGCTCAATCGAAAAATTTTGAAGATGAACAACTGCTAGCTCTATTGGAGGAAAATTCTACTGAAACACTCAAACAATTGGCTCAACAGCTCAAAGTCGATAAATCAACTATTTCACGACGTTTGATCCAGAAAGGAGGGAGATGGCTTCCACATGAATTGACCGAAAATCCCATTGTTAATCGTTTAAACATCTCGATTTCTTTTCTTGCAGGGCATAAAGAGAAGAGTTTCTTTTAGCGTATCATGACCGGCGATAAAAAATGTATCTATTTCGATAACTCGAAACGGAAGAAATTATGGATTGATTCTGGCCAACCATCAAAATCGACACCAAAGTAAAACATCCACGGTCACAAAGCTCTATCAATACTCTCTAGTTGGTGGGATATGTCGTGTATTATGAGCTGTTGAAACTGAAGGAAACAATCATCGTCGAACATTATCGACAACAATAAGAGCGTTTGAATGATAATTTAATGCCAAAAATTACCATCCATTGCATCAAATAGCCGAAAAGTGATTCTTCTCCATAACAACGCTCGACCCCATGTTGCTAAAGCCGTGAAACAAATACTGATGGAGCTCGAATGGGAGCTTCTCCTGCACTCAGTGAATTCCCAGGACTTGGTTTTAAGCGATTATGATCTGTTGCGACCGATGAAACATTCTTTAGAAGATACATATTTTCATAATTACGGAGAAGTCGAAAATTGGATTACTGAATGGATTGACACATAAAACAAACCATTCTTTCGTTATGGAATTACTTTTGTCAGTAAAGTGGGAAAAAGTCATAGCTTTTGATTAACGTATTCACACATTTTTTTATTGCAATAAATGCTCAAACAATCACAAAAAACACCGGATTTCAATACAGTCTCCTGATAAATTATTCTATCATATATTTACAGACATTTTCAGAGATTACGGTTAAAGTTTCACTTCAACCACGCGTGGCCTTACACACACATTTTATTTCGTTTAACCGACAAATTTACAAGTTTTTATTTTTTTACCATAAAAGAATGTCAAATTAATTGAAAAATATTTTTTAAATTTTTTGAGCACACTTTTCCCTTCTTCAGGTTGAAAGGGTTGGTGGGTTGGTTAAGGGTTAATTCATTTTTCCGAAAAAAAATAAATAAAAGGAACAAAACGAAGATGTCACGAAGTATTTTCATTTCAGTCAGCTTAATATGGATGGATAATTCATTAATAAAGTTAACAGAAAGTTAAAAATTGGATGGAATTTATTTGCACAAAACACTTCAATATTTAAATTGAATATCCTACTCTGTTTGAAGAAAAAAGTATTCGACCAATGTATTATACCTGTACTCACCAACAGGAGTGAAACATAGGTTTTTAATACCACACAAATATATCGTTTTAAGGCAGCACAGAGAAGTATAAAAAAATGTACTAGTATAATCAAAAATTTTCACCAATTTCTATTTTAAACGAACCGTAAACCCGTGTAAACACAAAGTTAATTTTTTTAATGATAATGTTGCTAGTCCTTCCACTGTAATCTGTATCAAAAATTATTACGATTTCTTATACCATTCGTGAACAGATGATTTTTGTAAAGTAGTGTTTGAGTGTTCGGCAAATTTTACTGTCTAAATTTACCGAGTAACGAATTTGTATGAAATTTTATGTCAAAAACAAAATGTCATATGCTGACTTGTTCAAAACGTTGTAAAACCATTTGAAGATGAATTTTATTTAAAATGGAGGTATACCAGTGATACAGTCTGTTTAAAAAGGGCCGACAATCGATAGAAGATAACTCTCGTTCGGGATGACCGTTGACATCAACTTATGAAGAATAAGTTCAAAAAAATGAAGGATTTGATCCTAAATGATCGTTGACTGACTGTGCGAGAGATTGATAATCATGTCGGTATATCGTATAGATCTTACCAATATGTTAGGTTGGTAGGAAAATAATCTCGGTTTTTGTTTTTTAAATTCTAACTTTATTTTTTTTCAATGAAAGTGTAACTCCATCGTGTTTAGGTTAATATTATTTTAAAGTGCATTTTTCGGTCTGTATTTTGGTAACACTGACTTTAGATTCAATATTAATTTTGTTTTACATTAGAGTACTGAATTAAAAATGGAAAATCAAATACGAGCATTTCTTTTATGAGTTCAAAACGGGTGGTGAATCAGCAGAAACTGCTCGTAAACTAAACGATGCGTTTGATGTGGGTGCTGTTAAGGAACGTACCATGCAGTGGTGGTTCCAAAAATTTAGTTCAGAGGACGAGAGTCTTGAAGATGTCACGGTCGTCCTTCTCCAGTTCATAACGTCAAAGTAGTTGAATCAGAACCACGCACAATAATTCGACAGCTTGCACAAATTCAGGCGTTAGTCTTCCAATAGCTCTGGACCATTTAAAACAGCTAGGAAAATCAAAAAATAAAAAAATTTATATGAATTTGAAGGTCATAAACTGGAATTATTTTTCTATCAACCTAATACTATGTCTGAATTTATCGAGCAACTAGTTTGTATTAAATTTTGTATCAAAAACTAAATGTCTTCTGCTGACAAGTTTAAAAGTTGTTAGTCATCCAACAGTATTGTTCCAATTAAAACCGCTTAAATTAAAAAATGTTTATGAATTTGAAGATCACAAACTGCAATTATTTTTCTAGCAACCTAATATATTAGGTGTATAAATTAATTCGGAGCCTTTTTTTATAGAAAATGAATTTTTACTGATTTTTTTTTGTAGGGCAACTGACAAATTTCTTGTAAAAAAAGAGATGACTTCCTTCAGTCAATGAATTCATAATGTATTTTGGGATCTCTTTCACTATTTTAGCATTTATATACGTCACACATTCCTACATAGCTGAACAAATCTTCGACATAATTTTTTCAATTGGAATGTTAGAAGTATGCAATGCCTAATATACTGCTTTTCGGACACCATCGTATTCACTACTGTTTTCTAAGACTATGACAACTATTTAGGCAAGGTATACAGCGGTTTGAATTTTTAAGGTTGACACTTTAAAATCTTAAAACACGAGAAAATATTTTAATTTAAAACAAAGTAATATTTTTTAAATTCCTAAATATTTACATATCTTAAATGTATCCAGTCACAAGTCATGGTAAACACGTTATTTGATCTTTAAGATAAAACTACATTAAAAATCCTAATTACAGCCTGTGTTTAATCTGATTACTTGAAAAATCATCCATTATAAAAAATTGAGCGGAAAGTGTTATTTGCAATAAATCATTGAAAGTACTGAGAAAAACATGAGAACTTATTACTCAACTTAATACAATTTATCAAATCTGTCAGACAATTATTTTTATATTCCTGTTCTTATTTAATAGAATATTACAAGAAACAATGATAAGGAAAATAACCAAGTAATAACTGAATTAGTAATGAGATTGTGTAAACTGCAGCAATTCATTAATCACGAGAATTAATTACTAGTGATTGTTAATGTATTATGAATAATACTTTTATTTTATTTGGTTTCTTTGATACAGTTTTGATTATTATATGCATACATTTGGATGTGTCCACAAATGTGTATGTAGTATTAAGACATCTTGAAACTCTTATCGTTTTTACCTCACAATAAAAACTGATTGAATCGAAGAATTATACATTTATTTCATTGTAAATAGTGTGTCAAATATAAATCCAATTTTTCACTTGCTCTCATTTTAATATCAAAGTAAAAATACATAATTATAGTACAATGAATTCCGACAACGATGTAATAACAATAACAATATAAATCTCCTAGCTATATAATAATGTTTGAAGTAATAAACCAAGTGATTTTATGTGTATATTAGACCAACGAACTCCATTTTATGATTCGCCAACCGTTCATGCAACCGCTTTTGTCTTTCTTCATCATCCACCGTAATAAGACCGAATGTGTGTATTTGTACACTTGTACGCGTACACACATCAAAAAATGTAGATATGGTTCTCTGCTTTTAACATCGCCGTTAACAATGGTTACGTTGCGGTGTACACAATTGTTTATGCACGACCTCGTGACCCCCAATAGTGTGGACATTGTTGTACTTGTCGCCGTCGTTTGCGACACGGCTCCTTACAAGAATTGAACCTGTTCTCTTGTATGCTCTCTCGAGAAGTTCGCGAACTTCAACACACACACATATATTACAATATTGCGTTATGTGTGCACAGAAAGTTCAACGATCTATACGATTTGCTACCACTCCGCATGCCTTTATGCAGTGGCCATTTAGATCACGAGATGCGATGCAGTCATCGTTCATCAATTTTAATAGACTAAATTATTTTTGTCTTATCTGAGAATGGCCGATAGTTTCCCACAAATATAGTGTTTTCGAATAAGATTTTTTATGTTTTATATCATTAAATTTATTTCAATATATATATATATATATATATTACATAGACATAAAATATTCTTAAAACGATTAGAAACATGTTTCAAATATAATTTTTGGTATAAGAAGTACAAAAAATTAATCAAATAATTTTTTACAAGAAAACATGTTTATTTCTTGTTAGAAATCTTTTAAAATATGAACATCTGAGAAGTATATTTTTCATTTTTCTCTTTATAATGTTTATGGTAAGCCTAGTCTTTTTTATTCAAACCAAAGCTAAATTATATATAAATGTTTTATTTACAAACACTAATTGGTTTCATTCATACAACATAAAAATGATAATTCAAAACACTCTCTTGTGTTTGGGTGAAGGTCCTGAGACCAGTGACGGGTCAAGCGGGAGTCGGACCTGGTGGTAGATAGGATCCCTCAGCTCGGAGAAAAAATAATCATTACATAAAGAAACGAAGCTTATACTTCAACGTCTTAAAAAGAATTAAATGTTCTGATTTGTTAAAATCAATAGAAAATTTCAATAAATAATTCCTTGATGAATTTTCTACTGTAGAAAAAGAAGTAACAAACATTATATCTTAAACTTTTGATTAACAGAATGAAATGTGCAGTCCACTGAACAATAATATGGAAACGCATTTGTTTTCTTCATGAGAAAATTTCATTTTCAGTTCTTTTCATGTTGGTTGTGTCGGCATGATTGCAGAACTTACTCGAAGAAATAAAATATATGAGGACAATATAGAAATTTTCCAAATATTATTTAAATTTGCCCAATTCAAATAAGGAGAAGAGAGTAAAACAATTAAAAGAGATATACAAGATTGATATTATTATTATATATTTTGATGATGAACTAGAACTAGTAGATGAACTAGTTCTCTCCTTTATAGGTGAAGATAAAAATAAATTCAATACTGCCACAAAAATATATCAGGTAGGAAATGAAATGTTCTCAACATTTCCAAATATTGAAATTATTTCAATTTTTTTTTTGACTATTATTTCAAATACATCGAGAAAAAGAATGTTCTCAGCGTTAAAAAGAGTTAAAAACTATCTTCAAAATATAATATCAGAGTAAAGGCAAAATAGTATGACGCTTTTTATATAGAAAAATAAATATTAACACTTGGTTTACGGGACGCGTCAATTTAACGCAATTCAGGTTTCATGAGCAAAATTAAAGAAACTGTTACTTTTAATCACTGGAATTTTTTGCTGACTTTTAATATCATAGTACGAATATATATATCCAAAGTTTATTTTTTCTCAAACTTCCAGTTTTGAAATTAAAAATGTGTACAACTATGTCTACAGCACGCGTAAATTTGACGCAATTCAAGTTTCATGAGCAAAATTAAAGAAACTGTTACTATTTAGCACTGGAATGAAGATGTGAAGTGAAGACGTTTTTGAAGTTATAGTTACTCTTAGTATATGCATTCAAGAAGAAAGTACTAGTGCATTTTGTGTATTAATAATATTATTGTGGAATTCAATTTTACACTGTTTTGACAAATAGCCATTCTTTATTCATCCGAATATGTCTAGAAGAGGTGGTAACATATTACAAAAAATAGTGAGTATAAGTGAGGAGTGCTCTGGCACAAGCTGTGAAGAGGAAGAAAACGAAGTGACTGAAAACGAGGATGAAATTGAGATTCTCGAATCAGATGAAAGTGGACAAACAGAGGAATCGTCAGATAGTGAAGAGGAAAATTTTCAGAATTTTCGTCAAAGCAGGAAAAGGATGAATATTCCATCCGATTCTGAGTCCTAGAATGACCCAAATATTCCCAGATCATCCCAAAATTTGGATGCAGTCTGTGATACAGAAATTGCGGTCGATGGAACAATTTGGAAGAAATTTGAAGTAGGCGGATTTAGTGGTAGACCACCTGTTCATAAAATATTCAAAGACATCGCTGGTCCTACTGCCTACGCAAAAAGAAATGTGATGACAGGTAGTGTAAGCAGTGTTTTCCACTGCTGGATTGGACAATTTCAATCATCAAGATGCTTGTGTTTATTGTAATTTTGTATGCTCGGGGAGCATATGAATCAAAATCACTAAACGTTTTTTATTTATGGTCTAAGAAATGGGGATCCACTTTCTTTTCGAGCACAATGCCGAGAGATCAATTTATGTAAATTCTTCGATTCGTAGGATTTGATAAAAAAACAGAATGATCCCAAAATTTACGTACAGACAAATTTGCATTGATATCTGAAATATGGAACCAATTTATACAAAACAGTCAATCGTGTTATAAACCTAACGAAAATATTTCAATAGATGAGCAACTGTTCCCTACGAAGACCCTTTGCAAATTCACGCAATATATGCCAAATAAGCCACAAAAATTTGGCATAAAGTTTTGGTTAACAGAAGATGTCAATTCAAAATATGTTATAAATGGTTTTCTTTATCTGGGTAAAGATGAAACGCGAACTTAAACATCCTTCAATTGTAGTCTTTGAACTTCACAGGTCAATTTGTAGTTTTAAAGTTGGCCGAACGATATTTATATATAATAATGTTAATACTAAAATAATGTTTAATATTATAAATATATATATATATATATATATATATATATATATATATCATTATCATTATCATTATCATTATCATTATCATCATCATCATCTTCAGCCTCTGTTAATCCACTGCTGGATGAAGGCCTCTTCCATAATTTTCCATTTTATTCGATTCAGTGCCTCTCTTTTCCACAGATTTCCAAGAAAGTTTTTAATACTCTTATCCCATCTGTTCATTGATCTCTTTCGGAGTCTTTTTATATTCCTTGGTTCCCAGTCAATAATTTCTCTCGTCCATCGGTTGTCCTCTCTTCTTGCGAAATGTCCCGCCCATTTCCATTTCAGACTCTTTACTCTTCTTATTATATCTGTGACTCCTGTTTGTTTTCGTATCCATTCTATTCTCTTTATATCTCTTCTTGTTATTCCCAACATGCATCGTTCCATACTTCATTGTGTTGTTTGGAGTCTTTGAACTATTTTGGCGTTAAGCACCCATGTTTCGCTGCCGTAGGTAAGGACCGGTAGTATACACTGATCAAATACTTTCTTCTTTAAACAAAGTGGGGTTGTTGATTTAAATATCGAGGCGTTTCGTCCAAAAGAGCTCCATCCCATTTTTATTCTCCTGTTTACTTCTTCAGTGAATGATCCATCTCTGTTGATAAGCTGGCCTAGATAGACATATTTCGTGATTTCTTCTATTTCCGTTCCTTTTATTTCAATTTTCTTCGGACAGACAAACGCATTTAACAGTACTTTTGTCTTTGTATGATTCATGTCGAGGCCGATTTTTTGACTGGCATCGTTTAGTTATTTTATCCTCTTTTGCAACTCTTCCGGGGTATTTGCGAAAATAACTATATCGTCGGCAAACCGGAGATGGCTTAATCTTTCGCCCTTTATTTCGATTCCTTTGTGCTCCCAGTCGAGCGATTTGAATACTTCTTCCAAGGCTGCAGTAAACAATTTCGGAGAAATTGCATCTCCCTGTCTTACACCTTTCTCGATTTTTATCTTTCTTGTTTCTTCATGTAGCTTCACCGACATCGTTGCTTTTTTATAGATGTTATCTAGCAGCTCGATATATGTGCCCTCTATACCCTGGTTCTTCAATGCAGATATTACTGACAAGGTGGTGATGGAGTCGAAAGCCTTCTCGTAGTCTATAAATCCAAGGCATACTGGAATTTGGTATTCATTTGACCGGCTTATTACTTCTCTCACTACTTGTATATTATCCATTGTGCTAAATCCGGTTCTAAATCCTGCTTGTTCTCTTGGTTGGGCGAAATCTAGTTGCACTTGTAGACGTTTCGATATATATATATATATCATGGTTTCATTTATAAGTTAATGATGTATAATTATGTTGTTTTTTATGTTGTTTTTTAAAGAAAATGTATGATCTCGTTAATGCGTTAAATTAACGCCTGTCCGTAGAGATAGGTATACAAAAATCGCCGTAAATCTAGTGATAAAAAATATTGATACTTTGAAAACAATTGATGAATTTCCTCGAGAAAAATCTCGAAAAAAGTTTTTTTTTATTTTCTTCACTCTAAATGAAATATACGATTTTAGTTATAGTTTTACAGAGTTGACAGATTTTGTTCCTTTATTTTTCTGAAAAATAATTCAGAATATTTTATTTTGATGTAATTTATAAAATAAAGTTATAGATATAAAAGAAAATGCTATATAATATATTTTTACACAAAATCGTTTTTTTTTGTAGTTAGATAAATTTTTTGGCTACATAAATTTTACCGCCAGTGGCACTCATCTGAGTTAATCAGTCCCTGTCTGAGATCTTCCAGCAGGAATGAGTACTGAGCGATGATGCTCACGATTTGTGCTGTTTTGTAGTTCGAACAGCATCACGAATAGACTGAGCATTTATTAATGACTCTTCGACAGGGTCGCATCTTATAGTAAGGCCGGTGAAGTTCCAAAGTACCTGTGAGAAAACCCTATTACTAGTTTGTATTTAAAACACTTTTCTTGAAAATTATTACATATCTGTTATATCTGTTTAATCTTTTATACAGGATTAATATTATAGGAAGTTACACTTCCTATAATATTATTAATCAATTTATTGATAATATTATTCACATCTTCAATGATCACAGATGAATAATTCACCACACGAACCGTAAAGTTACTTCTAATCGAAAATGTCCAACAATGGATTCATCCTTTGAAGCCAGGCGTAGATCTAGAAATATATAGATCTTTTTTAAAGAAACTATGGTCTCAGAGTGCTATCTTTTGGATGATATATTTAAAGGTCACTAATCTCTTTCTAATGAGACTAAATTTATAACTCTTTCTTTTATTAAAAAAATACGGTCATGCAAAAATCAGAAAAATCGCGTTTTTTTCATTTGAAAACCTATAAAAATTGTAAACTTGAGAATTGGGTTGAATAATATTTTTTCCCAAAAATTTCATAATTGGAAGAAAGCATATAAAAAATTTCGAGTCTCTACGTCCAGATACAAGAGAGACCGATTTGAAAAGGTTTTGTGCACATTTAATTATTTAAAAATTTTTCATATTTAATATTAATGTTTTTCTGCACATTTTCAATTCAACTCATTTTTTCCGGTTCCAATTATATTTTTCTAATCAAGAGATTTATGTTTATCCGTATATTATCAACGATTTTTCACGATTTATCACATAGATGTGAAATTTCTAGTGGTTATTCTAAATTAACATATTTTTTCTTGTAACCGACAAATTTGCAATTTTTATTTTATTTACAATAAAAGAATGTCCAATTAATCGAAAGATATTTGTAAAAAACTTCTATCACCCTTTTCCCTTTCTGAGCTCTAAAGGGTTAATGATCATTTTTGATTGTTGGTTATGTGTATTTTAATAGGGATTACATTATCTTTAGAGTGATGATGAAGACAAAAATCAAATTTTGTTGAACTTTTTAAGGATATTGATATCGTCATCTAAGTGCTTAATACAACAATACAATTGAATAATAATCAATTATTGAATACCTTTGGGTAGAAATATTTGTGGTTTCTGGATCGAATGAAAAATTCATTCGTAAAACCCATGTAATAGATATTCTAATAATTTCATATACATACATATGCACATATGTATATATATATATATATATATATATATATATATATATATATATATATATGTATATGTATATGTATATGTATATGTATATGTATATGTATGTGTGTGTGTGTGTGTGAGAGAGAGAGTATATATAAAATATGTTAGCGAATTATTGATATTAATATAATATGAAAGCTTTTAAAATGTGATAAAATATGAGAAATGACAACTGTAAGACACAATTATTAAATAATAAATGTCAAAAATATTGTTGATTTGCCACACATGTCTAGCAAATCAGCTACAAACATTAATACCATAAGCACTAGACAAATCGACGTCGCAAGCATAATATTGAAATAAATATGATTTTTCTTTTCAGAAAAAAATAAAAACAGATGTTCGGCAAATTTAGCACTAAGTGTATAAATTTAAAAAAGGCCAACGCTCTTTGTAGTAAATTTTTGGGCAATAGTAAACACAGACGGAGGCCAAAACCCACACTACCGCCTGTGCAAAAGGAGACGATCACTCGGATGCCTGATTGTTGACAAGTCGACACGAAAATATACTTAATCCGTGCGTTGGAGGGACGCGGTGCGACAGGGGAAGCCAGTGCCGTCGTCGTCGACGTCGATGTCGCGACGTTTCTCTGGCACAATTCCCGATAAAAGAACGGCGATTGTGACAAAGACGACGCGTGTAACCGCCGATAACGCTATTATCTACAATAACTCTTCTCATCCATGTTCTTGTACGATTTGAAGCGATAGTTTCACTGTGTTTTCGATTATGTTTCAGGTCTTCTGGTACTTATTTATAATAAATAAATAGGTATGTAGAGGGAACTGTAAAAAGCAGGTTTGCGTGCAATCACTTTATAGCTATTTATATACAGCATCTGTCTTAGATTTATATTACATTTTCAAGACACAATGCATTTTTAGCAAAAATATAAGTACTGTAAGTTTTAAATATTATAAGTAGATAAAACACAAAAAGTACCTGAACATACATACATGTATATATATATATATATATATATATATATATAACAGTAAGATTAAATAAAAAATGTAATATTACTTTCATGAATGATTTTAAATTAGAATTTTCTTATATGATTCTAATTAGAGTAAAATTGTTATTAAATATGTTTTAAAAAGTGTTTTGAAATAATAGAATAATTGGAATAAAAAATCAATAGGGAAGAGTGCACTAAGTTGAAGCAGTCTAAATAATTTCTCTAGATTAAAGTGTGAAAATTTGAAAAAATTATGTAATTTTTTTACAGTCATAATACTAAAACGGCTGAAGTGAGAATTCATAGAATTGATTTTTCTCCAAAATAAGAAACAGTCACTTTTTAGATATCAAAAGTAAAATTATGTGTTTTTTGTGAGTGGATTTTTCTATCACAGATTTTTTTTGTTTAATAATAACTTGTACGGAATTTTATACTGAAACTGAATATATTTAGGCTTGTGTGAAATCTTTGACACTAGAACTACCACACCGGTCAAAATGACTGGTTTACAATTTTATTTTAAAATTCCTACTTCATGTAACATTTTTTTTCTCAACGTTGTCATGAATTTTGCAGCAATAACTAGGAAAATAGTATAATGGTTTTTATTTTTTTTTATTCAAAATCAAAATAATTTTGTATAATGGCCATTTATACCAATACCAGTCAAAATGATTGCTACCTTTGAAAGTGTAAAAGTGCCCTGCAATCTGTTTACCGAATACGAATTAACCAATTTACTCGTTTTGTACAACTTCTCACACGTTCTTAGAATTTTTACTACGTACCATTCAGTATGATGATGAAAATTATCAGGAAAATTTCGGATCGATCATGATGGTAATGCAGAACTAATGCATTCATTCGAAATTATATTTAGTCGTTCATTTAGATCTGGAGACATAGAATGTGTATTGAAATTCTGTTAATGTTGCACTCATATTATATAATATAAGAAATTATAAAAAAATAATTATATAAATTATAATAAATATATTTCAATTAGTGTGAGGTGAGAAAAATGACGGAAGTGGTTTGCACGTTTTCAAAGTGGTGATTTCGATTTGGAAGACAAGGATCGACCTGGACAGCCGGAAAAGTTCGACGATGAAGAATTGGAGGCATTTCTCAATGAAGACCCATGTCAAACACTTCAAGAATTATCTGAATCGTTGGGAGTTGACTTGTCAACGGTAGGAAAACGCCTTAAAGCCATAGGAATGATCCAAAAGCAAGGAAATTGGGTCCAATACAAATTGAAACCGAGGGACGTTTAAAGGCGTTTTTCTACATGTGAACTGCTGCTTCAACGGGACGAAAGAAAGAGATTTTTGCATCGAATTGTCACAAGCGATGAAAAGTGGATCAATTACGACAATCTCAAGCGCAGAAAGTCATGGGTTAAGCCCAGCTAACAATCAAAACTAGCGGCGAAGCCAAATATCCATGGATCCAAGCTCATGCTCTGTATTTTGTGGGATCAGAAGGGTGTAATCTACTATGAGCTACTCAAACCGAATGAAACCATCACTAGGGATCGCTACCGATTACAATTGATGCGCTTAAGCCATGCATTGAAGGAAAGACGGCCGGTATACTTTGAAAGACACGACAAAGTGATTTTGCAGCACGACAATGCTCGTCCGCACGTCGCAAAACCGGTCAAAACATACTTGGAAACGCTCAAATGGGAAGTCCTACCCCACCATTTGTATTCTTCAGATATTGCTCCTTCTGATTACCACTTGTTTCGATCGATGAGTAATGGCCTGTTTGGGCAGAAGCTCACTTCTTACGAATATTGCAAAAAATGGATCGATTCGTGGATTGCATCTAAAGACGAGGTGTTCTTCCGACGTGGTATTCGTCTCCTGCTCCAAAGGTGGGAAAAAGTAATGGTTAACGATGGACAATATTTTGATAATGCTTTTTTCAATTTCATTTAAAATAAACGATCTTTTTTCGTGAAGAAAACGTTACGAATTAATTCCAACACCCAATATATATATATATATATATATATATATATATATATAAATATATATATATATATATATATAAATATATATATAAATATATATATATATATATAAATATATATATATGTATATATATATATATATATCAATCGCTGCGAATAAAGATATAACTGTTATTATTTTCATAAACGTTTCGAAACGTGTTCTTGCCTAATGATGGTTGTACTTGATATAAATAATATGCAACAATTCTAATCACATTTACAATTCTAAGTGTGAAATAACACAAACTAATTTAATAACAATGTAGAATATTACAATATAAATTAAAATATTCACAATTCGTTGAAATGCAAACGATTATTGTATTTACGCAAATCGCAACAGTTCTGTTGTATCCGTCATGAATAATATTACAAAACTATTTGATACAAGTGAGTGAGGATGCAATTACGGCCACCGCATATAAAACGATCATATCTCTTCGACACAGACAAATGACGACGGTTGAGACATGTATGTCGCAGGCGCTAATAGCCGATGCATGTGTACGCAGCCGCCGTTACTGCAATAACGGCCCACTCAATATCCACGACCGCCCACAAATCGCCGAGTGCACAAAGCTATTAGACGTCTACATCAATCAGAAATGTGTCGCGACAATCGCCTCAGTCTACCTGAAACAATGTCTTGTGCGGCACTGCGATTCGTAAAACCTGTCGTAAACAATACAAGGTAACGCAGTGCTCGACGAAATAATTATTATAATATTAAAATCGACTGGTCCAGATTAAAATTTGATTGATATCGATTGACATTTTATATTCGTACGTACGAGTATAATGTGAAAATTATCACATTTGTAGGTTATAAAAACATTGATCGTATGGGCTGGTCGAGATATATCGATTTTTATGAAAGTTATATATACATACATATACATACATGTATACATATATATATATATATATATATATATATATATATATATATATATATATATATATGTATATTGGGTGTCGGAATTAATTCGTAGCGTTTTCTTCATGAAAAAAAATCGTTTATTTTAAATGAAATTGAAAAAACATATCATTCAAAGTATTGTCCATCGTTAACCATTACTTTTTCCCATCTTTCGGGCAGGAGACGAATACCACGTCGGAAGAACGCCTCGTCTTTAGATGCAATCCACGAATCGACTCATTTTTTGCAATCTTCATAAGAAGTGAGCTTCTGCCCAGACAGGCCATGACTCGTTGATCGAAACAAGTGGTAATCAGAAGTAGCAATATCTGGAGAATAGGGCGGGGGCATGGAGTAGGACTTCCCATTTGAGCGTTTCCAAGTATGTTTTGACCGGTTTTTCGACGTACGGACGCGCATTGTCGTGCTGAAAAATCACTTTGTCGTATCTTTCAAAGTATTCCGGCCGTTTTTTCTTTAATGCACAGCTCAAGCGCATCAATTGTAGTCGGTAGCGATCCCCAGTGATGGTTTCATTCGGTTTGAGCAGCTCATAGTAGAATCACATCCTTATGATCCCACCAAATACAGAGCATGAGCTTGGATCCATTTATATTTGGCTTCCCCGCTGGTGTTGATGGTTGGCCGAGCTTAACCCATGACTTTCTGCGCTTGAGATTGTCGTAATTGATCCACTTTACATCGCCCGTGACAATTCGATGCGAAAATCTCTTCCTTTTCTCCCGTTAAAGTAGCAGTTCACAGGTAGAAAAACGCTTTTCAACGTCCTTCGGTTTCAATTCGTATTTCCTTGCTTTTGGATCATTGCTATGGCTTTAAGGCGTTTTTCTACCGTTGACAAGTCAACTCCCAACGATTCAGACAATTCTTGAAATGATCGACATGGGTCTTTATTAAGCAATGCCTCCAATTCTTCATCGTCGAACTTTTTCAACTGTCCAGGTCGTTCCTTGCCTTTCTAGTCGAAATCACCACTTTCATCACCAATAGGTCGGAACTTGGACCTCTCTCACACTCCACTTTTTGCTCTTGTCGCACTCATTCTTTACGTGAGCATTACATTCACTTTAAAGTGGACAATCAGCGTAGGAGACACCGAGCACTACTGAGAATTTTTAAATCTTGCCCTCAGAAGTACCGACTGACTACTAGAGTCACCACATCACTAGTTTACAGAACGGTTGCCACGACCGCGAGGTGGGTGTCATAGGCCTGGTTTATCAATACGCACTTCATTTATGTATCACTGTATCTAAATGTTCATTAATATCAAGTTTAAACGTATGTTATAAGATATTTTTTTACATTTAAAATGTTATATCATAAAATAGTTTCAAATAAATAAAATTTGATCAATAACAAGTTCATAACCTCATCTTGGAGACATAATGTATACAGCATCTAGATATTCACGTTAATTTGAATATTTTGATTAATTAATTGGTTCAGTTTGCTTGTTTGGAATCCTTATGTGCAAGCATGTATGAATTTCAAAATGTATATTTTTCATATAATGGAAATTTAAAATGTTTAAATTTGACTTCAGTAGTGCTTTTGACAGAACAAAAAATTGTTATTGCTTAGTTTTTTTTAGAAGAATGGTCACAGAATAAACAATATATGAGAATATTGTTAGATTGGTAGGAAAATAATTACGGTGTTTGTTTTGTGAATTCTAACCTTCATTTTTTTCAATGAAAGTGTCCTTTAATCGTGTTAATGTTAATTTTATTTTAAATTTGATTTTTCATGCTGTATTTTGGTAACATCGACTTTGGTTTCACTAAAAATTTTTGCTTCGAATTGGACTTTTGAATTAAAGATTGAAATGAAGCAAATCAGATAATTTTTTTGTTTGAGTTCAAAACTGTCAGTAAAGCAGCAGAAACTGCTCGTAAACTAAACGATGCTTTAGGTGTTGATACTGTTAAGAAACGTACAGTGCAATGGTAGTTACGAAAATTTCGTCCTGGCAACGAGGACGTTGAAGATGAAGAAGGTCGTAGGCGTCCTTCTTCAGTTCATAACGACTAATTGGAGGCGTTAGTTGAATCAGAACCACGCACAATTTTTCAAAAGCTTACATAAAAGTCAGACGTTACTCATCCAATAGCTTTGGACCACTTAAGCTAGAAAAATCAAAATAGAGATAAGTGTATAGGAATTTGAAGATGCTAAACCGCAATTATTTTCCTACCAATCTAATAGTATCTTGAACTGATTTAAAAATATCTATAGTATGAAATCAAATATTAAGAACTGTGTTATATTATACCACGACAACTTTTCAAATAGATAGATATTTGAGATTTGGAGGCTTGTCGACAACTAGAACAACTTTTGGAAAAACAGACAACGCTTATAAAAATAAAAAAATAAAAATTAAATAATGTTAGCAGGAAAACGACACACGATAGTACATAAAAGTACACAATAGTTAAATTAAAAGAGGATACTTTCTGCTACACAAGTTATATATATCATTAATTTCAGTTATATTTCTGAATGTTGGACTATTTTTTATTTAAAGATTTGAAAAATAAAGTATTCACGAATCGTATACATAGTTTAGAAGAATAACAGCTATATGAATTGAGCAATATAAACTAACAATATAAACTGAATATAAAGCAATTAAGAAAAATATTTGAAATATAACGTCTGAAAATATGAAATTTCGACAACAAATATGCATTGTAGTGAAAGGAAATAACTTGAACATTCTTTATAAATCCTTTTCCTTACAATTTTGTTTAAATCTTTAATATAAAATACCGCCAATTGAAAGAGGAATGAATAAAAACACATCTGAATGAAAAAATATTTACTTTATTTGTTCAAATTGATGTTTTTATAATTTTTTTTTAATTTGTTTAGAGTTTTATTTATAAATTTAATGCATATAAGTGTTGTGTAAATAATTTCACACATTTATTGAAAAGTTAAAAACATTTACCAGAAACATCAAAATTTGTATATTTTAATTTTGTCTCTCACATCCTCATTGAAAACCTAATTATTCAATTAAATAACGAATTTTCGGGAGAATTTAATATATTTTTCTTTATTTGATAATTGATAATGCGTGTATAAGATAAGTAAATACTAACTTTAGAGATTTATTTTTTTTGAATAGGTTAACAATAATTGAAATCTGATTATGAAATTCCAAACTGGTTATTTTCTTAATAATTTACCGCTTTTTATAAGTATATAATAAATAAATAATAATTTTGTTTCTAGCTTCGATTTTGCATTGTCTTTTATACAAAAAAAATGAATAATTAGAATATAAAACATCTGTGAAGTTAAATAAAGGTAGAAAAAAATACACAGCATTAAAAATAAAGATGGCTGAATAGTATCAATATATATGAATCCAGTTTCGTTTCAGTTGAATTGTTTTGCTGTTTTATATTTTTTTTAATTGCATAACGTAAGATACTTGAAACACCCCGGTATAAAATTATACATTCAGAATATTGTTTTCCTTGGGACTGATATGCTTGTTTGTACCTATGAAAACCAGTTTCGGTACTTGTTTCACCTTTAAATAGCTTGTTATTATTTTTGTTCTTGTTCTTGTTTTTATTTTTGACATAAAAAACCATCTCAAAATTGAATAAGACAAATATTAAATGATTTTTAAAAAGATAATGTATAAGAAAGAATATCGAAAAATATGCACAAGCGGTAAACGTAGTGAAAAGGTAACGAAAAATAAAATTAGTAAGGATTTACGAGGGTCGTTTGAGAAGAATAGCAAAAAGTAAGTTAAACACCGTTTTTTTTTTTGTAAAAATCGATTTTATTTCTCAACACAGTCTCAATTGAGAGTCATACTCTTGGTCCAGCGGGTTTCCAATTTTTTTATCCTGTCAAAAAAATACTTTTACTCAAAATCTGTAAAATAAGCATTGGCGGCGGCTATAACATCCTCATTCTCATCAGGGAAGCCGTACGGGACAAAGGTACGGGACCAAGTTCCGAGAATAGGGTGGATAAGGAATTAATTCGAAGCCCAATTCTTGCAATTTTGCTATTGTGACGGTCAATTTGTGGGACGGCGATGTCCTGGTGAAAAAGCACTTTCTTGTCCACCAATCTTGGTCGTTTTGTTACAACTCTTCTCTCAACCGTCCAATAATGTTACATAATCGACTTCTGTTATTCTTTTTCTCTTCGTTAAGTAGTTGATCTAGATGATTCCCTGGCGAATCCCAAAAAACAGTGGCCATCACCTTCCCAACTAACAAAACGGTCTTCGCCTTCTTCAGCGCAATTTCATTAGCTGCTGTCCACTTATTTGACAGATGCTTCGACTCAGATGTGTAGTGGTGGATCCATGTTTCATCCACGGTGACGAATCGACGCAAAAGGCCTGCTGATTGCGATTAAACATTGGCAAACGCTTAGTTAATTCGTGTAACTTTTTTACTGCGACAGTCAATTTGTGAGGCAGCGCATTGTCCTGGTGAAAGAATACTTCTTTGTGCTCTAATCTTGGCTGTTTTTGTTTCTACTCTTCTTTGGGACGGTCCAATAATATTATATAATAGGCTCCTGTTTGTTTTCCCTTCGTTAAGTAGTCGATGAGGATTATTTCCTGAGAATCCCAAAAAGCAGTTCCCATCATCTTCCCAGGTGACAAAACGGTCTTCTCCTTTTTCGACGCAATTTCACCAGTCATTATCCACTGTTATGACTCAGGTGTGTAGTGATGGATCTATGTTTCATCCACGGTGACAAATCGACGCAAAAGGCCTGCTGATTGCGATTAAACATTGCCAAACGCTTAGTTGAAATGTCCTTTCATGTGCATTTTTGGTCAACAGTCAACAAACGCTTTTCCATGTGCAATTTTTCCTGAAGGACATTGTATACTCGTTCAGTTGAGATGCCTGCAGTTTCAGCAATCCTGCGCATTTTTCCTCTTTGATCCTTCATAACGATACCATGGGTTTTTTTAAACAATATCCGTTATAGTGACCTCAACTGGGTGTCCAGAGAGCGCTTTATCTTTTTGGTCACGTTTCAATTCATTTATCCAGAAATGAACAGTCCTCAATTCTGGTGCAGAGTTCCTATAAATTTTATCCAACTCCACTTTGATCTGGACGACCGTCTACTTTTCCAAATAAAAATGTTTTTTCACTGCACGAAACTAGTTTTCTTCCCTTTTTGCGGCAACTATTAGAATACTTGCTTCAAACATCTGTGGCTCGTCAATAAAGCGTCACTTTTGGTTAAATTTTTGCCAATGCTAGTTTGAAAAGTGACATTTTATAACAGTGACGTTATCAAATGAATAATGGCGCCATCTCATAGAAATTTACCAAACTTATCAAACAACCCTCGTATTTTTGAATTTCTTATTGAAAATGTAAATTTAACAAAATACACAAAAGAGATTATATTTTGTCATTGTTCTTTATAAAATGATTAATAATTGATTATTATAGATTTTCATACATTATATACTAAAGACTAATCAACCATTGGACATTTTATTAAGAAAAATATCATACCGTTCAAACTGGCAATTCATTTGCGAAAGAATGCAGACTCAATTTACAACTTAATATATGACAGTGACATAAATATTTACAGAGAATGTCGAGAAATAATAAAGATTTTATCATTTTTTAGTATATATTTTAGATAATAGAACATATGTCATTATTTATACATGTCCTCATAGAAAACTAAAAGATCAATGCAAATAGATAATACTATAAAATAAAATTGTAAAAGCATGTCAGTGTCATATAACACGAAAGTATTTTTATTGGTTTTGTCATATTCTGAATAAGCAAATCCGTGTTTAAGTGATAATTCTTAAGTACTGAAAATATCTGATGTGTTATTTAGATAAGTACATATTGGAATCTATTTATATATGACAATAGATTAATTATAAATAAATAATACCGCTGATATTAAAACTACGATTTAACTTGAGTTACGAGAACACATAAATCTCTTACTCATTTATTATATTTTATGTAATTAAACAGCTCTATGAAAGCATTTCGTCGGATTTCAAATAAATGACATAGTGTAATGAGAGATATATAATTTGATTCGAAAATAAATAACTGTTATCCAGTCATTACATTTGTGAAAGTAAATAATATTTCTGCGTTCCGATATTAAACATAGTACACTGGCATAACGAACCCACACACATAGAAAATTGTCACTGACACGAATGCAAGGAACATACTTGAAAAATAATTTACTTGAACGTATACTTAACTGACATTAATCTAATTACACATCGAGAAGACATCCGCAACTACTACTGTGTGAGATAATAAGTACGTGCGGTTGTGTTAGTCCGCACGGATATATTTATATTTAATTGTTTAAAAATTATAAAGGCACATAATTGAATAAATAACTTTCTGACGTTTAAATGAATTTAATTGATGCGTTGAGTTAATTGCAATTTAATATTATATATATATATATATATATATATATATATTTATTGGGTGTTGGAAATAATTCGTAGCGTTTTCTTCATGAAAAAAAATCGTTTATTTTAAATGAAATTGAAAACATATCGTTCAAAGTATTGTCCATCGTTAGCCACTACATTTTCCCATCTTTCGGGCAGCAGACGAATACCACGTCGGAAGAACGCCTCGTCTTTAGATGCAATCCACTAAGCGACCCATTTTGTGGTGAGCTTCTGTCCAGACAGGCCATGACTCATCGATCGAAACAAGTGGTAATCAGAAGGAGTAATATCTGGAGAATACGGAGGTTGGGGTAGGACTTCTCATTCGAGCGTTTCCAAGTTTTTTTCGACCGGTTTTGCGACGTGCGGACGAGCATTGTCGTGCTGCAAAATCACTTTGTCGTGTCTTACAAAATATTCCGACCGTTTTTCATTCAATTCACGTCTCAAGCGCATCAATTGTAGTCGGTAGCGATCCCTAGTGACGGTAACATTCGGTTGATCAGCTCATAGTAGATCACACCCTTATGATCCCACCAAATGCAGAGCATGAGCTTGGATCCATGGATATTTGGCTTAGTCGCTGGTGTTGATGGTTGGCCGGGCTTAACCCATGACTTTCTGCGCTTGGGATTGTCGTAATTGATCCAATTTTCATCGCCCGTGACAATTCGATGCCAAAATCTCTTCCTGTTGTCCCGTTGAAGCAGCAGTTCACAGGTAGAAAAACGCCTTTAAACGTCCCTCGGTTTCAATTCGTATTGGACCCAATTTACTTGCTTTTGGATCATTCCTATGGATTAAGGTCATTTTCCTACCGTTGACAAGTCAACTCCCAACGATTCAGACAATTCTTGAAGTGTTTGACATAGGTCTTCATTAAGCAATGCCTCCAATTCTTCATCGTCGAACTTTTTCGTCTGTCCAGGTCGTTCCTCGTCTTCGAAGTCGAAATCACCACTTTTAAAATGTGCAAACCACTTCCGACACATTTTCTCAGCTAGAGCATGGTCACCATAAACTTCCACTAAAATACGATCAATTTTGGTACCACTTTTTTTCATGTTAAACTAATGAAGTAAAACTTCCCGCAAAAACAACTTATCCGGCACGAAATTCGACATATTCGATAAAGTACAAAGAGTTGTTATTTACGCTTCAACCAAATGACATATACTGAAACCGACGTCTAAGGACAGCTGTTTTACGGGAAATATTTGGTTAAAGGGAACAATGGAAGAATGTACTACCTACGCCATCTCTTGTAAAACGCTACGAATTAATTCTAACACCTAATATATATATATATATATATATATATATATATATATATATATATTAGAGGTACCGGAAAGGGAATCATTATTTTATATACTGTTGTTTGAGTTAGTTTGTGTGAAAATCAATAATTATTCTATTGTGTTGAAATTACATTTACAACACCGAATTTTTGAGCCTTGAATGGAAGTTGAAGTTAGGTCTGGGGTTTTAACTTTGGCTTTTGAACCGGTTTTGAAAAAAGAGTCGTGTTTCAGGAAATGGGTTTGAGGTGTGGTTTGTAAGATGGAATCTGGAAAAAAATTTCAAAAAAACGGAACTAATGGTAGTTTGTGTCCTTACACAGTGCAGTAAATATCTTCATAAGTTTTTTTTTTGTAGAATGTTTGTTGACTTTATGTCTTGTACAATAAATCTTATTTTGTTATTAAGAGTAAAATGTCTAAGCCCGAAACGAACAAAGAAGACTTGAGACATTGTGTTCTGCTTTTTTATGATCAGAGATTAAATGCTACCAAGACCTCAAAGTCCATTAATGGAATTTAGTGGGAAGACTTTCGAGTGAACAAGTGTAAATCCTGGTTTCGAAACTTTTTAATTCTGGTAATAGAAATTTAAGTGCATATATATCTTTTGGGACCTCAAAAATAGCCTATATTCATGATTTCTTTTCACATGGAAAGTAATGTTTTATTGCAAAACTAAAATATACATTTTAAAGGGTATACACTGTAGAAATATTTTATAATTTTTCCAAGTAGATATTTTGTACCATGCGCTAGAAGTAACCCATTATTGTGACGTAATCGATGTAGCGTTCCGCGGTACTAAGTGTATCTGAAAATGTCATCCGAATCAAAATTTTTTAATTGCAAATTAAAGTATATAGAATAAACTAATTGAGGACGTAGCTTTTTGTTTAAACAATCATTTTTTTCGGAAATGGCAGCTTTTTGAAAAAAACATGAAATTTCCATCCTGAAAGGGGTAACTATTTTATTAATAACAAATCGAATAATATTAATATCAAAACGATTACACGTGAAAGACTAGATAATGATCTAAGAAATTTTTGTGCAAAATTTTGTCCAAATCAATAAAGTATTTTATTAGATATTTCTAGTACCGATCTGGAAAACTTAGTTTTGAGAAAAACTATATACGAGATCAGACAATTAAGTAATGCGACCGATTTTTTTTCTCGGCCTATGGTAACACTGCGAACCTGTAACTCCGCCACCGTAATAGCAGATCCCTACTCTCTCGATTGAGATCTTGACCACCCTCGTACGATCATTTCTTCGCTTGCTGTTTAGTGTTTTGTAACAACGCGCGAGTAGTGCATGTCACGAAGCCCACCGAATGAACATCCCAATGGTCCTAAGGACGGTCAACAAATATTCATGGTAACTAGATCATATTAAGATCAAACTTAAAAATTCTAGAAAAAAAATCGCAGTTGTTATTGTTGATGAATTACAGGCACATAAATAAACTGAACAAATTCATTAATATGAACAATTCATTAAAAATTTAGTATAAAGATACAAAGAACAAATCGAGAGAATACCTCACTGATGCGAGACGTTAGTACTTCTATTTATTTTGTTTTACCAGTAACCATAGCTTAGCAACTCTTGCTACTGAGTAAAAAATAACAAGTGGCAGCGTTACTAACTGTTAACATGCAGGAAGATAATATTTAAATGTTTTACTAGAACAGTTTTGATACCAATATCATAGTTTTTCATTTAACTTCAGGCGTCATCGTTAATAATAATTTTATACAGTATCTTTACACGTTTTTTGTAGAATATTTTTACATTTTTTGAACTTATACGGAAAATTCGAATATATACATATATATATATATATATATATATATATATGTATAGAGAGAGAGAGAGAAAGAGAGAGAGATAAGCTAATTATTTAAGTTAGTTATGAGTTAAATAAGGTATTATATGTTAGACAAGGAATAATAAGTTAAATAATAGATAATAAAAGTAAGTCTTACTTTCATTAAGTTTTTGAAAAGTTTCTCATAAAAAATCCGCACTAAATAAATATTTAAATGTTTTTGTACTTACAGATAGTAGAATGTTGTTATGTAGTAGATATAAGAAAATTTAATTAACATTTATATTAATGTTGTTCCTTTCTTATTTGTTTCAAAATGAAATATTAAGATTAAAAAAGAAAAAATAGAAAAGAAGAAGAAAAGATTTCAAACAACGGTACACATATGAAAGTAGAAACCATATATTATACATTACAGTACAGAAAAACTATTTTAAAGAAAAATTTAGTTTAAAAAAATATATATGTAAATTGAAAAATAATATAATAGTAAGAAAGAGAATTTGTTTAAATCGTTTAAAACAGAAACCTATTTATTTTATATTAAAATAATTTATATGGAAAAATGATACGTTTTCACTAGAATATTTATATTCACAGCGGATTTTAAATTGAATTTTTTTATGTGTATCATGAACATGTTCATTTATAGCTATTTAAAAATAAATCGTTGCATTAGTTCTAGTAATGCAGGCCACCCACTGTCGTTACAAGAGTGCATATACGCACATTGAATAAATCCACATCGTTTGAAAACTCTTTATCGGATCGATGAATCTGTAGGATAAGCCGTCATAGTATTGGCCCGAAGCCCGCGCCTACATACACGACTTATTCGAGGGTTCAAACAGACGGGTATTTTGTTTATCGAAAGTAGTGTATAATGATGCGTGATGAGATGTTAGTAGCTGCCAAATATTTGATTACCACAACTGCATTCTGCCATTACCTCCACGTGATTATCAGTAAGAATTATTATTGTGAATTTAATTTGAGATTGTTTTTCTTCATAATGTTTTACCTTAGCTTTTGTGCAATTGTTGCTTTTTCATCTGCATATTACTTATTTATGTATGTCCATTAAATAAAAAACAACTATTATTAAAGACTTAATTACATAATGACTTTAAAAAGTGTTTATTCGTTAATTAAATTTATCAAAAAATAATAATTAACGTTTTCAAAGCTACAAATCCATAATAGAGTTCAGAAAAATCCATTCATAATATATTGTATACTTACAAATGTGTTTAGATAAATCAACTATAACGAAATTTAATAAATATATATATATAAATGCAAAGGTACGGTGAAAAGTTCAGGACTTCATATATAGATGGCCTCACTATGCTCAATACTTTGATGGTGTTGCATGATTTCATTCCTCATATGCTTATGGTCGAAGGTTGAAGTCAATAAGTTGTTTAGTTTTGGTTTAACAGCCCGTCGAAGTGAACGCCTCAAGCAACGTTTTTAAAAATGGAAAAAATGGAAAAAATGGAAATTCGTGCCGTAATTAAATATTTTATTGAAAAGTTTAAGTTCATCCGATGTAAAAAAGGAGCTGCATTCACTTCTGAAGGACTCTTCTCCATCAAATACAACGTTTAAACGCTGAGTTTCTGAACTATATATATATATATATATATATATATATATATATATATATATATATATATATGTATATATATGTTTGTGTGTGTGTGTGTGTATATACATATATATGTGTGTGTGTATGTATATATATATATATATATATATATATAACATCAGCAAGAATGCAACTTTGAGAGTGAAGTTACGGCAGAAACAAAACAAGATAAAAATAAAAAAAAGTACAAGACAGGGAAATGCAACTTAACCGAAATTATTTTCTGCAGCATTAGAAGAAATATTCAAATTGCTCGATTATGAGGACCTAGAAATCGAAATAAAAGGTGAAAGATTAAGTTATCTTCTGTTTGCTGACATCATTATCTTTGCAAGTATTCGGGAAGTACTACAAACGAGGGTAGAAGAGTTAGATAATACCAGTCAAGAAATGGCCTTAATATGAATCACGTAAAAGCAAAAGTGTTATTCAATGCATTTTTCTGTTCGAGGAAAATTGAAATAAAATGAGTTCCGAAGTATGTCCATCTGGGCAAGCTATCAACAAAGATGAATCATTCATTGAAGAAGTAAACAAGAGAATAATAATGGAATGGAGCTCATTTGGATGAAACGCCTCGATATTTAAATCAACAATTCCACTGTCTTTGAAGAAAAAAGTATTTAAACAATGTATACTACCAGTTCTTACCTACGGTAGCGAAATATGGGATCTTCAAAATGATAACGACTCCAAACAACACAGAGAAGTATCGAAACGTACATACTAAGAATAACAAGAAAAGATAGGAAAAGAATAGTATGGAAGCGAAAACAGATAGGAGTAACAGATGTAATGAGAAGAAAAAGTCTGAAATGAAAATAGGCGGGGCATGATGCAAGAAGAGAAGACAACCCATGGACAATAGAAATTATTACTTAGAAATTAAATGGAAAGGAATGTAAAAAGACTAAGAAAGAGACCAATGAACAGGTTGAATAAGCGAATTAAAATTTTTATTGGAAATTATTAGAAAATAAAGGCATTCAATAGTACAAAATGGAATATCATGGAATAGGCTTTTATCCGGTAGTTGATTCACAAATACTGCTGCTCCTGCTGATTATATATATATATATATATATATATATATATATATATATATATATATATATATATATATATATATTATCATCTTCAGCCTCTGTTAATCTACTGCTGGATAAATGCCTCTTCCATGATTTTTCATTTTGTTCGATTCAGTGCCTCTCTTTTCCAGAGATTTCCAAGAAAGTTTTTAATATCCTTATCCCATCTGTTCATTGGTCTCTTTCTCGGTCTTTTTATATTCTTTGGTTCCCAGTCAATAATTTCTCTTGTCCATCGGTTGTCTTCTCTTCTTGCGATATGTCCCGCCCATTTCCATTTCAGAATCTTTGCTCTTCTTATTATATCTGTGACTCCTGTTTTTTTTCGTATCCATTCTATTCTCTTTCTATCTCTTTTTGTTATTCCCAACATGCATCTTTCCATACTTCGTTGTGTTGTTTGGAGTCTTTGAACTATTTTGGCGTTAAGCACCTATGTTTCGCTACCGTAGGATAGGACCGGTAGTATACACTGATCGAACACTTTTTTCTTTAAACAGAGTGGGATTGCTGATTCAAATATCGAGGCGTTTCGTCCAAAAGAGCTCCATCCCATTTTTATTCTCCTATTTACTTCTTCAGTGAAAGATCCATCTCCGTCGATAAGCTGGCCTAGATAGATATATTTCGATACATATTTAGACATATTTCGATATAATATATATATATATATATATATATATATATATATATATATATATATATGTATATATTTGTATAAAAATACTTTCGATATTTATCCTTAATTTAAATGTACAATATAGATTTATTTTAATAATGAAATTGATTATTGATAAAATTAAATGTATTAACAATTTAATCAGATCTTTATAGACCTACTGCTAAAATTTTTTGAATATATATATATATATATATATATATATTTATTTTTTAAGAAAATATCATTTTAATTAAATATTATAGCAATGCTCATGTTAAATATTAATAATAAATAGTCATCTTCAGGTTTTATATAATTTAAATAGAAACACCTGCACCATTACAAGGTATAGATATTTTCTGTAGAACGGTGATTATCATCTATCATTTAAGGCTTGTCAGATAAACACACTGTAAGGTTTATGACACCTCCTCTATAATCTTAGTTCTTTAAGATATATTAGATTGGTCTGTATAGAAATATAGACCAAATTTAAATTATAAAACAATATAAATTTGTAAGAACAAATTCAATGTATTATGTTTTAATATTGGCTAAAGAGCTAAAATCATAGATAACACAGGCGTTTTTGCTAACCTCGAGAATATTCCGAATGTTTATAAAAAATGTATGACATATTGATCTTTTTTATTTCGAATATTTTTTATTTTGAAGGAAATATTTAGTTCTTAATATATCCATCGTCAAATGATATATTTGTAGTATAAATTTAAAATTTCTTTTCCATTCATTTTTAGAAAAACAAACGTACAAAAATTATATATGCATTAATTTTCTTACACTGTAAGACAAACATATCGTATGAAATTAGTTATTCAAAAGTAGAACAAAAAGTCTTACTTTTTCAATATTTTACTACATAATTGACGCTTTCGTTTAAACACTTTACAAGTTGTTTACAATACCACTTAAATTAAAAACGTGTATATAAATTGCATAATTTTGCAGTTGAACAATTTGAACCGATATGTACACAGACCTGAAGCAAAGCACCTGTGTATTGTCTGCCCACGCACGTCGGTTAACTAGTTTTACACGCCGTTTATGTGGCCGCCAGGTATCACTTGAAAGTAACTACAACGGGAGTCTTTATGAGAAATGTGAAGATTTCTATTTGTTCTCGACGTAATCGCGATGAGAAAATCGAATTCTTTTTCTATGTACATTGATCAGTACGCCTGTTTGAAACATGTTCATTTCTTGTCATAAAATAATAGCTCTACAAGGAAAAAACACATCCTGTTAGTTTGATTTTATCGTTGAAACATATAAACAATGTCAGGTGTTTTCTTTCATTTCAATAACAAAATGTAGAAACTTTGTAAAATAGTTTAAATTTTGTATGATTTTCTATTCATTTCTAAACAATATATATATATACATATATAAATATATATATATATATATATATATATATATATATATATATATATATATATATATATATATATATATAATGATGAAAAATTACCATAAACCAATGTTTATTTTAGTGAAAAATGCATACTTGTAATTATTATATGATGTTATTTTTCAATTAATCTACCACAGATAATACAAATTTGATCCAAAATTGTCTTAGATTAAATGTCTGCGAACTTTATTTTAACATTTTTAATATTTTTAACCGATAATCAGAAATTTAACATTTTGTTAAGTATGTGAGAATTTCGAAACAAATATATAAATGAATTAGAATTGTTATGTTAGTAAGAAAATAATTTCGGTTTTGATTTTTTGAAATCTGACCTTGATTTTTTTAAATGAAAGTGTCATTTCATGGTGTTTACGTTAATATCATTTTTTGGTGCATTTTTCGGTCTGTATTTTGATAAAATCTGCTTTGGTTTTATTATTAATTTTGCTTTAAATTGGTTTATTGAATAAAAGATGGAAAACGAGCAAATAAGAGCAATTTTTTATGAGTTCAAAACGGGTGGTAAAGTAAAACTGCTCGTAAATTAAATGATATCTTTGTTGTGGATACTGTTAAGGAACGTACGTTGAAATGGTGGTTCCAAAAATTTAGTGCAGGAGACGAGAGCCTTGAAGGTGTAGAAAGTCTTGGGCGTCCTTCTTCAGTTCATAATGACCAACTGAAGACGTCAGTTGAATCAGAACCACGCACAACAATTCAAACTCTTCCACTAAAGTTAGGCGTTACTCATTCAACAGTTCTGGACCACTTGAAACCACTTAAATAAAAAAATGTATATGAATTTGAAGGTCATAGAACGCAATTATTTTTCTACCAATCTAATAGATTAAGTGAAATGATTTTGATGGTGTTGTTAGAGATGTAATGACCTTAGTAGCGTCACAGCTTTAAGATCCAAATAACTAAATAACTTAGTGATATAATGCTTATAATTTATGGTGTGGTCCAAGTTCTATTACAGTTTAATTGGTTGTACATATGAGTGGAAAGTTATGATATTAGAACGAATTATAACTGAAGTTACTATTATAAATAACTAAAGATAAATAAAATAACTAAAAAATAGAGTAGTTAAATATAATAAAGAGAGAATACACAGAAAATAAATAATATATATCATAAAATATTGACTAACGGATAAGAATTTTAAAATATCTAGAAAAAGCTTCATTGTCAGGAAGCAAGGAGATATCAGGAAATATTATTAGGAAGTTGCGTGAAAGGAAATCAATTCATTTCTATTCTCTTATGATCCATTCTTAAATAAATGCATTTTGAATTTTTGTAACTTGAACGACTCTATGTCCTCTAATTTCAATATATATATATATATATATATATATATATATATATATATATGTGTGTGTGTGTGTGTGTATGTGTGTGGATGAATGTTTCCTACGTTCGGTAAATTTCTATGAGATGGCGCCTCCATTCATTTGATAACGTCACGGCTATCAAATGTCATCTTTCAAACCAATATAAGAGAAATTTCAGCCAGAAGCGACGCTTTGTTCACGTTCTACAGATATTTGAAGCGATCATTGTAGCAGTTACCACAAAAATGGAAAAAAACGAGCAGACATTTTTGGTCATCGATTCGTCACCATAGATGACACATGTCCACTACTAGACACTTGAGTCAAAGCAGTGGAAAACGACTGGTGAAAGCGTGATGAAGAAAATGAAGACAGTTTTATCGGCTGAGAAGGTAATGGACACTGTTTTTTGGGATTTTCAAGTACGCATCCTGTTCGACTACTTAACGAAGGGAAAACAATAACAGGAGTCTATAATGCAACATTATTGGTCCGTTTGAAAGAAGAGATGAAAAAAAAACGGTCGAGATAGGCGTACAAGAAGTACTTTTTCACAAGGGTAGCGCACCATCCCACAAATTGACTGTCGTAATGTCAAAATTGCACGAATTAGGCTTCAGAATTGATTCTTCATCAACCCTATTCTCCAGACTTGGTCCCGTGCGGCTTCTTCCTCTTCCTAAACTTGAAAATTTGTCTCGATTGGAAGAAATTCTCGTCGGATGAGGATGTCATCGTCGCCGGCATTATGTATTTTGCAGACTCGTTAGACAAAGTGTATAGCCGTCAATGGAGACTATGTTGAGAAATAAAATCGATTTTTTTCTAAAAAACGTTCATTAATTTTCTTTTTACCATACCTATCAAACGACCCTCGTATATTTGTCTGAGTATTGTAACTTAAATTTTAATAATTGTCTGTTCATTTGAATTTATTTCTCATTTCACAGAATTAAATATCCTGCAATTATTTTGCGGTGTAAATGATGTCTAATAAATTTGCTAAATATTTCAAACAACGTTTTATAATGATGTGTCTAGTGCTTTTGTAAAAAAGAATTGATCGTTGTTTTGTAGCACATCGATTTTCAGACTTGAACGTCATAGCAGTATTTCAGTGCTGTTTTCGTACGCTTCATATATAATTCTGAAATTCTGAACCGCGCACTCGTGTGTTATGTCTGTACGAAATTGGATGTTGTCCCGGAATGAGATTTTTTCACAAAAATCTTGCGAATATCTAGACAAAATATCACACTTCATAACAATATCACAGGTGCAGTCTTAAGTACGTTTTGACAGGAAATTGAGATTAATAGCTGTATTATAAAAATATGTATAAATAAAAAAAACATTTTATAACGATATATTAGACGAGTATGTCTACTAAAGATTAAAATGTAAATCAGTGTTAATTTGTATTAATCTGTTCTACGAATAAAATCTTAATTTTATTATATTTATTGTTTCAAATCTGATAAATGTCTCTTGTAAAAAAGAGTGAATAAAATCAAATTTATTTTAAGATTATTTTTAGGAAAAGAGTACAATTTTTTTATCGATAAAGAAAATTTCTTTTGTCAGAGTTGTGATCTTTAAAGGGACATTTTTTTTACAAACGTTTATGTAAGATCCATAATATTTTTTTTACAAATTTAGAATAATTATTAAAAACGTAGGATTTAAAAAATTCTTTATATTTGCTATTTATGTAATATCTCTATAAATATATTTATAAAAAGAATTGATTAAATGCAGTGTTGCAAACATAAACTGTTAATTAAAAGTAGAAAAAGAGATTCACAGTATCGTCTAAGTTCTTTTTATTTGGATTAAATGCTAGTCCTGGGCACTTTCACTTGAAGCATCACTAGTGTCACTATGGCCATAATCGTGAGGAATATCTGATTAAACTGCTGCACAATTTTCTTCTAAAAATATATTTTCGTTTTCGTTATCCATTTTTATCGGTATTTCAATTCAAAATATAAAGCAAACAATAAAATTATAATTAATGGTTTTAAATTAATTTCGATAATCATCATAAAATAAAGTATTTTGTGAACAAAATTGTATTGGGTTTGCCAAAAAGTAATTGCGTTTTTTTATCTAAACGAAAGGTGAATTTTTCACGGGAAACAACAACTCTATTAAACAATCTATTGGCCATTTTGTTCGACTAAATTTTGCCATATTTCAGGCCACTTCGTGATTCCGGACTCAAAAAAATTCCTATCTTTTTCGGCAAGAAACTGTTCCAAGAACGATTTGTTATTCTTATAAGCAGTGAAGGTTTTATCATTCAAGCCGTTTTGCAAAGAACGAGACAAATGGTAATCCGATGCTACCAGGTCTGGCTAATATGATGGATGTTGGAATACACCTCATCCAAACTGCAATAATTTTTGACGAGTGACCAAATTTGTATGTGGTCTAGTGTTATCATGGTGAAACAGAGCATCTTTGCGATTCACCAATTCTGGTAGCTTTTGTTTGATGACATCGTTTAATTTATCCAGTTGATGACAGTACACGTTCGAATTAAAGGTTTGGTTCCTTGTAAGCAGCTCTAAATACAGTACCTTTGAAACTCCACCGGACTAACATCATAACCTTTCTTTGGTGAATATCTGCTTCTGAAGTGCTTTGAGCAGGTTTATCATGCTTACTTCACAATCTTTTTATTCGATGTTGTTGTAGATGATCCATTTTTCATCGCCTGTTATCATACGGTTCAGACATGGATCATTTTCTTCATGTTTCAAGAGATAATCGCTAATATCAATGCGCTTAATGAGATGATTTTCTTTGAACTCGTATGTTACCCATATATCGACCTTGCTAACATATCCAAGTTGTGTTAAATGGTTTTTAACGCTCCAATTCTAGTATTTACCTCTGGAACGACGGAAACGAGGTCGCCCACATAGATCTTGGAGCGAAGGAATCCGTAAATCGATCAGGGAGAGAGAATTGGACGAACAGCTGTGCCAAGATAGAAAGGAATGGAGGAAAAAGTTGAAGAGCGGAAAGCGTCGACAGCCTCTATAAATTGCATATATATATATATATATATATATATAAATATATATATATATATATATATTATAGAAGAATAAGTTTTGCGCTATTAAAAAAAATAATAAAAAACGACTCTTCTAATTATTTTCCGTCAGAGATAATATCTTCATACATTTCACCAATATTCCAACTAATGTGCAATGTAAAATGTTAGATGCTCAAAATTAAATATGCTAGGCAATCCAACAGTAAATTTTATTAATATATTTTCTAAAATGACATTCATCAAACACAATTTTAATTGAAATAAGCATTTGTTTAAAGATGATATAAAAAGTAACATTTATATCTATATTTCAGAAATAGTGATTCCGTTTATTCGTTCTCTGATTGGCTGATATAAACAACGTGGTCTCTGTTCTGATTGGTTTGAAATTAGTACATGATCAGTGTCCTGTTTCACAGTGTATAACAAAAGAGAGTATACGATTACAGTTTAAAACTGATAAGATATTTATTCAAAATATTGTAGTCACTGAAGTTTTAGAATAAAAAAAATTGTTGCACATTCTAGCATTGTATTTTGTTATGTTAATATTTATTATAAACTTTTCCAATAACATTTTTAAAACTTTCATTTTACGCAATTACTTGTGTGTATAATTTGTTACTTTCTGTTATTTATTAGTGGTGAAGCGAGTATTAGCGAGCGAGGGTGATGCCTCCTCTCCCTTTTTGGGGTTGGAGAACGCGGGTAGCAGGTGGTAGAGGCTCCTAGTTGTTTAAAATTGAAATATAAATCAAACGATGAAGTAATGGTAATTCAATAATAGTAATTATAGTCATTATCATCAGCAGCAGCCTTATCAGTCCATTACTGTATAAAGGCCTCTCTCATGATTTTCCATTTTAACATTTGAATACCTCTATTTTCAAAAATTTTAATTCTCTTATCCAACCGGTTCATTGGTCTCTTTCTGGGTCTTTTTATATTCCTTGGTTCTTAGTTAATAATTTATGTTGTCTATCAGTTGTTTTCTCTACTTGCAACATGCCCGGCCCATTTCTATTTCAGACTCTTCACTCTTCTTATTAAATCTGTGACTCCTGTCTGTTTTCGAATCCATTCGATTCTTTTCCTATCTCCTTCTTATTCCTAGCAAGCATCTTTCCATATTTCTCTGCATGGTTTGGAGTTTTTGAATGATTTTGTAGTTAACCACCCATGTTTCTCTGCCATAGATAAGGATTGGGAGTATATATTAATAAAATATTTTTTTGTTTTAAAAGAGTGGAATTGTTGATTTAAATATTAAGGCATTTCGTCTAAATGAGCTACATCCCATTTTTATTCTCCTATTTACTTCTTCAATGATTGATCCCTCTTTGTTGATAAGCTGGCCTAGATAGACATACTTCGTATCTTTTTCTATTTCTATTCCTTTTATTTCAATTTTCTTCGACCAGACAAAGATATTGAACAACACTTTTTTTAGTTTAATTATAGTAATATCAGTTATATACTCGAAAATTATGTATACTTTTACTTGTTTTTAATAGCACACCACGAAATTTCTTAACGGAATCGGTCCATTTATAAAATACAATAAACGACTTTTTGAATCCCACATTTTATCTCTTTATTTAATTTTTCCATATGCCGTAAATACAATTTATATAGGGTGATTCAACTGAGGCTTCCACACGAAAGTATTAAAAAAAAAACATGTTATCCCCCATTTAGTATTTTAGTTCAGTTGTATTTTAATATTGAATTGAACTAAAATACTGAATAAAAAATAACATTACTTTCTTAAACCCTGCGCCCTCTTTTAATACTTCCATGTGTAAGCCAAAATAGAATCACCTATATGTATGTAAATACTAAGCAGATAGTCTGTTTTTCATTTTGATAGAACAAGAAATGGAAATTTGAAATATATACGTTATACATTTATGTCATACAGAGAACTAAAAATATCATTTCGAACGTGTGTACAGTTTATTTTCGAATAAATTTCAGACGTTTGTAAAATAATGCGTTCTTGTATACGAAAATCGTATTATTTCGTAATGATACATATGTTGTCTGTTGCCGAGTGCTTCAAAGAATGCAACAACATACATTCTGTATAATATGTTTTAAGACACGACACAAATACATTTGCAAGTAGTTATATACCGTCGCAAATCATATTTTCTACCGGCTGGACTTTATATTTGTTACAGATGATATATCTACACATGTTTATAGTTTACTTGTTTACACTTCCGCGATTTTAAAGCTCACCTATAATAATCTTGGTATAGTTTCGCGTTTGATTATCATAAATTACATGTTTATTTGCAATAACTATTTTAAATAACAATGATATATTATTTTGAAGTGAGCTGTCGACACGATTTATTTTATTTGTTTTGTATTCAAAGTAATATTATTGTCTTGCCAATTTAGTTAAAACAATGATTACAAAATATCAATTAGGAAAGTAAATTAAATTATTAGGTTGATAGAAAAATAATTGCGGTTGACATGACATTTTCTCTTTTTTGATTTTCCTAGCTGTTTTAAGTGGTCTAGAACTATTGGTCGACTAACACTTAATTTTTGTACAAGCTCTCGAATTATGCGTTGTTCTGATTCATCTACCGCATTCAGTTGGTCGTTATGAACTGAAGAAGGACGTTCGCGATCTTCAAGGATTTCGTCTCCAGCATAAAATTTTAAGGACCACCATTGCACCGTACGTTCTTTAACAGTACCCACACCAAAAGCATTCTTTACTTTATAAGCAGTTTATGCTAGTTTACCACCCGTTTTAAACTCATCTAAAAAATTCCTCTTGTTCCTTTTCTATCTTTAATTCATTAGCTCGATTTGAAGCAAAATTAATAATGAAACTAAAGTCGATATAACCAAAATATAGACCGAAAAAATCACTTTAAAATGGTATTAACTTCAAAACGATGAAATGACATTTTCATTGTAAAAAAAAATTGTAGTTAGTGTTGTAGTCACTACCGCTGAGGTTTTTGGCGGAAAACGTCTTACCTAAGCAGTGTTGTCGGGACGAGGTGTTTGTAGGGTTGGTAGGAATAAAATGAGCACAACACACTTGCGTGCCTTTTTATTTAATTTTCATAATGCTGATTAATCTGTAAAATTTTGTTAAAGACAGGACAATGGTACAAGTAGTATAATATGTAAGACTTACATGCTACAGTTATATCTCTAGAGAACATGAAGTCTATAGTGGTATTGTTTAAAGTTGCGAAGTCAGTTGGATCCGTGGCCAAGACCAATATAAACTTGTCGTTCAAAAACTGTTTCTGACGATCGTTCAACGCATCAATGTTAAAAACCCCGGTGAGTAGAAGCGGTATGTTGAGATCCCACGGCCAGTCACTAACTATTATTCTGACATACTCTGTGTAGTAAAGCATTAGTTGAAAAAGAAACATCTTGATATAGTTTAGTGGTAAGTGTGTTGGCTTTAGCGGATACGCGGAACCGTTAATTTTACTCAACGTTGGCATCATTATTTGCTTTAATAATGTAAAGCAGTTTGAGCACAACATAAACTGTTGAACGTCTTCATCTGTAAATTCATGTTATCATAATTGCAACATGCTGCAGTTGGCCATTTTAAATTATTTTGGAACCATACTGAGTAACAACTCTACAAACAGAACCTAACTTGTTTCCATAAAATGTCTTTTCAAAGTACTCCGTCGCCAGATGACAATGGGTTTTAAACGCTAAATTTCTATTCTCAAACATTACATCTGCTTCTTTTTCGTCGCATTCCATCGGTTCTACCTCACTGTCGACATCTATTGCCTGCGAACTTGCATCAGGCGTTGCAGCGTTCGCGTGACTGTTGTTCGCCTCAACTCGTCGATGCTACCTCATCCTTCGAATTCGTTCTTCTCCTGTCGTAGGGATCTTTTTGGATTCCCCATTTTGTCTTCTTTCACTTTGTAACCGTTTACGATACTTATTTACCTTCTTGTTTTGAGGATATTTGGACATTTTTAAAATTTTAGAGAAAATTAGTCCAGAAAATTAGTCAACAATTTATCAGTGTATATCTTTTCAATTGCTTTCACTATTGTAACTGTTCGTATTTTATTTTATAGCACTTCTCCATCTCTGCCAAACTATACCTCACACAACATCCTACATGCACGCACTCTTGAGCTAAAAAAATTTTTCCGCACGGCGAACCGATAATATTGCACTACAATTTGGTGACAATGTTGTGGCGGCCTGTGACGTCACACGCTTAAGATTAACATTGAATTACATCCTTACATCTTTGCTCTATTGAACCATGTATTATTTATTTGGGTATGCGTTACAGTTGTAAAGTTATTAAGATTTGTTTGATATACACAAAATCGTAACATCGATTTTTGCATAGTTTCCACCCTTATTAAACCCGCGTGTAAGACGTTTTCCGTCAAAAAATTAATAAAAAAAAAACAAAAATCATAATTATTTTTCTATAATTATAATGAAACATTAATTAATTTTTTTATAGACTTCCACATATTATTAACAATTTTTTTATTTCTATCAGCAATAAATACATTTATTAATACTTGAACAAATACAAAAATATCATTTCATAATGTAAAAAAGAAACAGCGATGCAGTTTCCGTGATTTTTATTCATTCTTTGATTGGTTGATGTCAGCGACGTGGTCTCTGTTCTAATTGGTTGATATAAGTGCATAATCAATGTTCTGCTTCGCGATGTGCAACGAGAGAGGGTATAAGTTTTCAATGTAAAACTGATAAGAAATTTATTCAAAATATTGTAGTCACTGAAGTTTTAGAATTAAAAAAATTGTAACATTGTATTTCTTATGTTATTTTTTATAAAATATTCTAATAAGAAAACCACGACCCATTTTACAGGGATTATTTTTGTGTATATTTTTTTAATTTTTATTATTTATTAGGAGTGTGCTAGTGTTTGTGAGCGGACAAATCCCTCTCCACCCTCATGCTCGTGAGTGCATCAAGCAGAGCCGGAAGTTCCTAATATTATTAGAAAATGAAAACTTGAAATATATAATGGTTTATTGTTTTCACTTATAAAATTCATTTATACATAGTCATTAAAACTCTGAATATAAAACATTAAATGTAAATTTTCATTAATGTAGGTGCCGTTAAACCTGACCTGATTAAACTATTAGATTTATTAAACATCATACACTTTAATATTTATAATCATAAGCTACTTAAGCTAACTCCACAATATAAGAGTGGTTCCATACCAACATTTTTGCAATGCAAAATGGAACATTACAGAAGGATACAAATTGTTTTATATATACCTTCATGCAGGATGAATATGATTTTTCCAAATATATATTGGCGTACTTCCAAATGTATTTTGCACTATTGATTACAATTGGTAGTACTCGTACCACAAAAAGCTCATACGAAATCGATTTAAGGCTTTTTCCAAATAAAATTATTGAGTAAGTAAAGAATATATTTTCAAATTTTACTTATTCCATTTAGTGTATAGTGACAAAAATACACAGACATACGAGGTCAGACAATTAAGTAATGCGACCGATTTTTTTTCTCTGCCTGTGGTAACACTGCGAATCTGTAACTCCGCCACCGTAATAGCAGATCCCTACTCTCTCGATTGAGACCTTGACCACCCTCGTACGATCATTTCTTCGCCAGCTGTTTAGTGTTTTGTAACAACGCGCGAGTAGTGCATGTCACGAAAATGGCAAAAAGCCCACCGAATGAACATCGCTCAAGATTGTCTCGAGCAGGTTGAAAGTGATCCTACTCTTCTCGATCGAGTTATTACTGGTGACGAAAGTTGGTTCTTTCAATATGACCCCGAAACTAAACGACAAAGCCAACAGTGGCTGTCCCCTGGAGCACCAAGGCCAAAGTAGGCGAGAATGAGCAAGTCCAAAGTGAAAACCATGTTGATTTGCTTCTTCAACAGCAAAGGGGTGGTTCACAAAGAGTTCGTACCACCTGGACAAACCGTAAATCAAGTATTCTACCGAAATGTGCTCGAAAAATTACGAAAAAGGGTGCTCAGAGTGCGTCCAGAGATCGCGAAGACTTGGGTTCTGCATCACGACAATGCTCCCTGTCACAGTGCGTTCAGTGTCTCTCAGTTTTTGGCATCTAAAGGCATCGCAACGTTACCACAACCGCCCTATTCACCGGACATGTCATCCTGCGACTTTTTCCTATTCCCCCATATGAAAAAATTCGTCAAAGGTCGACATTTTGACTCCGTTGAAGATATCCAAGAATCTGTGACGAGGATACTCGGAGAGGTCCCACAAGAAGTGTTCCAGAATTGTTACGAAAACTGGAAAACTCGCTGGAATAAGTGTATAGATGCGGGAGGGGACTACTTTGAAGCGGATCGCAGCGATGTACCTTAATTTTTAAATATACTTGATTTTTGAATTTTGTCGCATTACTTAATTGTCTGACCTCGTACTTACATATTTATTATTAATTTTGTTTCAAATGGGGCTATTGAATTAAAGATGGAAAATGAGAAAATAAGATCATTTTTTTGTATAATTTCAAAACTGGTGGTAAAGTAATAGAAACTGCTCGTAAGTTAAACGATGCTTTTGGTGTGGGTACTGTTAAGGAACTACGGTGTCACGGTGGTTCTAAAAATTTCGTGTTTGGGACGAGAGCTTTGAAGAGGAACAAGATCACAGGCTTCTTTCTTCATTTTTGATAAGACTAGATGTTTTTACAAAATGATATTGGTCAGGATTTTCACAATTAATATATTATTTATTCATTTGGAAACTGCTACTTATTATTTGTTAACATATTGTTAACTTCATTCGAAACTGTGTATTTACGAATCTTATTTACATTTATATTTACATCGCATCACGTCATTGCATAACATTATTTACAGAAAACCTGTCTTCCACTTTCTTGTCGACTCTATCGTCTGATACTTCACGTGCAGCAAAGACAGGCGAACGTATAGGATGATAACATATAATATAAATATGTCGGTCAGTAATAAAAATAAATAGAGAATACACATGTACTAATTCGAACACGTAAATATGTAACGTAAGAAAAATGTATTTCGGAACTGTTTCGTAAACCAGAAATAAACTGTTGATCTCTCCTGTGTCTGTCGGACGAACAAACGCGAGTGGTAAACACGAGGGACGCGCTCCGACGGCAACAATTCTCACGGCGCGCGCGACGATTACGTACGCGAATCTATGTTTAGTTGCGGGCGGCATAGCGCGGGCGTCGCCCCAGTTCATTGCCAAACTGAAATATCAACGTGTCGACGCGGCCCGTGCATCATGACGGGCGGTTTGCGCGCGGACAGGTAGCGCGCGCGTTACGCAATCGGCCCGAGTGCGTCGTGCGTAAAGCCGACCCCACGCATTACGCACGCAGGCCGTCGCTGTTGCGTCACGGGACGCACTCGGCGGTGAAATGAATTTCGACAGGTATGGACGAATAATAATGAACAATTTAACGTTAATACACAGAGACAATGCTGCTTATGCAAATGCAGATACGACGGACACACGTAAAACGTGCACGCTCGTTGAACATTCACAGTGTTCGAACAAAGGACAATTACTGGAAGTTCTGTGAAAAACGAGCGTTTTTTTTATTCTCTTCATGAAAAGAGCTCATACGAAATAAAATGAAAACAATTTGTATATTTATAATGGTTGAATGTTCGTTAAGGAAATAAAATATTTACTTTTTCAGCACGATACGGAGGAGATTCAAAAGTTCTCGGAAAAAAGCAAAGGAAAGTCTAATTGAGCTGATTTTTTTTATTTCTCAACATAGTCCCTCTGAATACTAATACATTTTCTACAAAGCTCAATGAGAATTTTAAGACATTCAAAAAAATATTCTTTTGGTTTGCTTGAAAAATGCTCTGAATTAGATGACTAAATTTCTTCATCGTTTTGAATTTTCTTACTCCTCAAGTCTCTCTTCAGACTTGGGAATAAAAGGGAGTCATTTAGGGTTAGATCAGGACTACACGGTGCATGGCTGAGTTCTTGAAAGCCATACACTGTCACAGCAGCCATCGCAATATGATTTCAGTATACCGGAATATTGCAAAAGAAAAACACCTTTTGACCATTTTTCACATCTTTTTTCTTTAATGGCTTCTCGAAGCCGAAAAATACTCGACGCGTAGCTCTCTTCGGTTATGCTAACATCACTTTTTGACGGAAAACGCCTTACACCGCGGGCTTAATATGGGTGGAGACCATGCGGAAGGCGATGTTACGATTTTATGTATAACAAAATCTTAATAACTTTAAAACTATAACGCATATCCAAATAACCAATACATGGTTTAATAGAGCAAAGATGTAACAATGATATGCAAATGTTAATCTTAAGCGCGTGAAGTCACAGGCCGCCTCAACATTGTCGCCAAATTTTAGTCCAATATTATCGGTTCGCCGCCCGGAAAAATTAATGTAGTTCAAGAGTGCGCACGTGTAAGGTGTTGTGTCTGGTATTATTTGAGAGAACTGGAAAATTGCTATAAAATAATGTAATAATAGTGACAATAGAGAAAGTAATTGAAAAGATATACACTGATAAAGTGTTGAATTTGAACTAATTTTCTCTAAAATTTTAAAAATGTCCAAATATCTTCAAAACAAGAAGGTAAATAAGTATCGTAAACGGTTAAAAAGTAAAAGAAGACTAAATGAAGAATCCAAAAAGGCTCCTACGATACAAGCAAAACGAATGCTGAGGATGGGGCAGAGTCGACAAGTTGAGGCGAACAAAAGTTACTCGAACGCTGCAAAGCCTGATGCAAGTTCACAGGGAATGGATATCGACAGTGAGATGAAGTCGATGAAATGTGATGGAACAGATGCAGATGTAACATTTGAGAATGGATATTTAGCGTTTAAAACCCATTGGCACTTTGGGAAAGACATTTTATGGCAACAAGTTGGGTTTTGTATGTGAAGTTTGTAACCGCATATGGTTCCAAAATAATTTAAAACATCGAAATGCAGCTATGTTGCAATTTTTACAACAAGAGTCTACAGATCAAGACGTTCAACAATTCATATCCTGCTCAAACTGATTTAAATTAGTAAAGCAAAGAAAGGGGACAACGTTGAGTAAAATTAACGATTTCGCGTATCCGCTGAAGCCAACTAACCATTATAACAACAGACGTTGAAAGATTCTGTGGATTCTATCAATACACTACTGACTACGACAACGACGGTGATGACGACAAAATGGAGTCTTTCATAGTGTGCACATATAACATTCAAAGTTTGATGGCACACAACTTGGACTTGAGCAGACGTCCAGTCACTTCACGCTCCGACTACTTGGAGAGTTGGATGGATAAAGATAAAATCGTTGACATACCCGACTTTAAACACATAAGGTTTTTTTCTTGAATGTTTATTTTAAGTAATTGTAATTATTTCTCGTATATATCTCAGGAAGGAAATAATGAAAACGATGATGAAATTTAAAGTAATATACAAGAATCGTTTGATAACTATAGTAAAAAAGCAAAGTTTTTCCCTTCGTTAAGTAGTCGATGAGGATTATTTCTTGAGAATCCTAAAAAGCAGTTGTCATCAACTTTCCAGGTGACAAAACGGTCTTCGTCTTTTCCAATGCAATTTTACCAGTGGCTGTCCACTGCTTTGTCTGCTGTTTCGACTCAGGTGTGAAGTCGTGGATCCATGTTTCATCCACGGTGACGAATTGATGAAAAAAGGTATGCGGATTGCAATTAAATATCTCCAAACATTGGGTGGAAATGTCCTTTCATGTGCATTTTTGCTCGACAGACAACAATCTCGGCACCCATAGTGTACACATCTTTTTCATGTGCAATATTTTGTATAGTATATTGTGTATTCATTCGGTTAAGATAGGTACAGTCTCAAAAATATTATGCGTTTTCACTCAGTAGCATTCCATAACGTTACCATGAATTTTTTCAACGATATTCTTAGTGATGATCTCAAGCGCACTTCATCTTCAATGCATATTCGGCTCCCTTTAAACTCATTTATCCAGAAATAACAGTCATCAACGTTGGTACAGAGTTCCCATGAACTTCATTCAACTGTTTGATCTGAGCGCCCGTCCGCTTTTTTAAATAAAAATATTTTATCATTGCACGGAAGCCGTTTTTTTTGTAATTTTTGCGGCAACTGTGACAATACTCGCTTCAAACATATGTAGAACGTGAACAACACTTCACTTTTGGATAAAATTTCGCATATGCTAGTTTGAAAAGTGACACTTGATAGTCGTGACGTTATCAAATGAATAATAGAGCCATCTCATAAAAATTTACCAAACTTACCAAACGACCCTCGTATATTATGATTATGTAAAGTTTCAATTATCGATATTCAATACGTTTAATAACAAATACTTAACACTGTGACAGAGTGGGAAATCTTAAACGTACCATTGACCATACTGATTACATAAACATCGAATAACATTCAGTCTAGCATAGCGTTCATCTATACCCTTATTGTATGAATGCACCTTTATATGTAACAGAACGACCAGTTGGATATCGACGTCTTGTTCGACAACATATTTAACACGATTGTAGTTTTTTCCTACAATCCGTCGATGAATTATAAAGTGAAATATAGTGGACATTAAGATTTACTTGTCAATAAATTTACTGCATAGTCGAGTCAATAAAACTTAAGCGGTTACGTTTTATAAAAAGTAGTTCGCGTATTGTGTTCATGAATATGTGACTGAGAAATATTTGTTTCTGATTGCAAAACTGTGTGTGATACGTTCGTGTGAATTTCATTTGTAGTAAACGAATTCCGAGAATCCGTTCGACTTCGAATAATAATTTCTCTTCGGCTAATTATTGAAAGGTACGTTAATTATGTAAAATAATGTAACCGATTGTATCGGAAATGTGTCTGCAAATACTGTATGATCATGTTTTGTAACTTTGATTATTTTAGTTCTATGTTATATATATTTTTTCGATATATTTGTTTTTTTTTTAAGTTTGTTGCTCGTTCTTCTATTATTTAATTTTATGTTAATCGTATTGTAAAAAAAAGAAATTTCTGATTATTATTTTTTCACATTTACTATTTATATTAATTTTAATATAAATACATTCGATTAACAATAAAATTAGTATTCGTGGGTTTTGTTTAAAATACTATTTAATAATATATATATATATATATATATATATATATATATATATATATATATATATATAAACACACACATATATATATATATATATATATACATATATATATATATATATATAATGACATATATATATATATATATATATATATATATAATGACATATATATATATATATATATATAATGACATATATATATATATATATATATATATATAATGACATATATATATATATATATATATATATATATATATATAATGACATATATGTATATATATATATAGACATATATATATATATATATATATATATATAATCACACATATATATATCTATATATATATATATATATATATATAATCACATATATGTATATATATATATATATATACATATATGTGATTATATATATATATATAATCCCATATATATATATATATATATATATGATATATATGTATGTGATTAAAAGAACGTTTGAAAAATTATACAGATTTTATGCTTCTCCTTTAAATAAAAGTTTAATTGGTGAGCCACGAACTGAGACAAAATCAAAAAAATCGCTGTTACGAAGTTTGTTCTACGCTTCTTTTACGTAATAGAAATAATCAATTTCTCGATCGTATTGTAACGTGAGACGAAAAGTGAATGTGTTATGACAAGAGAATTCGGTATTCATAACGGTTGGACAAAAATGAAGCCCCAAAGCATTTCGTGAAAATAAATTTACACCAAAAAAAAAATTATTGTGACTGTTTGGTTGTTTGGTATCGGTATAATCCACTTCATTTTTTTTGTATGCTGGCGAAACAATTACAGCTGTGAGTTGTTGTCAGGAAATTATTGAAATACACCAAGAACTGAGATGTCTGGTCTCTGCACTGGTCAATCAATAGTTCCAATCCTGCTGTAAGATAATGCACGATCACACATCTCCATTGATTCTCCAAAATTAGAATGTATTGGGAAATGAAACATTGCCTCATCCACCATACTCACCAGACATCTCTTCAACAGATCATCACTTGTTTAAGCATTTCGACAACTTCTTACAGGGTAAGGTCTACAACAACCAAGCTGCTACCGAAAGTAAATTTCGATATTTTATCAACTCCAGAACTCTGGAATTTTACACAACATGAATTAATAAACTTGTTATTAATTTGTTAAAATGTGTCGATTCTAATAGTGCTTATTGCGATTTATAAAATTAATTATTCACTGAGAAAAATGTATATGAATTTGAAGGTCATTTTAAAAGCAATTATATTTCTACCAACCTAATACACTGATGTTAATTACTTTACACAAATTTAAACAATTAATGACAAACCTAATATTAAAAAATCACAAAAATTAAGAAAAAACATATTTTTATTAAATTTAATACTAAAATACAATTTAACTAAAATACTGAATAAAAAATGTTTTTCAATTTTTACCATTTTTTTAATACTTTCATATGAAAGCTTAAATTAAATCATTCTCTCTCTCTATATATATACATATATATATATATATATATATATATATATATATATACATATATATATATATATATACATATATATATATATATACATATATATACATATATATACATATATATACATATATATACATATATATACATATATATATATATATATATATATATACATATATATATATATATAGAGAGAGAGAGAGAGAGAGAGAGAAATAGGATTACTGCACTTGTGTGTAGACGTTCAAGACTTAAAAAACTAAATGAATTCAAAACTACTACAATTTATGTTAGAAATTGTGTTATATTTATCCAGAAAAAAATAAATATCAATGATTTTTTTCCACTATAACATGGTATAAAATTGTTCAAGTTGGTCACTGGCATTTTTAGATTCTCCTAATTCTATAATCTACTTAATACTGTATGGAAAAAGAGGTTAAATTAAATTTCGGTATTTGGATTTGATATTCGGTATTTTGGAATGAAATGTACGTTTTGGGGAGATTATTCACGAATGTTCTTCAAATTTTTATGTAAATTGCTACAATTTGATGTTAGTACGACCATGTATGATCTTCCAATTCAAAGTCAGCTGCGTAGAAAATAGGAAATAGAAAATCACAAACATGTATATATATATATATATATATATATATATACATGAATATATATGTGTATATATATATATAAATAATAATTTATTTATAATGTAAATTCCTTAACATTCCATTTTAAGCACAATATCATTATCTTCCAAACAGAGATATATAAAACAGTATAAATATATAACAATTGTATGTCAGAAAAATATTATTAATAATATTAATTTAAATACGTTTTAAGTTTTAATAAAATTAATAATAATCTGAATTTATTTCTTCCACCAACATCATTATATATATATATATATATATATATATATATATATATATATGTTATTGGGAGATCAAGAAATTTTGTTAATATGATTAGTTTAAATGTGTTTAAAGTTTTAATAAAACGAACAATAATCAGAATTTATTTCCTCACCCAACAGCATTAAATATATATATATATATATATATATATAGTCAGTACAAAAATAATTTCGGTTTATGATCTTCAAATTCATTTACATTATCGCAATTATTTTCATACCGACTTTATATATATATATATAATGCTGTTGGGAAGAGAATAAATTCTGATTATTAATTTTATTAAGGAATGTTAAATAATTTATATTATAATCTAACTCTAAACCATGTTAAAGTATCTAATTCCTGTCAACAAATTTTAAACTATTTGTCTTTTTCTCATTTAGCTACCTTTTTATTCGATCGTTGCCATAAATGTTGTTTTTAATATTAGATAAATAATATTAAGTGTGTGAAAGACAATTTACATTATTATGGAGTGTTACATGTCAGAAAAGGAAATTGATTATTTATAGTTTCCTTACGAATAAATGAAGATATATATATCTATATCTATTTACATATATATATATATATACATATATATATATATATATATATATATATATATATATATATATATTTAAACATTTCGCAACTTTTTGTTAGTACCTATTAATGATCAAACACTATCTATGCAAATAATTTATTACAATGATCCAAAATACCAAATAGCTTTTTAAGATTGTGTTATTATCTAAGGAAACATTATTTTGTCTAAAGTGGTTACATTTAATGACTTGGGATTTTGATACCAACAAAATATATTTATATCACATTGATCTTTATATATATATATATATATATATATATATATATATATATATATATATATATATATATATGTTTGTAATTAAAGATAAGCGAAAACATTTGAAGTAAATAAAATAAAATATTATGTGTTTTGGGCACTAATTAAAACATTAAATGTTAATGTCGGTAGTTAGTTAAAAATAAAATTAGCCGTGGAGTATATAATCTTCATAGTTCAATTGAAACTGTATGTATATATATTATCGATTGTTAAATTTGTTGTATCTTTTAAAATCACAAGAATTTTCAAATTAGAATTTCAGAAATAATATTCTGAAGTCTTTTCATCCATATATAAAATACACACACATACATTACATGTATATATATATATATATATATATATATATATATATATATATATATAATAATTTACGTACAATACCTACTCTTATATAATAATCAATAAAGCATTTTCTTATAGATCTAGTTGTTCCATTTCGATATATTTTTCTCTTATTCTTATTTTTGAAATG
>CM068314.1:51799804-51847304 GCA_034766995.1 Acanthacorydalis orientalis
GGTCTCTTTCTGAGTCTTTTTATATTCCTTGGTTCCCAGTCAATAATTTCTCTCGTCCATCGGTTGTCCTCTCTTCTTGCGACATGTCCCGCCCATTTCCATTTCAGACTCTTTACTCTTCTTATTATATCTGTGACTCCTGTAGAGTTTCTAAAGTTTAAATATGCAATAAAATGATTCAATGTCTTATATATTTCACTGTCGATAATTTAGTCATCTTTTGACACATTTTTAGTAGTCTTCAATCTATTCTTCATCGTAATGATTCATTTTCAATCTACACTATACCAGAATTATATTCAAATTTAAATTCTAATGCATTTTCATAATCATTGGGGTTTAATAGAGATCTCCAATGTGCCTACTGCTAAGTTAATAATTTCTAATTAAATTGAATAATGTTTAAGTAGAATATATATAAATATTATGATGGTCCAAAAATAAAAAGATGCATAAATCGATTAAAAACTGTATTTATTAATCAAAATAAAGATTATTGGCCTGCACATAATTCTCCCAACGGGAAACAAGTTTGTTTATTCCTACAAGATAGAATTCTGGAGACCTGCAATTAACAAGTTCATCGAAAGCGTTTTGAGCTAATGTTTGAAAATTGAAAACCTTCTCTTGTAATAAATTACTCAAGTGTTCAAAAAAAATGATACTCTGTAGGACAGGCAGGTTCGGAGAATAAGGTGGGGGAGATAAGGTACCATAACCCATTTCATTGATTTTTTTTAGTCATTTGTGAAACGTGTCGGGCGTTGTCATAAAGAAGAATTGGTCGACTTTGATTAATTCTGACCGTAAGCGATGTAACTTCTCGTGCATTTTTTTAATTTCCTGAAAATATTTTTCTGCTGTTATTGTTTCACCGGGATTTAAGAAGTTGTAGTAAATGATACCACTTGCCGACCACTCAACAGTGATCATATTTTTTTGCATGAAGCTTCGGTTTAGAAAACTGTTTTAGTCCTTCTACTCGGTCTAGCCACTGTGATGAACGTTTCCGATTGTTGTAGAGAATCCAATTTTCATCATAAGTGAAAATGAAATGAAGATAGAGATGATTTCTGTGTTGCAAAACAAGCGCAGAGTGGACTTCTTATCGCCGAATTGCTTTATGCTTGTTCTGTTCACATGGGACCCATTGATCCAGCTTTTTGGTTTTCTAATTAGGCTCAAATGTTGAACAACTGATGTATGATCATCATTGAGTTCTTCTTCCACCTCTCGAGTTGTTTTACGCAGGTCCACTTCAGTAATGGGTTTTAAATCATTATTGTCTATAGTTCAAGGACCTCCACGACCCTCCTTATCATCAAAGGTTCTGTTTCTACCATGGAATTTTTGGAACCATTGTTGAGCTCTACTAACTGACTCTTCGCCAAAAACAAATTTGTTACTTCGACCAGTTTCTGTTGCTTTACATCCCAATTTAAACTCATACAACAAAATCACTGGAATTTTCTTTTCTTCCATGACTAATTTAAGAAGTTATATCCAACAATACTACAGAATGAAAACAATAGATATAAACTGAAATCAGTCGTGCTAATTGCATTGCTCACAATGATGTATCACTTGACTGTATCAAAAAATAACGGTCTTTAGAAAAATCGGCTTCAAACTTAAAATGATAAAAACTGTAATTATTTTTGCACCAAACTAATATAAAATGTTGCGTTTACGCAACATTTTATATTTGGCCGTAAATGACTTAATAATAATCATATATTCATGTGTTTGGAAATTAAAATTCCTTCAAATTTCATTTTGTATACCATTCTAATATTTTTCTAATTAAAATTACTCATTTCTATTATAGCACAAACATTTTTAAATATACTTTAAAAGTATGTATTAACATGCACTGACGTACAAAAAATATCTTTAATGTTTAAGAATTAATTTGAATAATCTTTATTATGATATAATCTATCAGATATAAACTTAAGTGGAATCGTTTCAACTGAATATATATAAATGGATTTGATATGTAGTTATATTATCCAAAATTGAATCATCAGTGTTATTGTTATCCAGTCACCATACATTTCTATATATATATATATATATATATATATATATATATATATATATTGAATATAACTTGCATTATGAATATTTATCACCTGATATTTTTTAACACACAAAGACTTTTCTCCTACAATATGTTGTCGCATGAAGCGTGGGTTGTAGTACCTCTCGTTGAATAACATTTCTTATGTTGATATTTCATAAATAAATACATATTCGGTTTCATTAATATAATACAATGAAATTATATGGAACGGGTACAACAATCAATGTACATAATTCGAGACCGGAATTCTTGCATAACGCAGATCTTTCTTTGTTCGTTGTTATTGATTGAAAAAACACGAACGTTAAAAGCTATTTAGACAGTTACAACTCTATTAAATTGAAAAAAATGTAAACGGTTTGTTTTTGATGTCAAACATTCAGGTTTTGAATTTTTTTGTATGTAGACTCCTACACAAACATTTCTGTTTTTCTATTGTTTACAAGTTTGTTAGTTATGTAAGAGGGTGAGGTGAAAAGTTTCGAACCTCGAATATAGATGGTGTCACTATGCTCAATATATTGATACTGAAAGTGAGGGTTGATGATTTGTTTCTTCATATAGTTATGTTCGAAGCTTCAAATCAATAAGTTTTTTAGTATTGGTTCGACAGCCCACCGAAGAGAACGCCTCAAGCATCGTTTTTAAAAATAAAAAAAGTGGAAATTCGATTCGTAATTAGATATTTTTTTGAAAGACTTAAATGCAACTGATATAAAAAGGAGCTGGATTCAACATTGAGGGACTTCTTTCTATCGAATACAACGGTTAAGTGCTGGATTGCTGAAATTTATATAGGACGGATGACCAACAGTGATAAACCACACATTGAACGTCCCATTGAAGTGATTAAAAAAATCCACAAAAGCATTTTGACAGACTGTAGAATGAAAGTGTGTGAGATAGAAAAGACTTAGCATATCAATGAAACGTGTACACAATATCTTACATAAAAATGTAGATATGACATAGCTGTAGGCAAGATGAGTGCCGCGTTGGCTTACACCTGACCAAATGCCGAAATGTCGTTTCAACCGAATGTTTGGAAGTCTATAAACACAATCAAACCGTATTTTTGCGTCGATGCATAAACCTTGATGAGACTTGTGTCTACCACTACACTCCTGAGACCAAACAACAGTCGAAACAATGGACTGCGAAAGGTGAATAAGCTTCAAAGAAGGCAAAGACAATTTCGTCGGCTGGTAAGGTTATGGCCACTGTTTTTTTTTTGAGATGCACGTGGAATACACTTCATTGAATACCTTGTGAATGGAAAAACAATTAATAGTGAGTATTAGGCAAACTTATTAGATCATTTGAGGAACGAAATCAAGGAAAAATGGCCACATTTGGTGAAAAAAGGTACTGTTTTATCAAGACTATTCACCAGTACATTCATCAGTTGTTACAATGGCTAAAATCAATGAAATAAATTTCGAATTGCTTACTCACTCACCATACAGGTTACATTTTTTCCAAGTGATTTCTATCTCTTTCTTAATCTCGAAAAATGGCTCGGAGAAAAAAGATTTGCGAACGACAAGGAAATCGGCGACACTGTAAATGACTATTTTGAGAATCTTGACAAATCTGCCTATCAGTCTAGCATAACCGCTCTAGAATATCGTTAGGAAATGTATATCGATCTAAATGGTAATTATGTTGAGCAATAAATAAAAATCAATCCAAAAAAATGTGATTTTCTTATTCAAGCTCGGAACTTTTCACCCTACCCTCGTAGATTGAATTATTGTAATTCTAAATTTTCAAATAATTTTGCAAAATATACTTCCAAGTCTTGTGTGTTCCTCTATTGAATTGATCATTTTCTGAAGAATTTTTCTGCACTAGACACATCATTATTAGCAAAATAATTAATTTTCAGTGGACCAGTCTTATCGAGATCTGCTCGTTCGTGTTGCGTCTTCCTTTTATCCTGTATGATCAATATTTATTAATCGATCACCGAATTATTCCATTTGTAGGCGTTAGAAAATCCAAAAATGTTTAATATTTTTCCAAATTTAAATGATTTACTTTTAAATTTCATAGTAAAACTAGACAATTCTCAAAATATATAAACTTACTGTTTTTAAATTTTTAAGAAATGATCTTTAATCTGAAACTCAATTAAACCAAAAGTTAACAAAAAAAAAGTTAAAGCAAATATAAATTATTGCTTGTCTTTCTGAACGTCTGTACAACTGTAAATTCTAACATAATAATACTAATAATCAGAAACAATGTTAGTATTTGATAAATAGTATTGATGAAGATGAATTTATTTCATTCAGTTTATGTTAAACATATAATTTTTGTTCATCTTCCGGTTTTATTCTTATATACTGTTTTGGACTTTGAAATTTTTCTTTTAATTTATTTTTTGATCGAACTATATATGAAAAATAAAAAGAATTTTATTTGTATAAATCGAAAAACAGCTCAATTAATCTAATAATCACAACTTAATCGGAAACAAATAAAAAATGAGGAATCTATAGAAAAATAAATAATTTTACCAATCGATTGATTCATCATATATGGTAATCACACAATTAAAAGGATAAAAGGTGAACAGAAAATGTAGTTAGTTTCATAAGTGTAGGAAGAATGGAATTAAATATAGACATATTTAAATATATTGATATCTATCAGAGAATTGAAATTTATAAAAAAATGTTTGAGTGATAAGTGAAATAATCTATTTAATTGAATGGCAATCAGAAACCGTTACTGATTTGAATAATTTATCTACCACAAAAAAAACTTTACATACAAACGCACGCATACACACACACATACATATATACATACACACATACATATATATATATATATATATTGACGTCAGTCTTTTAAAGTGTCTGTGTCAGTCACTTAGTCGCATGATATATTGACGTCAGTCACTTAAACCACAAATTAAATATAATCTAATGGCTTAGACAAATGAAAAAATTATGAAATCAGAAGTAGATCGACTGAAATATATGAAAGACTGTTTTAGATGATTTGAAAATTGTAGAATATTTGTAATTTTAGCTTTCTGGATTTTATGTATAGTCACAAAGATTCATTTGTATACAGAAAGTTTATTAAGAAAAAAAAAATACGAAATGAAATATTTTTTTAAGATTTCTATTTAAGATAATAAATTGTTATTAACTATTAGGTTTGTAGGAAAATAGTTACGGTTTTTGTTTTCTGAATACTGACTTTACTTTTTTTCATGGTCTGTGTCAAGTGTCATTTCATGGTCTTAATGTTAATATCACTTGAAAGTGCACTTTTCGGTCTCTATTCTGTTTCTACCGACTTTGGTTTTATTATTAATTTTGCTTCAAAATGGACTATCGAATAAAATATTGAAAAGAAACAAATAAGAGTAAATTTTCTTGTACGAGTTCAAATCGAGTGGTAAAATGAAAAAGGTCGCTGTCGTCATTCTTCAGTTCATAAAGACTTACTGAAGGTGTTAGTTAAATCAGAACCACTCACAACAGTTCGAGAGCTTGCACAAAAGTTAAGCGTTAGTAAGCTAAGAATTCTGGACTATTTAAAACCACTTAAATTAAAAAATGTGCATGAATTTGAAGTCCATAAACCGCAATTATTTTTCTACAAACCTAATATTATTATACACAATCAACACTATCAGTAAACACACAGTAAAAGAATGACAAATAGTATATAAAATTGTGTAAAATTGATTTTATTTTAGAGATGTAATAACATTTTTACATTTTTAAAACACAGCATAGTTCTGAGACTGTAACTGAATTAATTTTCACAAATGACATTTTCTCTCCCCATAAACAAGTAACTAAATGTAATTTATTCTTATTTTATGCCATTAAATCATAAAAAGTGGTTTTCATTAAAATATTCAGTAAATAAATATTAACTCTTTCAGCCTGGTGACGTTTAAAAGTCTCAACACCGGTGCAGTAAACATAATTTACTGCTAATATTTTTTATGAAAATTACTATTAAATTCGTAAGAAAATAATTTTTGAATTTTACCTTTCATTTTTCGATAGTATAAACATTGGTTTTATTAATCATTTTGGTTCACATTGTGCTCTTGATTTAAAGATGGGAAAGAAGCAAATAAGAGCCAATTTTTGTTTGGGTTTAAAACGGGTTGTAAAACAGGAAAACCTACTCGTAAACTAAACGATGCTTTTGGCGTGGGTAATGTTATAAACGTACGGTAAAAAGGTGGTTCCAAAAATTTCGTGCTGGAGACAAGAGCACCGAATATGAAGAAAGTCGCGGGCGTCCTACTTTATGGTGTTCAAAACGGGTTCAACGCGTTACTTGAATAAGAATTATATACAACAACTCGAGAGTTTGCACAAATCTTAGGCATTAGTTATCCAACAGTTATGGACAACTTAAAATAGCTAGTTGAGAAAAATATATGATTTTGACGGTTATAACACGCAATTATTTTTCTACCTTATATATATATTTATACATTGGGTGTTGTAATTAATTCGTAGCGTTTTCTTCATGAAAAAAGATCGTTTATTTTTTAAATGAAATTGAAAAACATATAATTCAAAGTAATGTCATCATCAGCCACTACTTTTTTCCATCTTTCGGGCAGGAGACGAATACCACGTCGGAAGAACGCCTTGTCTTTAGATCTAATCCACGAATCGACCCATTTTTTGCAATCTTCATAAGAAGTGAGCTTCTGCCCAGACAGGCCATGACTCATCGATCGAAACAAGTGGTAATCAGAAAGAGCAATATCTGGAGAATACGGTGGGCGGGTGGAGTAGGAATTCCCATTTGAGCGTTTCCAAGTATGTTTCGACCGGTTTTGCGTCGTGCGAACGAGCATTGTCGTGCTGCAAAATCACATTGTCGTGTCTTTCAAAGTATTCCGGCCGTTTTTCCTTCAATGCACGGTTCAAGCGCATCAATTGTAGTCGGTAGCGATCCCCAGTGATGGTTTCATTCGGTTTGAGCAGCTCATAGTAGATCACACCCTTATGATCCCAACAAAGACAGAGCATGAGCTTGGATCAATGGATATTTGGTTTCACCGCTGGTGTTGACAGTTTTCCGGCCTTAACCCATGAATTTCTGCACTTGGGATTGTCGTCATTGATCCACTTTTCATCGCCCGTGACAATTCGATGCAAAAATCTCTTCCTTTTCTCCCGTTGAAGCAGCAGTTCACAGGTAGAAACACGCCTTTCAACATCCCTCGGTTTCAATTCGTATGGGACCCAATTTCCTTGCTTTTGGATCATTTCCATGGCCTTAAGGCGTTTTCCTACCGTTGACAAGTCAACTCACAACAATTCAGACAATTCTTGAAATGTTTGACATGGGTCTTCATTAAGCAATGCCTCCAGTTCTTCATCGTCAAACTTTTTCGGCTGTTCAGATCGTTCCTCGTCTTCGAAGTCGAAATCACCACTTTTAAAACATGCAAACCACTTTGCACGACACGTTTGCTCAGCTACAGCATGGTCACCATAAACTTCCACTAAAATACGATTACTTTCGGCAGCACTTTTTTTCATGTTAAAGTGATGAAATAAAACTCCCCGCAAAAACAATTTATCCGGCACGAAATTCGACATATTCGATAAAGTATAAAGTGTTGTTATTTACGCTTCAACCAAATGACATATACTGAAACTGACGCCTAAGGACAGCTGTTTTACGGGGAATACTAGGTTGAAGGGAACAATGAAAGAATGTATTATCTACGCCATCTCTTGTAAAACGCTACGAATTAATTCCAACGCCTTATATATATATACGTGTATATATTATGAAATGTCAATGTGTGCTCATGTAAGTATGTATGTGTTTATATAAAAATAATAAATTATACAGTTCACAAGAAACTATACGTTATTTAATCGTTAATAAATTTTAAAATTACAAACGTAGCATTTTTACATGATTTCTATTCAACCAGATACAGTTATTTATGTAGGTAAATTCTATATATGTTTGTTACAAAGGAAAATAAAAAATAACAATATATATGTATATATATATATATATATACATTACTAGCATATCTTATAGATATATCATATATCGCAGTGATTGCATTACACGGCGGAAACGAAATTACGCGGGCGACCGTAATATTGCAAAATATAGATAAGTCGTGTAATTTTTACCTATAAATCTCAAAAAGGTACGTGGGAGAATTATTGCAAACATCCGTTTTATTATATTAATATATGTTTATTTTGTATAAATATTTAGTACAATAAGAAAGTATAACTTTACTGTTCTTTTGTATAATTATTACAAATATAAAATTACAACTTGCTGAATAAATTATAAGTTTCAATTTAATTCTAAATACTTGTATCGGTAATAAGTCTATTCGGTTGTGAATATTTTATATGTTTATTTCTTTAAAATATTCAAAACTATAAAATCTGTTATTCCTAATATACGATTACAGTGTTTCAAATGCAAGGAACGGTTAATAAGTGCGGTAATAAAGCAAATTAAACAACGTTTTTTTTGGAAAAAATCGATTTTATTTCTCAGCGTAGTCTCCATTAAACTTGGTTAAATTGGTTCAGCAAGTTTACAAAATAAGCATTAACGGCGGTGATGACATCCACATTCGATGAGAATTTCTTCCCACGGAGACAAATTTTTAAGTTTAGAAACAGGAAAAAATCGTATGCTGCCAAGTACGGAGAGAAGAGTGTATGAGAAATCAATTCGATGCCTAATTCATGCAATTTTGCCATTGCGATGGTCGATTTATGGGACGGCACGTTATCCTTGTGAAAGAACACTATTTTGTGCCCCAATCTTGACCGTTTTTGTTTCCATTCTTCTTTCAAATGGTCTAATAATGTCCCATAACTGACTCCTGTTATCATTTTTCTTTTCGTTAAGTAGTAGTCAGCATGATTCATTGAGTATCCCAAAATACAGTGACCTACAGCTTCTCAGCCAACAAAACAGTCTTCGCCTTTTTTGGCGCACTTTAACTACTCTTTGTCCACTGCTTTGACTCCTGCTCCGACTCAGGTGTGTAGTGGTGGATCCATGTTTCATCACTGTGACGAATCGACGCAAAAGCCCTACTCTTTTTTTTTGCGATAACTGCTACAATGCTTGTTTCAAGCATTTTTAGAACGTGAACAACGCATCGTTTCTGGATGAAATTTCGCCTATGCTAGTTTGAAAAGTGACACTTGATAGCAGTGACGTTACCAAATGAATAGTGGTGCCAAATCGTAGAAATTTACCACACTTATCAAACTATCTATCTATATATATATATATATATACACATATATATATATATATATATATATATATATATATAATAATAATAATAATATAAGATTTCCTAGAATAAATTTAATTTTGAATTTTTAATTAAGTGTTAATTTTTAATTGACTTAAACCTCTTTATAACAAGGTTACCTCTTTCCTCTTTTATACTAAGCCTTCCTCGTTACCTTTCTCGTTGTCTCTGTTTCCTTCTCTCTCTCTCTCTGTATATATATAAATGTGTGTGTATATATATATATATATATATATGTATATATATATATATGTATATATATATATATGTATATGTATATGTATATGTATATATATATATATATATATGTGTGTGTGTATATATATGTGTATGTGTACATATGTATATATATATATGTGTGTGTGTATATATATGTGTATGTGTACATATGTATATATATATATATATATATATATATATATATACATTATTAGGTACAAAAATTAATTCTGTGCTTTTAAAATTGAATCAATCAAATTTGTTTTAATTTAAAATATTTTCTTGTTGTTTAAGAATTTTAAAACGCCAAACTTAACATTTTAAAATACTATCTATCTATGTATGTATGTATATATATATATGTGTGTGTGTGTGTATATATATATATATATATATATATTGGCTCAGCAGTTTGCATACCCTCTCTAAATAATAGTGAACACAATGGCGTTCGAAAATCATCATATTAGGGATTTCTTACTTTTTACATTCCTGTTGAAAAAAATGCTGTAGGAGCCGCAAGAATAATTTGTTCAGCTTTGATGGAAGCTGTCGTGATGCACAAAATATGCAAAAATTCTAAGAGCTCGAAAATACAGTACGACTTCATCGACTCAAAATCGCCTACTTTTTTCGACAAGAGAACCGTTAGTTACCCGATAGCTGAAGCAACGCTACGCAAAATAATGGACGACCTTTTGAGGATTCAAATATATTCAATTTTTCCGCAAACATTCATTTTCTTTAAAGAAAGCACCGAATTAATTTGTACACCTAATGTAATTTATTCTTTAAAGCATATACTAGTGAAGCTTAATATATTAATAAGGCTATATTGAAATGAAAATTAAGTGATTGTTAATAATAGACAAAACTTTTTTAATATAGACTAATTTATTACATCAAGTGTTCAAAACACTATCCTTGCTGTTGAGTGTACGATTGGCAACGGCTTAAAATAGAATCATTGCATCGACGACTTGTTTGACCTTGCTGGTTTATTTGAACAGCTGCATCTGTTACACGGTTAATTAAGTCATCTCTTGTGTTGACCAGAGTGCTATAAAGAGTGCTATTAAAGAAGGTGCCCTCTTTTATTTTTAACGAACACTCTATTTGTCCAGTAAAGATTTATTATGTAGTTTAATTCATAAAAGTTTAAAAAAGCACTCTTTGTCAATTACTAAAGATTTGCATTTAAACGTTTTCTTAGTTTTCTTTTTCATTACTTAGCAATTGAATGAATTTAAATGAACTATAAAATTGATTCTTATTCGTTTTCATTATAATTTATACGCAATTTGATGCCGATGCCATCATCTTCAGAGTATAAGGGGAAAAAAATTGAGACACAGTAGTAAAAATCATAATAAGTGGTTAATAGCTAATTTTTTTAAAAAAAATCATACAAAAGTATTTTACATTTATTTATAAAAATGTTTATTTTAATCCCTCTCTACATTTTTACATTCTTATAAGTTTTCAAGCTATTAAATGGATGCGTATGGGTATTTTTTCAATTTTGTCATTTGAAATAGATGAGTTGTCTGTTTTTATGTGCATGAAAAGACGATTGTAAACGATCAGTGACGATTATATACGGATCTCAAAAGAATATTTTTCATTGCAACATTTGTATGAATTAATATTGAATTTAATTATATTTTATCATATATAGAAATGTATAAAAGGTACACGAAGAGCAGTAATGAGCGATTCTATTTTTTTATCGGTTTTTTAAGCAGTTCTTACTCTGCCAAACTCATTTTCATAAATTAAATTCTTTTTCATTTCATTAACCACAGAAAACATTTTTTGATCAAAAATTCTCAATAAATTTATTTTGATTGCTACTTATGCATATTATAATAACAAGGCAATCATCTTCATTGTACAGGTGACCCATGAGTCATGACAGAATTTTAACAGTTAATAATTTTTTTGATTTTAATTATTTTTATTAATCTTTAGCTATAATAAAATACAAATTTGGAAGATTTGTTCACATGAACGGAAAACAAAATCTTTTAAATGCCGTCCAGTTTCGGCTTCGTCAAGACGCAGATCTTTCTACAGCATGTTAATGTCGAGGTTATAGTGCCATAATTTATGCGCAAATATGCTTCTGTATAATTTGTCACTTGTTACTAGGATCCAGTTATCGTGTAGATTGTACTTGAATTTGTTTTCGTCACTAAATACAATACTCTCCCGCATTCTCTGAGGCCATTTTAGATAGTCTCAAGTCTACTAGAACCCGTTTGAATTCATTGGTGTCGTTAAACTTGACTTCATCAGAGATCAATATATATGAATCTTACAATTATTCAGACTTTTTCACCAAGTTCTTACCGGAATTACTTTATTAGAATCACAAAAAGATCTGTTTTTGTAATTCGTTCGAATTTGAAAACGATATCTTAACACTAGATTTACGGAACCAGTCAATTTGACAGGTTTCTGATTTCATGCTTAAAAATTCCGAACATGTAAACATTATTTTTTAGTTATTATATATTGGTTTTTAATGATATAGTGTGGTGAATATATATCCCCACTCATTTTATCCGAAAGACCTATATTTTCTTAATTCTATATGTTGTATACCTATTTTTACGAAAATCCGTCAAATTGACGGGTCATTTAATTTAGAATCAATCGTTTCAATTGTTGCGGAATAACAAAAATGAAATGAGAATGAGTAAGGAAGAACAAAAACGAAAAAATAACTATTGTTTAGCAGCGAGTATGTAAATAAACAGCTTTGAACTATTTGTTTACAAAAAGAGCAAACCTTATCATATCACGAATGATCATTTCAACTGTACAGTTTGCAGAGAATGGGTGTGATATTTGGAAATTTAGTGAAGCGGAATTTGTTATTTATAATACAATTAGAGCAAAGTGAGTGATTATTTCAAAAGTGAATTTTGCAGAAAAGGAAGTGGAGTTTATTTATTAAACAAAAATTTGAATTTTTCAAGGTAGTTTGAAAATCTATCCATAGAGAAATATTTTTTTCATTTATGTTCTGCCTACTTGGCTAGGTATTATGGAGAAGTCTCGAAAAGATATTGAATTGATAAAAAAAACTAACTAGTATAGATGAACACCTATTTGGATCGGATTCTGATGCAAATAAGTTCGATAAATTCGGCATTAGTTTCGGTTGCCATCGGACGTTACAAGGAAATATCTTATAAATAGTTTCCCATATTTAGAAATACAGCCATCAAATAATACCATTCGACAGCGAATTCGTCGTGCTACAGCTTACTAAACCATATTTAGGCCGTTGAAAAAACATTAATACTGACAACTTTTTCACAAGAATTTCCCTTAAAAAAAAGTTGCTTGCAAAAAAAACAACTCTTGTAGTGATTATACGTGCAAACAAAAGAGAATTGCCAAAAATTGCAAAGGCTAAGAAGGATAATATGATCCAATTTTCCACAAAACTTTATAAATCAGATTAGTACGTTCTCACAGTTTGCAAATCCAAGCCAAACAAAAAGATATTATTGCTCAGTTCTGAACATGAAAATGTCGAAATAGAAGGTAATGCTAAACGTGTCCCTGAAAGAATCATATTTTACAACACAAGCAAGTTTGGGGTGGAGGTTGTAGACGAAATTGCTAGAAAATATAGCGTGAAAACAGGATGGGTTCCGTAGATGGTCCCTTCAAGTGTTTTATAACATTTTAGATTTGGCAGCCATTAATGCCTGGATATTGTACAAAGAGACCACTGTAGTAAACATATCTAGAAAGAATTTTATTTTTCCACTGGCTGAAGAACTAGGCAGTGATTTTCGTGACGAACAAAATACTAGTTCCAATTCATTGCCAATTATACAAAACCTTAATGTACAAAAGTCTTGCCAAATAGGATTATGTAAGAAAAATAAGTCTAATAATATTTGTATTAAGTATAACGAGTTTGTATGCGGAAAATGTATATTCAAAATGGAGTTTATATGTGAAAATGTACTGAATAAAACTGATAATAAAAATCTATTGATGTAAGATAAAAAGATTTACAAAAAATTGCATTTTAATTTACCCGTCAAAAAGACGGATTTCAGTAAAATTAGGTATACAGTCGATACCCGTAAATCTAGTGTTAAACATTGTCTTTAGGAAAATCTCTTATAACAGTTATTTTTTGACGTCTACTTGAAACTTTTTTCAATTCTATGAACCTGTTACACTATTTTTCTATGAAAACTGTAGATTGATAACATACTATCTCTTGAGCTAGTCATGAGTAAAAATTTTTTTTTAGGTAAAAGCCAAACACATCTTTACTTTGATTATTAAGTTGCGGTGTGTTTAATACATTTTATACTAGACTTCCTTTCACTTGCACTTTCTTAAAACTAAAAGATTTCAATTTAAAAATGAAAAATTTATTATAGGAAACTAATGGGTTCTGCTCCCTTCTCATTACGATTGCACGCTGTGCCTGTTAGGCCTTTCCTCTCGCTCTCTAACGTTCACTCACCCTCTAACAAATAACAGAAATTAACAAATAATATACACTAATAATACGCACTAATGAAAAACATATTTTTTATTAGGAAAGTTTCAAATAAAAATAACATATATTAGGTTGTGGTAGGAAAATAGATGCCATTTTGGTTTTCTGAATTCTAGCCTTATTTTTTTCAATGAAAGTGTCATTTCATCGTGTTCATGTAAATATCATTTGTAAGTGCATTTTTCGATCTGTATTTTCGTAATATCGATTTTGGTTTTATTATTAATTTTGCATCAAATTGGACTATCGAATAAAAGACGGAAATTAAGCAAATAAGAGCAAATATTTATTTGTTCAAAATGGTTAGTAAAGCAACAGAAACTACTCGTAAATCCAAAATGCTTTTGGTGTGGGTACTGTTATGGAACGTATGGTGTAATGGTGGTTCCAAAAATTTCGTGATGGGGTTCGAGAGCCTTAAAGATGAAGTAAGTAGCGGGCGTCCTTATTCAGTTCATTTCAACCAACTGAAGGCATTAGTTGAATCAGAACCACGCACAATATTTCGAGAACTTGCATAAAAGTTAGAGAACTTGCATTAACGTTAGTCATCACAATTATGGACCACAAATGGAAAAATGTATATGAATTTGTAGGTCATAAACCGCAATTATTTTTCTACCAATATAATATTATTGATTCAATTTAATGACACCGAATTATTTTTTATACATTAGTACAATTATGGTTACATGAAAATGATTATTTAATTTTAATGAAAAAATTCCCTCTTAACACATTGACTGCCATGGCTATTATTTTTGATAGCCAGTGATATTTACCTGGGGGCGATATCTATCAAATATGATAACCACATATTTTTATTCTTTAGATGGTGAGTATCAAAAGTGATATCTGTTATGTATACAGTTTAATGTTAAAAGAAAACAAATTACACAAACTTTTGTGTTGGCCTCCTGGTAAAGATTAAAAAATTGGCTAGGCACTCAATGTACTAATAATTATTTGTGAAATAAATAAAATCATTTCTGGAAGTAACCAACAGATCCTCGTTAATGCACTTATTATCAATTTCAGACATTAGGTGCCTAAATATTTTATACACTTTAATAATATAATATCAATATTAAGGGGACCCGGTGGTCTAGCGGCCTAAAATTTAAGCTATTTTAAAAAATGTTTTTCTATATGAGGGTAATGAATAATGCTTTCAAATTTTTTTACACTTATTTTATTACTAATAAACTACACAAAAATGAAAATAAAGACAAAAAAAAATTTTTTTTTAATTAGAAAAATGATGCTGAAGTCTCCCTCTCTAAAAAAATGGAATTGCGTGGTGAATGATGATTTATCTCTCCCTCTGATCTGAAATAAAACAATTGACGAATTTTTAATTGGTATAAGTATAGCTATCGCAGGAAGTAGAATAAAAAAAAAATTTGACAAAATGGCGCGTAGTCAAAAGTACAAGTTTGAAAACGACCAGTATTTTTGAATGTTTTGTTAATAAAAAAAATATAAATATTTTACGGAAACTATTAGTTTTAACAATTAAAACTAATAGTTTTTAAAAAATTTAACATAGAATTTCAGACAAATCGGTCAAGTAGTTTTTTTTTTCTGGCCCCCGCAAGACGAAAAAAAGTAGTTTCGAGATAAACGCGTTTAAAGTTTCAAGCAAGTATATTCTCAAGAAACTGACCTGACCTTCTAATGGGCTGTAGATCCTGAAATACTCTGAATTTCGTCATCAAATTTTAACAGTATATTTTTAAGATACTATACTTTCGAAAAAAAAATCGATTTTTCGAAAATTCTAGACCACCGGGTCCCTTTAATATACTTTTATGAAAATATATTTAATAAATGAATAAGCGCTTCTCGTATCAATATTTTATTAAATTTATAAAAACTTATATGTATTATTTGAATAATAATAATAATACAATTGCAATTATAACTACTACTACATCAGTTTGAACTACAGACGTCAGATAAAACTATATATTTGATTACAGTTTAAAAATGTTACTTAAAAACTTATTAAAAACGCATACAGCAAACTATTTATAATTATATTAAAAAATGTGTCGGTGGTCATATTAGGAAGGAAACTCCCAAACGCCATAGAGAATGTTATCTAACCACACTGTCCACAGGTTGTGGGTTCACATCCGTACGAAAAAACATATGTTTATATATAATTGTCAGATATTGAATGCGGTGTTCGCGGTGAACTGATTGTAATAAATAATTGTGTAACTATTTTCTTCGCTAAACTATATATTATTTAACAGATTAAGATACGTTTAATGCATGTTACAAAATTAAATTGTAGAGAATTGTTTTCAATTGTATGAAAAAGTCAGTCTTAAAATATTTAATTTACTTTTATTAATTTAAAATTAAAATATTTATAATCTATATAAGTGGTGTATAAAAGTGATGTAAATTTTGATTTTTTTTATTATAAACAAAAACATAATTATATTTAATCATATACTAATTGAAATTAAATGTGAATGCATTTGTAATAATAAAAATCGATAAATTATCATCTTGAACATCCTGATTTATAAACAAATAAGATTTTATATGATTAACATTCATTAAACGTATTTAAATTTTCGTTTTTTTTTCAATATTTATTTATAAAACTTGAATGAAAAATGGAGTATGAGAAGATTTTTTTAATTAAAAAATTAAACCCCAAATTGACTAATTCATTGACTTTGATAAAGTATTGTAGAATTATTGTAAGTGCTAATGTAAATTCAAAGTTATAGTTGTTGTAAAAGACAAATAGTGTAAACAAGTATGCAATATTAGGAACATCTTTTTTTCTGTAAATATTAAAAATGAATCGACACTCAAGTCTAATCTATCCCAAATCATGAAATATAAATGTTCCTTTTTATTTCAAATTATAAATTATTTTGCATTCAAATGCATAACATGTACAAACATGTTAATACTTTATTGACCCGGCGGTTTTGCTATGAACCTGTGACCTGTTACCGGGGGCATTTTTATAAAAGGGAAAAAAATTGATCGGTTTCTTCAAATTCGTGTGTATTTTAAAGTAATTTTGATATTGAAATAATTCTGTATGATAACAGAAAATGGTGAAATGAAATGAAGCTCCAGGACACGCACCCAAGCAGTCGTTACACCAAAAAAAAACCTACGATTACTCTGTGGCGGATAAATAAACGAATAATCCATTATTCTTTTTAAACACAGGCGAAGCAATTACAATTCATATTGTCGCGAAATCGACAGTGTGAATGAAAAATTAATAACAGAACAGTCAATGCTAATCAACAGATATAGGCCAATATGTTGCAAGACAATGCTTGATTACACACATCTCGAATCACAATTTCCAAATTACATTCCTTAAATTATGAAATTTTAACGCATTCCCCTTGTTCACCAGATCCTTCACCGACAGATTATCATATTGTTGGTCACTTGGAATATTATTAAAGAAATAAAAAATCCGAAACAAAACAGAAGTGATTCAAGGATTCGAAGACTTTATAAGCACTAAAAATATCGATTTTTATATAAAATGGGATAAAAAATCAAATTTCTTCTTGGCAAAAGACCATTGAAGCTGATGGAGCTGATTTTGATTAAATATATTTTGTTTTGTTAAAAATATTGCGTTTTAATTCTCGCCTACAAATTCAGAAATTTCATATGTTACACCCTAATATATATATATATATATATATATATATATATATATATATATATATATATATATATATATATATATATATGTGTGTGTGTGTGCATGCATTTCTAGAAATAAATAAAAAAGAATCTAGTAAGAGAGATTGAATATCAAGGCACAGAATTTAACCCTTAACGGTCTAGAAGTATTTTAACACTTTATCGACCGGATGGTTTTGCTATGAACCTGTGACCTATTACCGGGGGCATTTTTATAAAATGGGAAAAAACATTGATCGTTTTATTCGAATTCTTGTGCATTTTGATGTAATTTAGATATTGAAATGAAAATTTATTGATATATTAAAGAGGTTTTGATTATAATTTCTACATTATTTATTCAAAATTATTAAAATGACATATTATTGAAAATACTCATATCTTTGTTTTTTATACTATTTACATTTTACTTTCACTTGAAACATCACTTGTGTCATTATGGTCATAATCGTCATGAATGTCTGATTAAACATCTGCACAATTTTCTTCTAAAAATATATTTTTGTCTTCGTTATCCATTTTTATCGGTATTTAAATTCGAAATATAAAGCAAACAATAAAATATCAAACAGTATAATTATAATTAATTGTAATAATTTTTATTTTTATTATTGAATAAATATTGTAAGTCAAGGGTTTAATTATAAAAAAATATAAATCCTTTCAACATTTATAATAACGGAATATTAATTCAACTTTTGTGATAGCTCCACTATAAATCAATATACTTTATTACAATTCACGCGACGGTTTACTATGAACTGAACTAGACAGCCTCAATCTTCACAAAATACAAAATGTTGCGAAGATAACGGTTATTAAATACGATACTGCATATTTCCTAGGAAATCGCATTTTGGCACTTTTTAGCGAGAGGAAATTCGCTTTTAATGATTACACATCGCAATATGATTATTTCATATGGGACCCCAATTGGCGTTCCCGGTAGATAACGCTAATTTTATTTAGGACCCCAATTGGCGTGCCAGGTCGTTAGTGTTAATATACGAGGGCAGGCTGATAAGTACTCGTGTTTTCCAAGAAAACACAATTTTTTTGAGAAAATTCATTTTTATTTTTCAAAGTAATCTCCTTCAAGCTCTAAACACTAACAATTATTCCAACACATTTCCAATTTTTTATCACTTCCGAATAGTATAGTGTGAGTGAGAGTGACGGTATTGTTGAGTTCCGAATATTACAGTTTGTCAAACTCTCCAAAAAAGGCATTCACAGCAGCGATGACTTCCGAATCTGATGAAAATCTTTTACCTCTATAAATGAGTTGGTTCAGTAAATTTATACAGACTTTCCATAAAATCAAACTACACACACTTATTAACTTAATAATAAGTGTATTTTATTTAAAATGAATAATATACTCTGATAACTTAAATAGAAATAAGTTTTAACTTGAATTATATGTATAGTTACAAAGTTTAAACTGTCCTGTGTATTACTACGCTGTTTTTGGAGCACTGTTCTATATATAAACTACATTGTTACAAGATGTTAGGTGTACTCTTGGCATATTCTGTTGTACTCTCTTGTGTATCAATTACAGTGGTACAAGATGTAAGACGTACTACTAGTGTAGTCCTCTCAGCAGTCTGGCATTTTTATATTTATATTTTTACATTTACAGTTTACTACAATTTGGAAATAACATTTTGGGCGGTGATTAATTTCATGTTAATATTGATTAACACAAGATTTACGGGTATCGACTGTATAATAATTTTTACTGAAATCCGTCTTTTTGACGGGTAAATTAAAATGAAATTTAACGTTTAGCATTACCTTCTCTTTTAAAGTTTGTATCCTTAGAACTAAGCAATAATACCTTTTTGTTTGGCTTGGATTTGTAAACTGAGAGAACGTACTCGTCTGATTTAAAAAGTTTTGTGGAAAATCGGATCATATTATCCTTCTTAGCCTTTGCAATTTTTGCTAATTCTCTTCTGTTTGCACGTATAGTCCCCACAAATGTTGTTTTTCTGCAAGCAACTTTTTTGCAAGGGAAATGCTCGTGGAAAAGTTGTCAGCAGTAATTTTTCTTCCAGGGGTTAAATATGGTTCAGAAAGCTTGAACACGACGAATTTGCTCAACGGTATATTTGATGATCGTACTTCGTCTTTTTCTAAATATGAGAAGCTATTTATAAGATATTTGCTTGTAACGTCCGATACCAACCAAAACTTTATGCCGAATTTATCGGGCTTATTTAGCATGTACTGTGTTAATCGGCATCTAGCTTTGGTTGGGAACAATTGTTCATCGATTGTAATGTTCTCGGCAGGCTTATAATACGCTTGACTAGTTTGGATAAATCTGTTCCATATTACAGAAATCAACGCAAATTTGTCCGTTTTCAACATTTGACTTTGTTCATGCTTTTTGTCTAGGCGCATGAATCGAAAAATTTCCCTTAATCTATCTCTGGACATTGTTAGGTCCCTATTGAATTAAACATCTCAATTGCAAGAGAGTTAAGATGTTTAATTGCAATTAATCATCTCAACTGAACGAGAACACAATATCCTTCACGAGAAATTACTCACGAAAAAGCTGTGTGTGAGATGGGTGCAGCGATTGTTGACTGTTTACCAAAAAAGTACATGAAGGACATTTCAACCCAGTGTTTGGTGATGTTTAATTGCAATCCGCAGGCAGCTTAGCGTCAATTCGTCGCCATGGATGAAACATAGATCCACCACTATGTAGCTGAATTGAAGCAGCAGTCAAAGCAGTCGACAACGACTGGTAAATTTGCCTCAAAGAAGACGAAGATCGTTTTGTCAGCTGGAAAGGTGATGGCCACTGTTTTTTTTTTGGATTCCAAAGGAATCATCGTGATCTATCACTTAACGAAAGAAAAAGTGATAACAGGAGTCATTATTTGTCCGTTTGAAAGAAGAGCTGAAACAAAAACGACCAAGATTGGCGCATAAAAAGTACTCTTTCACCAGAACAACACATCGTACCACAAATCGATAATCATCACAATGGAAAAATTACACAAATTAGACTTCGAATTGATTTTCCATCCATCCTATTCTCCGAAATTGGCCTCGTACGACTTCTTCCTTTTCCTTAACTTGAAAATTTGGCTCGGTGGGAATAAATTCTCATCGAATGAGGATGCCGTAAATGCGTATTTTGCAGACTTTAAAATAAGTTACTTTTTCGACAGGAAATTGAAAATTGGAAACTCGCTGAACCAAGTGTATAGCCTCCCATAGAGACTATTTTGAGAAATAAAATTGACTTTTTCTAAAAAAACAGTGTTTCATTTACTTTTTAACATACTTATCAAACGGTCCGTATGTATATATATATATATACTCGTATATATATATATATATATTACATATGATTATAAATCTTAATGAAACGAAAATTTATAAATAGCATTTATGTCAACTCGACATTTTAAAATAATCCATCTTTTGATATTTTCATCGTTTCTGCTGGGACCAGTGTCCGCCAACACAAACATTTCCTAATCAGATCATCGCATTGAAGTGTCAGAATGAATTAATATCAGAATGAGACTTTATATTTTAAATTATTTACACTTGACAGCACAAAGGTCATACCTTTTTTATTTAAAATTTCAATTTTGGTGTCACGACGCATTCATATTTTTGAATGATTCACATAATTCATCAACCGGCGATGAAGAAAATAGAAAATATTTTTTAATATAGAAAGTATGTATATATATATATCAGGTAACCAAGAAAGTTTTGTAGTTTTTGAATTCAGTAAAAAACACTTGTGCATTTTTACAAAAAATAACTTTATTCATCAAAACATCCACCTTGAAATTGGACAACACTTTTCCAGCGAGAAGATAATTTAGAAATTCGTTTTTTATAGAACTGATTATTTTTATTTTCAAAAAATGTAGACACCTTCATTTTTAATTCTTCTTCATTATCGAACTGTTCACCACGCATACGAGTGTCCAAAGATAAGAATAGGTGATAATCTGAATGAGATATAACTGGGGAATATACGAGTGACGGGGGCGGATCTCCCGCTCTCTAAATTGATATTTTCTATTCTGGTCTTTACTGCAATGTTCGGCCGTGCGTTATCTTGGAAAAATAAAAACTTTTTTATGATTTACAAGTGCTAGCTGTTTTTTTTGTAATGCATCGTGTACTCGTTAGAGTTGTTCATTATAAATATTTGCCGTTAGGGGTTGATCCACTCGTAGATATCCATAGTGAATAATTCGTTTTGTAGTCTACCAAATACAGACACTAAGTTTTCACGGTGTTAACATTCCTTTAGAACTTTGTGAGACAGGATAACCTAATGAAAGCCAGTGGTAAGTACGTTTGTAGTTGGAATACATAATCCATTTTTCATCACTGGTTAAGATTTGATCCAAAAAGATCTTCGATTTTAGTCGTGAAATAAGAGATGTACAGATTTTAAGACGCTGTAATTTGTAATTTGATGTTAATTCGTGTGGTACCTATTCTCTTAATTGCCACCACTCACCTATTTTGTGTACATGCTTCCGTACTGTTTCGTCACTTACTTCGACCAATTTCGCAAGCTGTTGACACGTTAAACTAGAATTCGTTTCAATCATCGTCTCTGATTCGTCGATATTTAAATTTGATGGTCTGCCTGATCTGGTCTAGTCTTTAATGGATTCATCCGCGACATTTTTTTTAAACCATCTCTGAGCCGTTCTTGATGTAATTGTCTTTTCTCCAGACGCAGTACGAATTTATTTTCCAGTTTCTGTAGCTCCAGTCTCGAGTTTGAATTCATAGAGCGAATACGCACGTAATACTCTATTTTTCACAGGAATTTATAAGGGTTAGAATTGTTTTTTAAACTGAAGTAACTAACTTAAAGTTTTTATTTCTATTTTTTTAAAAAAAACACACATTGGGCTCTTTCCTCTACTTCTTAAGCTTGCCGATTCTAGAGGGGCTCCGCCCATGATCGTTTCGCTCACTTCCCCGTCTCGCTTCGCTCGTATGGCATATATTCGCTCAATATCATTATATATATATATATATATATATATGTATGTATGTATATAAGTATGCCTATATAAATATTCTCGCAGATATATTGCACTTTTGAATCCTAGGAGTGACTTCCTCTTGCAGATATATTGCAACTTAATTCTTTTTTAATGTTGCACATTAATATAATAATTATTTGTGAAAATTTCGAATAATTTCGGATGACATCGTTGATACTAATTTAATACAAAATGTCTACACATGTCTTTTTTAGTGAAACTTTAAGGGAATTATTTTTTATTAAATATACATGTATATAGTAATTAAGGATACATATAACAGTGGAAAAATAGTAAAAAGTTTATTAACATTTCTAAGACAAAGGTTTCTTTCTAAATCCATCTAGAAAATTTAAAATCGGTTCTATATACTGTTTAAGAATAATAATAACAATTTCTAGTATTTTTACACACTTCAATTTTAATTTTGTCATATATATATATATATATATTTATACATATATATGTATATATATATACATATATGTATATATATATATATTTAAAATAAATATATATATATATATATATATATAAAGACATACATACATATAAGTATATATTTCCGAAGAAGCCTAATTTTGACAACCAAAATTAAAATAACATATTTAGCATACATTTCTGTAAATATAGATGAATTCTGAACTTAATTACTTGAGTTAGGATGGAATTATTACCAAAAAGGTTGGTTTAGATAAGATAACTTTTAGAAGAGATTTTGTTAGTAAAAAAAACACTATTAAATTTAATGAACCAAAATAAACTAGTAAAATTTATAAAAAGCATTTTTTTATTTAAAGAAGCATTCACCTAACTGAAAAAAACACTTACCAACCCATTTACTATTCTCGACTTCTCTGCCTAGGTATCAATTCAAATTTGTTTTATGCAAATAAGTAAATAAAATTGAAAATTATACGGGTAATATATTGTTTTTCTGTTACGGTTCTATCCACTAGACAAGATAATCGTACTCCAAATTCATTGACACCATGTCAACGAATAGAACAATATCAATGAAGAGCAGTGTTTGCTTATGTATTGCTTGATTATGTTCTTTTTAGATGTAACTTAAATAACAGTGATTTCTTTATAACGATACAGTTTTTATTTTCGAGAAACAACTTTCATCTCAAAAAACAATCTTCTATATGTTACTTAATGAACATTTTATTTTACACGTTCTTTAACAACATACCGTGCCTTTTAATGACTTAATCAACGAAATTATAGAAAAGAATTGACTTTTTCAAGTGTAATAAAGCAAATTATATTTTTTTTCCGTTTGCAACGAACTCATAACATCTAATTTGGAAACTGGTTCCATATTTATAAAAAGTAAAATATTTTTCAATGAAACATATATATATATATATGTGTGTGTGTGTGTATATATATGTAAGTAATCTCAGATGTATATAATTTAAAGTACTATTTCAGTTTCAATTACCATATCATTTAATTTTTGTCTTATGAGACATTTAAAAATTCATTATTAGAATAATTTGCTACGCAAGATTCATAAAAAGTTACATTCTGACATATGAAGCTACTGATATTATATTTTTTTATATAATAGATAGCTCTCGATTGAATTTTAACAGCAAACATTTCTTCTACCTCTATCTAAAAATTCAACCATTTTATTTTAATACATTCCGAATTTCGTATTTTTCTCATTGAGTTGTTTTATAATTTATATCTGTTATTTGGTTGGTAGGAAAATAATTGTTTTTTTTATAGAGATCCTTCAGATCATGGTCAATGAGCACAGTGTGTAGTTTGTAAAAGAAATGGAAGAGATCGATGTGAAACTCTTTTGTGCTCACTTGATTGTCACAAAATTTTTCACATTTAGCAGTAATGTTATTTCTTCAAATTTTCAATTATAATCAATTTTTCCGTTTCCAATTATATGTTTACAATCAATATGTTTATGTTTCACCGAATATCATCAACGATTTTCTACGTTATATCAAATACGTGTGAACTTTCTAATAGTTTATCTGAATTAAATTTTTTTTTCTTGTAACCAACAAATTTACAATTTTTATTTCGTTTACGATAGAAGAATATCCAATTAATAGAAAAATATTTCTTAAAAATTTTTAGCACCATTTTCCCTTCCCCGAATACAAAATTTTAAAGAAAAAAATATTTTTCATCTGAATAATGTACATCTTTACACAAGTATCCTTGCGAAAAATTGCCATTTTGAAGTATAATTTGTTAGCTTGTTTACCATATTCAACTAATTAAGTATCATCTGACTTTCATCTGTTCTCAAATTCCAAAAGACACTTATTAGAATGCAATTTTCTTCAAATGATAGGCTAAAAGCGGCATTAAAGTACAATTTTTTGAGGATATTGATGAATTATATTTCGAGATGGAATAAAGACATGGGCTCATCGCTGGATAAAATATGTTGATCTTCAGGGAGATTACATTGAAAAAAGTAATTCCAGAAAGATAAATATAGTTTTTCATTACTAAGTCATAAAATTTTCAAAATTTTCTAATACATTAACTGTTTATTGATTTTTAATGCTGAATTTAAAATAAAACAACATATCTTTAATGCATTTTTAATTAAAAAAAGCGTCGAAAATATCATTTATAAAAAGTATAAATGCATTAATAGTGTAGTAGTTATCAATTTAGTATTGTAATATATATATATATATATATATTATTACTATAATATATATATATAAATAAATAAATATGAAAAACAAACTAACTTTATAATCAATCATATATATTAGGTTAGTGCAAAAATAATTGTAGTTTTTGTTATTTTAAGTTTGGTGTCGGTTTATCTAGTCACTGCTGTCTTTTGTTATATTCATGTGATACATCATTGTAAACAATGAAACTATCACTACTGATTTCAGTTTAAGTGTATTATTTTCATTCTTTAGTATTGTTGGATATAACCTTTTAAATTAGTCACGGAAAAAAGGAATTTGTGCGATTTTATTGTCTGAGTTTAATTTGGGACTTGTGACAAAATAAACTGCTCGAAATATGAAATTTGTTTTTGGCGAAAAGTCAATTAGTGAACGTACAGCTCAACGCTACTTCTAAAAATTTCGTAATGGAAACCAAAGCCTTGATGATGAGGAGAGTCATGGATAACCTTCAACTATAGACATTAATGATTTAAGAACCAATATTAAAGCGGACTCACGTAACACAATTCGAGAGGCGGCTGAAGAACTCAATGTTGATCATTCAACAGTTTTTCTACATTTGAGCCTAAATGGAAAAATAAAAAATCTGGATCAATGGATGCCATTTGAACTAAACGAACATCAAGAAATTAGACGATACGAATTCTACTCTGCTCTTCTTTTGCATAAAAAAATAGTCCTTTTCTTGACCACATTTTCATATATGATGCAATGTGGAGTCTCTAGAACAATCAAAAACGTTCATCACAGTGGCTAGACAGAGTAGAAGCACCAAAACAATTTCCAAAATCGAATTTTCATGTAAAAAAGATTATGGTCACTATTTGATGGTCGAAAAGTGGCACCATTCACTATACCTTAATAAATCCTGGTGAAACAATAATAGCAGAAAAATATTGTCAGGAAATTGAAAAAATGTATGAGACGTTGCATCGTTTACGGCCAGCATTATTCAATCGAAGAGGACCAATCCTTCTTCATGACAACGCCGAACCACACCTCTCACAAATTACTTTAAAAAAATTAAACGAACTGGGTTATGAAACATTATCTCACCCACCTTATTCTCCATACCTATTTTCAACAGATTAATATTTTTTAAAACATTTAAACAATTTCCTACAAGAGAACGTTTTCAATAATTAAGCATCAGCTCAAAGCGCTTTCAATGAATTTGCTAGTTCCAGGATTACAGAATTCTATCTTATAGGAATAAACAAACTTGTTTTCCGTTTGAAGAAATATATGCAGACCAATGGTCTTTATTTTGATTGATAAATATAATTTTTATTTGATATATGCACCTCTATATTCGATACGTAAAAACAACAATTACAATATTAACACTAGAATTACCGACTTTTAATATATACCTAGTTTTACCACACTCATCAAATTGACAGATTTTTTATCATGTCAGTCATTGTACCTTTTGGCTTAGTTTATGTAAATAAAAGAATATAATTTAAGAAAAAACGATATTTAATGCAATAATTCATGAATTTTCAATAAAAAAAATCGAACAAAAACAGTTCTATTTGCATTTTAAATATTAAACTTTACATATATACATATGTATGAATATAACTATGAGGCACATATTTTACAAATAAATGTTATCTTAGATAAACACTTGCCACAAACATATTTGTTGCATTCATTACAAGTGTAATTCGCTCTATTTTTATTGCACAATCGAATTTGGCAAGACTTACGTTCACAAGAATTTTTCTTGGAGTTTTCTGGAGTACAATCTATTACTTCGTTCGTGTTTTTTGGAAGTGGCTCCTTATCTGCTGCTACTGTATTCGCTACCGAGTTCTTCGGACAATTGAAACAAAAAATTTTTTCCAGTTATATTTTCATCACAAGTTTCTCTGTATTAAATCCACGCATTGATATTGACAAGTAATTGTAAAACGATTACAGTCTCAGGAACTCGTTTTCGATTAGAAGCAATCTTCACAAATTTATGTTTAGAGCTAAGAAGTGATACTTTTTTACGAGGTTTACTTTTATAAAGTGTTAGAACAATATTATATGATTCATAGAGAATTGAGGAGAAAAGAGCATACAAAATGGCTATAAAAGCATATAATTCTTAAATAGTAAATTCCCAGTCCTTCTGTAAATTGTTACTGGTCCCTAGTTCAGTGCAAGCTTTTATGTGACTCATCATTCGATTATCAATTAGAAGTCGAAATGCATTACCAAGCATAATGTTTCGGTTCGCATAAGCAGTTAAGCCGAAGAGTCCTTGAATATGGTATATGATGGCAATCTACCAATACGACCATCCACTAATTTTTCCCATTCAGTACCGTCGGCAGCAATGTCCACCTGCTGCCTTTTTTCGGTTTCGCTATCCAATTCAGTATCTGAACAAATACACAATCGCTTTCTGCATTTGTGGCTCTTTTGAAGAATTTCATCTTCACTCTCTGAATCTTCATTTTCATCTTCTTCATCTTCACTTTGTTCAATATCTCGTACTTCAATTTCATCTTCAGCTTCTTCAAAGTCTGAAAAATCAGTTTTATTTTCCACGTAAGATATGTCTAAATCATTATTACTTGAATTGGTGTCCGAACAGTCTTCATTTATACTTGTCAGTTTTTTCAATTCTTCTAATAATTGTTTGGTTCCTGGAAATCGTTTCATAATTGCCTAGGATATACCAGAAATAAATTTCAATTCGTTGTAAAAATATTTTTATAGGTTTTTCACAGAATACACTCTTCGACAAGAACTTTATCACATTATAAATACAACTGATAATGATTGCGTCTTGTTTACATCTACTAGTTGGAGCTATTAGTTCTAAACTGAAATAAAATCATAATCGGAACTAAATAAATCCACTTATAACGATTGGAGGGTAGGACTGTTTGGGTTGCCATATGAAGGTTGTAGTTTATTCAATATTGTTTTTATATGACAAATGTTCTTAAAATTTTCAGGAAATGTCTGAGAGCGATGTATAAATGAATGTGAATACGTATTGATGTCTATCCTTTCATATATGGTCCATAAATTATTATAAACTTTGAAATTTCTAAGCCCGTCATTTTGACTGGTTCTGGTATAATTAGGTATAGGTCAAATAGATTATGGAAGTTAAAGTGGCTGAGTGGAAATTGAATAGGAATATGTAATTGTTCTTATTTTTTATTAAAAGTCGTTATAAATTCCTAGAACAATAAATAACTTATATTAATATTTTTAAAACATGATATCTGAAAACTGTCAAAATGACGGGTTTGGTAGTTCTAGTGTTAATCATTAATATATTAATAAGTGTAATTTTTTAAAAAAAAATAACAGTTAAAATGGTAGATATTCTGTTATCAAAAAGAATAATATTATTTAGAAACTTTAACATATTTTTCATCACATATTAATAAGAAAAGAATAACCTCTTAATATTTTCTTGCAATTTATATATCGAAAAACATTTTTCAGAACTTCAATATATCATTTTCATTTTAATTTCAATCAATTCATTAACTTCATCATCACTTTCTTCTTTGCAATGATATTTCTATCATCATGGTTCGTGTTAGTTGGTATATAAGTGTTAAGCACCGGTTTTCTAGTGTGATGCCAAAGTGGTTCAGTGTTTGTTTTTTATTTAGTGTCTAGTGAACTCTCTAATGGAATATCGTCGACCGAGTCATGCTGACCGCATCGATTGTAATGCGTATACCATCATCATTGTCAGCCCACTCGACTACGAATAGCGGGCGCTAATTGCCGCTACATGCGATGCGTATCGAAGCGACATATCTCTATGTAAATGCAACGGAGAGATTGTTGTTATACTAAATGCTGCAGATATATTTTATAAATCAAAATAATTACAATATTCATCGAATTTGACATATAAAAGTGCACCTTATGAAATTGAATTGGACATTTCGAAAACTAGTAGTCAGAGAATTTAAATTTTACACAGAATTCAATAAAAACTGTATAACACAAAAATAATAAAATTTTTTAAAGATTTTTTTTGTTAATTAGTTTTTTAAGCCTTTAGTTTGTTAGTTGCTAAATAGTTACTGTTGAGTTGTATGTTCACTAATTAATTCTTCGCCAAAAATAAATTTGATATTTCGAACAGATTCTATTGTTTGATATCCCAATTTAAACCCATACAACAAAATTGTGAGCGTTTGCTCTTTTCCATGACTAATTTAAGAAATAATATCCAACAATACTAAAGAATGAAAACAATACATATAAACTGAAATCAGTAGTGTTAATTTCATTATTTACAATGATGTATCACATGAATATAACAAAAGATACCAGTAACTAGATAAACCGGCACCAAACATAAAATAACAAAAGCTGCAATTATTTTTGCACCAACCTAATATATATGATTAATTATAAAGTTAGTTTATTTTTCATATATATATATATATATATATATATATATATATATACATATACATATATATACATATATATATATATACATATATATATATATATATAATAATAATAATACTAAATTGATAACTACTAAACTATTAATGCATTTGTACTTTTTATAACTGATATTTTCGACGCTTTTTTTAATTAAAAATGCATTAAAGATATGTTGTTTTATTTTCAATTCAGCATTAAAAATGAATAAACAGTTAGTGTTAGGAAATTTTGAAAATTTATGATTTAGCAGTGAAAAACTATATTTATATTTCTGGAATTACTTTTTTCAATGTAATCTCCTTGATGATCAACATATTCTATCCAGCGATGAGCCCAAGTCTATATTTCATCTCGGAAGTATGATTCATCAATATTCTCAAAAAAATGTACTTTAATGCCGCTTTTAGCCTATTATTTGAATGAAATTGCATTCTAGTAAGTGTCTTATAGAATTTGAGAACAGATGAAAATCAGATGAAGCTTAATTAGTTGAATATAGTAGACAAGGTAGCAAATTATACTTCAAAATGGCAATTTTTTTACAAGGATACTTGTGTAAGGATGTACATTATTCAGATGAAAAATATTTTTTTCTTTAAACTTTTGTATTCGGGGAAGGGGAAATGGTGCTAAGAATTTTTAACAAATATTTTTCTATTAATTGGATTCTTCTATCGTAAACGTAATAAAAAATTTAAATTTGTTGATTGGATGAAAAAAATTTCAATTTAGATTAATTATTAGAAATTCCATACGTATCTGATATATCATGGAAAATCGTTGATGATATTTGGGGTAACATAAATATCTTTATTGTAAACATATAATTGGAAACAGAAAAATTGATTATATTTGAAAATTTGTAGAAATAACATTATTGTTGAGTGAGAAAAATTTTGGAATAATCAAGTGAGTACAAAAGAGTTTCACTTTGGTTAAATCTTGGTACTTGAACGTCGGTTTCTTCCATTTCTTTTACAAACTACACACTGTATAGAGCGGATTCTGTTGATTTACGTCCAAATTTACACTCATACAACAAAATTGCGAGCATTTACTCCTTTTCCACGACTAATTTAAAAAATAATATCCAATAATACTGAAAAATGAAAACAATAGACATAAACTGAAATTATTAGTGCTAATTTTATTGCTTACAATGATGTATCACATGACTATAACAAAAAACAATGGTAACTAGAAAAATCGGTGCCTAACTTAACATCATATAAACCGCAATTATTTTGCACCAGCCTAATATATCTTTATTAACTCTAATTTATAAAAAGAATAAGTGACGAATTCTTATACATGATATTCAATATAATTAACTTTATTAACCAATACATGATACTGAGAAAAAGTTACATTTTATTTTATAAAAAATATACAAAAAAATTAAACATCATAAGCGTTCAAAGTTTTCCACCAAATTACAATTAAACATATGATTAACTTATCAATTCTATTAATAAAACAGAATTATCCAGGTCCGTCACTTGGAGAATAAAATAACACTTTGTCATAGAAAGACAGCTTTTCACTTCTTTCCAATTGAGGTCTAATTCTGGCACTGGATGGAGGACGGTGGTAAAAATAGAAGCTTACAATTCGTTCAGTCTATTAAATACGTTCAGATTATATTAATAATAGATGTATGTACCATTGCCGTGGATACGGCTCCATTGTACAATATATGAAAAAGAATAATTCATATGTATATTAATTTTAGACGAATGACGCATGGACGTTGCATAGCTTCGATATTGGTACCTCTTACATAACTGAAAAAGAAAAAAATAGAGAAAACACTGGCAGAAAAAAAATAAATCATTTCATTGAAATGAAAAATATATTACATCTTTAGATTAACTTATTATTGTAGTTTGTGTTATACAGTGTCCCAGTATAAAATGAACTTTTGAAAAATTCATACTAAAACATTCGTTTGCTGTTAGTAACGTTTATTACTGAAAACATAAAGAATATTGATGAGAATTTATGTTTTAAAAATGAAATCGTCCAGATGACGACCGTTTCGATGTCGGCATTCTTCTAATCTCGTTCTGGAATTTTCACAAGATGCACTTCAATTGCTCCAAAGTTACAGAATTATTTGAGTATAGTCTACTCTTAAGGGGTTAGGTACAGTTGCAAAGCCAAAAAAATGCTTTTTGAGAATTTGTTTTAAAGAAAGTTTTGAATATTTATTGATTAAAGTTTCTAATTTCGAAAGATACATATTTTAAGAAGTTATAGTAATTTTTTCAAGTAAAAAGAGTGATAAATAACCGAGTTACTGCCAGTATGCCAGAGGTCCAAAAAAAATTTGTTTTTGCGGTGCGTAACATAACTCTTGATTAAATCATCTGAAACAAAAAAAAAGCGTAAAGAGTTAGTAAAATATAATATTCTTGTGTACTTATCGGAGAGATTTTATCAAAATTTTATTTTTTTACAAAATGGCGGATGTTCAAATTAAAAAGTTTTTTTTTCACCAAAAAAATCGGTTATTTTTCGGTTCTAATAAAAAAAATAAAGTCAAAATTAAAAATATCTCGCTAACTAGTACACCACAATTATATTATAAATAACTGGTTAAAATTTGATAAGGATCGGTTGAGCCGTTCTTGAGATTTTCTACGCACCGACTTTGAAAACGTTGTTTCGAGAAAAACGCGTTTAAAGTTTTGGGTACGATTTACACGTATATAAAAATTTGCTGCGAGGCCGCTCGAGATGCTTTCGGTTAAAGTCATATATCTCCGTAAGTTAAGCTCCGATTTACTTGAAATTTTGACACAATATATTTGAAATGATATACTTTCAGAAAATGCAAAAAAATTTTTAAAAATCAAAATCACAAGTGTACCTAACCCCTTAAGGAATCCCCACAAAAAAATCAAGAGGGGATAAATGGAGACTTCGTGGCGGCCACGCAATATCATCCCTAACAGTAGCGTACGAACGCTCGTTGTGGCCAAGTGAAATGACTCATAACTACTGAAATTTACACAAACTGCTAGAGAATATCATCCTCGCCCTTCTTCCTCCACGCGTTCTTGCGTTGCAAGGTAAACAAGAGTGCGTTATAATCTGCGACACCTGTAGACATGTTTAACTCCAAATTGATTTTCCTTTCTTTTATTTTTATTAACACATGGATAATAGTTATACTGTTGATTATACAGAAAAGTATTAGGTTGGTAGAAAAATAATGTGTGTTTACGACCTTCAAATTCATAAACACTTTTCTCAGATAGCTGTTTTAAGTGATCCAGAACTGTTTGATGACTGACTGCTAACTTCTTTGAAATCTTACAAATTGGTGTACGTGGTTCTGATTCAACTAACACTTTCAGTTGGTCGTAATAAATTGAAGAAGGACGCCCGCGACCTTCCTCATCATCGTTCAATATTTGTCTATTTCAAAACTATGTATAAATTGTTATTACTAATTTATACACAAATTTAAAAAATATAAAATATTGCTTTCTAATATATCCTTGTAAAAGTTTTCCAATAGAGATGCCATTTCTTAAAAAAAGGTTATATTTCACAGATGTTAAACTGAAAAATGTATTTTTTTTCACATTTATTAAGTTTTGGCAATGCCATTTTCAGTTATGGCTTCATATACAACAAAATAATGCATTTACATAACACAATTGTATTATGAAAATGGTCGTTCTAATAAAAATATATTTCATAAATGAAACTACATTTATTCTCGACATACTCTTCCATTTGAGTCAAAAATTCTTTGTTAGTGAATAAATTTGAATAGACTGGATCGGTTAAAGACAACGGAACACCAACACGTGTTCTTATTACTCTTTCTAAAGAAAACATTGACTTGGTTCGTGAAAATGTATCGGAAGAGTCAGGAATGTCAATTCCAGGACGTACATAGCAAATTGACCTTTCACAGGCGACCACATGGTATATTTTGTATATAGATATATTGCTGAGAGTTAATAGTATTCAATTCACGCAAGAATTAAAGCCAGGAGATCATTAACTGTGCCGGCAATTTGTTAATTAGATACTAGAAAAACAACACTGTATTTTTTCTTTTTGAAAAAGTCATCTTTAGCAATAAAGCTTATTCAGAACTCTCTGGTTGCGTTAACAAACAAAAGTGCCTGAATCTGAGGTGATATAAATTCGAGGGTGTTAGTTAAAAAGCCACTTAATACAGAAAGAGTGACTGGTGTGCATTTTGACCCGGTGAAGACATTCGTTCTTACTTTTTTGAGAATCAGGCTGGAAAAGCGATTACTGTGAATGGGGAAAGACCTAATTGATTGGATGATATTGATCTGAAGGGCATGTGGTTCCAGAAGGACGAAGAAAAAAAGCTATAGAGTTGCTGAAACAATTAATTTATTGATGAGGAAATTTCCTAGTCGAGTTACTTCTAGAAATAGAAACATTCATTGGGGACTGAGATCCTGCAATTTAACACCGTTGGACGACTTTCTTTGAGATCGATTTAAAGGACATGTGTACGCCAATAATCCTAAAATAAATTCCGACTCAAAAGATGAAATCTGAAGAGTAATTGGTTAGATAGATCCCCATTTGTCTAGGGATATTATTGAAAATTTTAACAGAAGAACTGTTGATTCTAAGAAAACACACGGCGGTCACGTACACAATATTATTTTTCATTTGTAAATGACACACTCACAACTATTTTTATAATAAAGGAACTTGAAATTTCGACACAAATTCTATTTTATTTCAAATTTAAAAAAATTGTTTTTATTAGAAAACCCTTTATACAAGTATTTAACATTTTTACTACACTTATCATACCAAATTACTTACATATATTTAAATTGATAAGGACAGAAAGGAAACTGTCCATTTAAATTAAAAGACAAAACCAACACCACAGACCACTGTAACGGATACGGGAACTTATTGCCAAGAATTTCTTATTGACTTGTTATCTTTGAACAATTAAAATAGTACTGTTACAATGAAAATCATAAGATAATCTAAATTTAAAATTTTTAATTAATATTGAGTACTATTTTTAATATTAGTTCATAATTTGTAAATGTTAAAATTAAGAACAATGTAATTCGGTTGAATACCTCGATTTATTAAAAATGTTATTGAATTCGGCCTAAAATATATTCATAATTTAAACTTAACTATAAAATTCAAATTATTTTCTCATGTAAAATAACGAAAAATATTTCTGGTTGTGATTAATAACCATCGTCTAAATATCTAAGAAACTATAAAAAAAGTATTTAACATCTATATAAGAGTGGTACTCGTGCCGACTAGCCACTTAGCTGATCCAAAAAGACGAAGGCCACCAGAACAAATTATAAGAGATTTATTTTTTAAAACTCACTTTATGACTCTCACAACTGATTTTGTTATTTACACCAGGCGTATCAATCTAGCGGTCCCCGGAGGTAATTTTTTGTGGCCTACGATGCTTTGAAATAAAATGAAAACAGAATAATATGTTACGACAATAAAAAACGAAAGATTGACGACGAGGGAAGAAAATTTAAAGAAAGGTGGAAGCTGAACTATTTTTGTGTGAAAGTGAACAATAAAATTACGTACTTAATTTGCAAAGAATCAATTAGTGTCACTGAAGAAAACAACATTAAACGGTATTATAGCACTAATCACGAAGAACAATTTTCGTGCTTCGAAGGAAAAATAAGAGAAGAAAAATTAAAACAATGAAGAATTAACTTAATAGCCAGCAAAGAGTGCTTATAAAATTCATGAAAAGTAATGAATCAGTAACAAGAGCTAGTTACGAAATAAGCTATCTATTAGCAAAACATTCAAAATCATTCACCGATGGTTCTTTAATCAAGGAATGTATGATAAAAGCTGCCGAATTCGTCTGTCCAGAAAAGGTACAGTCATTTCGAGATATATCATCATCAAGAAATACGGTGGTAGACAGAATTACTGAAATGGCACATAACGTTAGTTCACAACTGCAGGAAATATCTACCAAAATCCAGTTCTTTTGAATGGCGATTAATGAAAGCACGGATGTGAGAGATGTTGCACAAGTTGCTGTTTTTTTCTTCGTGGTTGCGATAAATATATGAGGATCACTGAAGAATTGTTGAAAATTATCCCTCTTTATGGAACTGTAACTGATGAAGATATTTTTGATGCTGTATGGAGCATTTTAGGAAAATTTAATCTTGCTCTTGATAGGCTTGTTTTTGTAATAACTAACGGCGCTAAATCGATGACGGGTGAAATTTAACGATTTGTGGCAAGAATGACAGGAAAATTACAAGATGAATATCCAAATGAACCGAAAATCAGGACATTCCATTTCCTTACACACTAACAAGTTATCTGTTCAAAAATATTAAAAATGGATGAAGTATATAAAACAGTAACAAAGACAGTCAACTTTATTCGATCGAGAGCACTTAACCATCGCCAATTTACTTCGTTCCTTGAAGATTTAGAGTCCGAATTCGAAGATGTTCCTTATTTATACAGAAGTTCGCTGGTTGTCCTTCCACAAAGTCCTGAAGAGCTTCTATCTGTTTTTGGAGGAAATAATTGTATTTCCTGAAATGAAAGATAAAAAAAACGAAAATACGAGTATATATATATATATTTATATATATATATATATATATACATATATATATATATATATATAAACAAAATGAACCGAAAATATGTAATCTGAGAAATATCAGATATTCTTACAGAAAAAACTTATTATTTCAATCAAGCCGTATTACATTACTTGTATCTTAATTTTGGGTGTTGTGTCTGTTCATAGCGTTTATAAGGTAAAATTCAAAGGCAAAATTTACTTATTTGTACATACATTTATTTTAATACACATGTGCCATTTTCATCCACCACCTTTCGCCATCTTTTGTAATTTCATAATTCCGTCCTCTCAGCATTTGGCATCCTTCTGGGTGATGAATTAATTCAGGTTGTTTCTGCCGGCTTTCAGGGAAGTGAAGTTTTTTTCATTAAGAGAATTCTGTAGGTACCGGAATAAATGGTAATCTGAAGGTACATGTTCAGGTGAATATGGTGGGTGAGGTAAGACGTCCCAGCCAATCTGGACCAATTTCTACTGAGTCTGCAATGATACGTTGTCTTAGAGGAAGACGATACCCATACAGTTGGACAATTCTGTACGGTTTTGATCGATTGTCACCTTTAATCGGTCCAATTGATCATAATACTTCTCCAAATTTATTATCTGATTATTTGGGAGAAGCTCGTAATACACAGCACTCTTCCAATCCCGTCAGACAAACAACATTACAATCTTCGGATGAAGACCCGTCTTTGTAGTAGCTAACGGAGGTTCATTTCGTTTTCCTCCGAACTCTTTTCAATCCACATTATTGCAGACGATCTATTTTTCATTACCCGTGATTAATCGTTTCAGAAATTGGTCGTTTTAGTTTCTCTTAAGAAATGAATCACTGATGAAAATACGTTTCATTAAAATTTTTTGAATTAAATTATGAAGCACTCAAATATCGTAGCGATTCACATATCCAAGTGTCTCCAAAAACTTCACAACACTCGTATGAGACACCTGCAGTATCTCTGTAAGGTACTGTATCATCTAACCTTGATTAATTTCAAAATGTGTTGCAATTTTGTCTTTATCAATAACTGCATGCCTACTGGAACGCTCTCTATCCTCTTGATCCAATTTTCCATCTCTGAAAAGAGCGAACCACTTACGAACAGTACTGCCAGATCTACAGCACGTTATTTATAATCAGCTGTTATTTTTTTTTGCTATCTCTGCAGCGATTTTTCTCTCTGGAAATAAAACAGTATAAAATGACGAAAATGCTACTTATATTCTTCCATTTTAAATTTAACAGACTTAAAATTCACAAAATTGCAAGAAATAGCAGAGAACGGAACGTTGAAATGTCACCTGCCAGAATAACACATATGAATTCATGTCATATAATGGAGCTCTTCGCGAAACTGCAACGAACTTTTGTTCCAACCCACTGTATTGATAATATCCATGTAATTAATTGCATATTAAATATATCACTTACCTATTCATTACCATTTGTGTTCATTAATGGCAAACATTTAATACCGATAAATCGTAACGGTTTTATTGAAACGAGTTCTTTGAAACCTTATTAGAGAAATATTTTATTTTCGTTCGATGAATTATATAAAAAGATAAAAAAATGTTTGTAAATGCTTATTATTTTATTGCTATAACGCTTTTTAAATTCAATTCTAGAGTACTGCAGACTAAATAGAAAATAATTATATACTACTGAAACCTTTATGTGATGGTTTTACTAAGATCTAGTTCCTATAATATGAAATTACTGACCAAAGAAATATATATATATATATATATATATATAAATAAATATATATATATATATATATATACACATATATATATATATATATATATATATATATATATATATATATATATATATATATATATATATATATATATATATCAATCAGACAATTAAGTAATGCGACAAAATTCAAAAATCGAGTATATTTAAAAATTAAGGTACATCGCTGCGATCCCCTTCAAAGTAGTCCCCTTCCGCATCTATACACTTATTCCAGCGAGTTTTACAGTTTTCGTAACAATTCTGGAACACTTCTTGTGGGACCTCTCCGAGTACCCTCGTCACAGATTCTTGGATATCTTCAACGGAGTCAAAATGTCGACCTTTGACGAATTTTTTCATATGGGGGAATAGGAAAAAGTCGCAGGGTGACACGTCCGGTGAATAGGGCGGTTGTGGTAACGTTGCGATGCCTTTAGACGCCAAAAACTGTGAGACACTGAACGCACTGTGACAGGGAGCTTGTCGTGATGCAGAACCCAAGTCTTCGCGATCTCTGGACGCACTCTGAGCACCCTTTTTCGTAATTTCTCGAGCACATTGCGGTAGAATACTTGATTTACGGTTTGTCCAGGTGGTACGAACTCTTTGTGAACCACCCCTTTGCTGTCGAAGAAGCAAATCAACATGGTTTTCACTTTGGACTTGCTCATTCTCGCCTTCTTTGGCCTTGGTGCTCCAGGGGACAGCCACTGTTGGCTTTGTCGTTTAGTTTCGGGGTCATATTGAAAGAACCAACTTTCATCACCAGTAATAACTCGATCGAGAAGAGTAGGATCACTTTCAACCTGCTCGAGACAATCTTGAGCGATGTTCATTTGGTGGGTTTTCGTGACATGCACTACTCGCGCGTTGTTACAAAACACTAAACAGCTGGCGAAGAAATGATCGTACGAGGGTGGTCAAGGTCTCAATCGAGAGAGTAGGGATCTGCTATTACGGTGGCGGAGTTACAGATTCGCAGTGTTACCACAGGTCGAGAAAAAAAATCGGTCGCATTACTTAATTGTCTGACCTCGTGTGTATATATATATATATATAAATATACATATATATATATATATATATATATATATATATATATAAATATACATATATATATATATATATATATATATATATGCATACTTATTAAAACTTATTAAATTTGAACGTTAAAATAGATTACTGGTTTCTTAGTTTCCTTAAAACATTTTTGAGCAAAACTCTTCGAAATAATTTTTGAAATATCATTGAATATTATTAAGTTACATTTATAAGTAAAACTTCGTTTAACACACCTGTGATACTTTGATATTATATACATATAAAGGACCGGAGTCATATGATACTTTAATGTTACTTAAATAGAAATGAGTTATGAAATAATTTTGATAGTCGTTCATTAAGAGTAGTTTATCACGTAGGTAAATAACTTATTAATCATATTGCATTATTCAAATTTTATCTTTAACACTAGAAAATATAAAAAATATTTGTCGATATATACGTTGCAAGGAAATATTAAGAGGTTATTCTCTTCTTATTAATATATGATGAAAAATATATTACAGTTCCAAAATAATATTATTTTCTTTAATATCTACATTTTTAACTGTTATTTTTTTTAAAATTTAAACTCATTTATACATTAATGATTTAGAACTACCAAGCCCGTCATTTTCATGGTTTTCAGATTTCATGCTTTAATAATATTAATATAAGGTATTTATTGTTCAAGGAACTTATGACAACTTTTAATAAAATATAAGAACAGTTACATATTCCTATTCAATTTCCACTCAGCCACTTTAACTTCCATAATATGTCTGACCTATACCTAATTATACCAAAATCCGTCGAAATGTCAGGCTTAACAATTTCAAAGTTTATAATTATTTATGGACGATCTATGAAAGGATAGACATCAATACGTATTTACATTCATTTATATATCGCTTTCATACATTTCCTGAAAATTTGAAGAACATTTGTCATATAAAGACGATATTGAATAAACTACAACCTTCATATGGCGACCCCAACAATCCCCCCACCCATCCAATCGATAGAAGTGGATTTATTTTGTTCCGATTATGATTTCATTTCAGTTTAGAGCTAATAGCTCCAACTAGTAGATGTAAATAAGACGCAATCACTATCAGTTGTATTTCTAATGTGATAAAGTTCTTGTTGAAAAGTGTATTCTGTGAAAAACGTATAAAAATATTTTTACAACGAATTGAAATTTATTTCTGGTATATCCTAGGCAATTATGAAACGATTTCCAGGAAGCAAAAAATTATTGGAAGAATTGAAAAAACTAACAAGTATAAATGAAGACTGTTCGGACACCAATTCAAGTAATAATGATTTAGACATATCTTACGTGGAAAATAAAACTGATTTTTCAGACTTTGAAGAAGCTGAAGATGAAATTGAAGTACGAGATATTGAACAAAGTGAAGATGAAGAAGATGAAAATGAAGATTCAGAAAGTGAAGATGAAATTCTTCAAAAGAGCCACAAATGCAGAAAGCGATTGGGTATTTGTTCAGATACTGAATTGGATAGCGTATTCGAAAAAAGGCAGCAGGTGGACATTGCTGCCGACAGTACTGAATGGGAAAAATTAGTGGATGTTCGTATTGGTAGATTGCCATCATATACCATATTCAAGGACTCTTCGGCTTAACTGCTTATGCAAAGCGAAACATTATGCTTGGTAATGCATTTCGGCTTCTAATTGATAATCGAATGATGAATCACATAAAAGCTTGCACTGAACTAGGGACCAGTAACAATTTACAGAAGGACTGGGAATTTACTATTGAAGAATTATATGCTTTTATAGCCATTTTGTATGCTCTTTTCTCCACAATTCTCTAGGAATCAAATAATATTGTTCTAACACATTACAAAAGTAAACCTCGTAAAAAAGTAACACTTCTTAGCTCTAAACATAAATCTGTGAAGATTGTTTCTAATCGAAAACGAGTTCCTGAGACGGTAATCGTTTTACAATGAGACTAAGTTTGGAGTAGATGTAATTGACCAAATGACCCTCAAGTATAGTGTAAAAGCAGGGTCTCGTAGATGGCCCTTGCAGATGTTTTATAATATTTTGAACTTGTCAATATCAATGCGTGGATTTAATACAGAGAAACTTGTGATGAAAATATAACTAGAAAACAATTTTTGTTTCAGTTGTCCGAAGAACTCGGTAGTGAATACAGTAGCAGCAGAAAGGAAACCACTTCCCATAAACACAAACGGAAAGCAATGGTTTGTACTCCGGAAAACTCCAAGAAAAGTTCTTGTGAACGTAAATCTTGCCAAATTCGAGTGTGCTACAAAAATAGAGCGAATTATACCTGTAATGAATGCAACAAATATGTTTGTGGTAAGTGTTCATCCAAGATAATATGTATTTGTAAAATATGTGCTTCATAGTTTTATATTCGTACATATGTATATATATAAATATATATATATATATATATATATATATATATATATATATATAATGTTTAATACTTAAAATGCAAATAGAAACTCTTTTGTTCGATTTTTTTATTGAAAATTAATGAATTATTGCATTGAATATCGTTTTTTTTTAAAAAAAAATTATATTCTGTTATTTACATAAACTAAGCTAAAAGTTACAATGACTAACATGATCAAAAATCCGTCAATTTGACGGGTGTGATAAAACTAGGTATACATTAAAATGTCGGTAGTTCTAGTATTAATTAGTTAACTATTGCTAAATATAATCGCTAACTATGTGTCAATAAGAATGTCCACCGTTTTTTGTTTTAACTTTTAATGATAGTGTTATTGTAAGTATAGGTTATAATATTGTTAAAGGATGAGTAAAAAATTAATCAAGAATTTTTTTCAGACCGAGTGAAACCATTTTTAATTAATATAGTTAAAAAAGTACGTCTCATATACTTTTGTATTAAGTGTAAAATCATGTAGGCAATTAACTCTCTACTAAATTTTAACTCGTTGTTACATTGTATCAATCATATTTTAACCGTAGTTAATTATTTCTTTAGATGGAAATCCCGCATATACTCTTCTCGTTTTTTACAGAGCATAAAAAATTCTAATTGAGTCTTGTCTAGCTTTCAGAAAAATCTAGTCTAGTTTATTGTGTTAACAAACGTTAAACATATATACCTTCACATATATCAGACATCTTATTTCTCAATCATTCATATCCATCAATCTAAATTTGCATATTTATTTTTAATATACATGTCACATATAAATTATACACAACACAAAATTAGTATTTGTTTATAGTACAAATATATTTGAAGTGAATTTAGTTACAAAACCAAAACTATTGGGTGTACAAATAAATTCGGTACCCTTTTTAATAGAAAATGATAATACATTTCAGTCCTAATAATATCTTCTGTTATTTTGTATAAGTTTTCTCTATCTGTCGGGTAATTGACGGATGCTGTGCCGAAGAAATATGGTGGCCTTGAGTCGATGAATTCTTCAATGCCTTTTCGGACCTTTTTCAATGTTTTAAAATGTTTATCACCGATATGATGCTGGATCGACCAGAAAAGGTGATACTCTAACAGGACTATATCCGATGAATACGTCGCATGAGTGAGAACCCCCAGTCCAACAAGTACATAACGTCTTTAGTCCCTTTCGCAACGTACGGCCAGACGTTGTCGTGCTGCAAAATGACTTCCCTAGTTCCCTCGACAGTGAATAGTATTATTCTGTCTTATTCGTCATTCAGAATCTTTTTTTGAACTTTGTGAGCAAGAATATACCATTATCGCATTTTCTTTCTTTGCTTGCCGGGTTAAGCTCATGTGGAATCCTAGCTTTTGAATTTTTGCCATCTGATGTACCATCTGATCAGACCATCTGAAAGGAAATTGCTAGCTGAGTAAATCCGAGTTATTGTGCTAGTTCCTGTTCAGTCTGAAAGGAATTTTCTCTTAACAGTTGATTAAGCTCCTCATCTTCAAGTTTTTTCGGTTGGTCGGAACGTTCTCGATTGGAAATATTAAAAACACCACTACAAAATCTTTTAAACAATTTTCTGTATGTCTTGTACGACACAACACTTTCCCCCAAACATAAAGAAATCATTTCGGCTCCTTAATCATTGTTTCAACCTGAATTCGAAATGTATGCAATCCCCTAATATGCTACTTTTCTGACTTTATTGTTTCATTACTGTTTTGTGAGGTTATGCTAACTACTAGGCCAAAATATATAATGTGTTTAAATATTAAGGTTCATATTTAAAAATCATAAACGTCAAGAAAATATTTCTATTTAAAACAGAGTTACGATTGATTCAATTTAAAGGCACATAATTAATTTTTGCACCTATTATATTGTTCTTATAACAATTTTCCAAATTGAAAATTTTCGTGAAAAGTAATTGTTGTTCTCAAAGAGTGAAATTTAATAAATTATTAATGAAATATATTTTTAGAGAAACATCTAGCCCTAAAAATATTTCAAATATTAATATGCGCCAGAAATTATTATGATCAGATATATTAATAAAACTTATTAAGTATGTTGTACTTTGTGATTGTAATGACAGCAAAAACTTTCCAGACACATCAATATTTTTATTTTCGTCTAGAAAAATATTACAAGTTCTTGAACGTGCGGCAATAAATGTGTTGATTCTGTCAACAAATAGAAGAAATTAAAAGTGTATGGTAGTGTACGAGTATATTCCTAGCATATAAATCAATATGCAATAACTTTTAAGTGATAGAATACACCCACGTTTTCTACATCCACTTGACACTCGACGTGTGTACGCTATCCGTTAAAGTAAACAGCAGTAAAATCTCCATCTCGAAATTCTCACATATTATAGCGAAAGAAGGTACACGCTTGTTAGAAATTCAAAGTGTTTCTTTGAAATATACAAATAAAAAAATATTCTCAAATAACATTTACGTATGAACACACACACACGCACATATTATATATATATATATATATATATAAACATACGTAGTTTTTCCTTGTGTTAAATAATCAGTGCAGTGTTTTGTCCTCCGTTTCTATCTTTCAGTTGAAATGAAACCTGAATTATATATATATATATATATATATATATTAATTTTGTTTAGTTGACGTTTTTTTAATGCTCTGAATTTCTTTCATTTCTATCTAAATTAACTATTAGTAATGACGAGTAACACATTTTAATTATTTTATCAGGTCAATGAGGATAGAAGAGATTCATGTTTACTAGCTTATATGTGTTAATTAATCCGTCCGAGACACATTACATACCAGGTGTGTAATGCAGTATTTAGCCAAAAATATAAATATCACACCGTGTGTGTCATGATCATGAATTCATATTATCAGTTTGTATCAGTTTGTAGTAAAGAACTAGCAGTTGAGATAAAGTTATTTTTAAATAAAGTAAAAATTGAGTGTATGTAAAAAATAAAATTTGTATTGATGAGTAATTCACAAAAAAAAACAGTCAGGACTACAAAAACGATGACGATGAAATTTATGATTTTTTTTTCAAAGTAATAGAAGAAATATTGATAAATGATTATAGAGGGATAATGATAGTAATATGGAATTTGAGGACAATATATATATATATATATATATATATATATATATATATATATATATATTCCAGATTCATGTCCAGAAATCCGGAGAGAACTGATGGAAAATGCCTTAGAAAGAGATTTGATATTGTGAAGCTGAAAATGGGCACCACTTACGTGATGTCATTTTTCATGTGTAATCAGGAAAAAATTCCACCTTTATACTACATCCAGGAGATAAAGAAAGATGAAAATGTTACAAAACACCAAATTAAAGTACGATTTGTGCGTTATTCACCGTATTCACATTATTTAGCTTAGTCTGGTTTCGATTTATTCCAAAATCTTAACAACAGTCTTGCTGTTAAGCAAATTCCTTCAAATGATTAACTAAAAGCATTAGTAGACGGCTGTTTGAAAGACTTTAAGTAATCGAATGTTGTATAGCTTAGTGATTTAATCAAAATGTATCTAACAATTTTATCTATTGAACAATTGATTGTTGTTAATTTATCTTAATATAATCACTTACATTTGTAATGGTTTGATAAGAAATTTTTTAATTAAGATAATTTGTTCTACTCAGTACTGTTAATGTAATAAATTTGTTTTATTAATTTTATGTTTTGTTGAAATACGAGGGTCGTTTGATAAGTATGGTAAAAAAGAATGTAAAACACCGTTTATAGAAAAAATTAATTTTATTTCTCAAAATAGTCTCCAGTGAAAGATATATACTTGATCCAGTGAGTTTTCAACTTTTTTACCCCTTTGGAAAAGTAGATTTTCTCAAATCCTGCAAAATATGCATTGACGGCGGTAATGACATCCTTATTCGGCGAGAATTTCTTCCCTCCGAGACAAATTTTCAAGTTTGAGAAGAGAAAGTAGTCGTACGGGGCAAAGATCGGAGAATAGGGTGGATGAGGAATCAAGTCGAAGCATAATCGCGCGATTTTGCCATTGCGACGGTTGATTATTGGGACGGCGGTTTGTCCTCGTGAAGGAATAATATTTTGTACAATAATTTTGCCCATTTTTGTTTCAGCTCTTTTTCAAACGATACAGTAATGTTACATAATAGGCTCCTGTTATCGTTTTTCCCTTCGTTAAGTAGTCGATTAGTATGATTCCTTAAGAATCCCAAAAAACAGTGGCCATCACCTTCCCAGCCAACAAAACTGTTCTCAGCGCTCTTTCAACAGTCATTGTCCATTGCGTTGACTGCTGCTTCAACTCTGGTGTGTAGTTGAAGATCCATGTTTCATCCACGGTGACGAATCAATACAAAATGGCCTTCTCGTTTTTTCCATTTTTGGGGTAACTGTTAAAATTTTGGTTTCAAATATCTGTAGAACATGAACAACGCTTGATAACCATGACGTTACCAAATGAATTGTAGTGCCATTTCATATAGATGTACTAAACTTATCAAACTACTCTCGTATACTGTTTGGGATTTAGGAGACTACTTTTGGATTTTTCATATTAAACATTTTTGTTCTGCATAAGTCACGTCTTGTATTAATATGAAACGAAAAATTTACTTCCTAAATTAACAATGAAAGTTTACTAATTAAATTCTTGAATAAAAACATAATCGATTTGTGAGTAATGAATACAATAAAAGTTCTATTCAGTTCTGAATACAACTATTTAACATTACAAAAAGTAAGATAAAGTCTTTAAGTAAATAAACGTTAGTGTGAAATTAAATAAATGACTAAAGAGGTACACTAATTCATTAAAAATTAAAGCTTAATCAAAATATATATGTATATAAACATTTTTTTTACAATTCTTAAAAAATGAAAAGTTAATAATATAACAATGTCGAATTTGAACGATAATAAAGTTCTAAACACATAAATAGTAATACATTCTTGCAATTGCATTAAACTAAAGTTTTAATCAACGATACACGTTATTCTATATATAGATGTGTATATATAATTACATACAAAAAGAAATCCAAATTACCAAAGTGTGAACATGCAGACTACACATATAAATGAGTAAAAAAATATACAAGTGCATACAAAAACGCATACACTCGTATAAAAATGTGCGTGTGTGTGTTCGTGAAGAGAAAAGAACACAGCATCACTACATTCTTAGTTTAGGAACATGTGCACAACGTGTCAGACTAAACAAAATGTCGGAAATCGTAAGAATGTTGCAGTGTGTAAAACAATTCAAAAACAAAAGCTCTGTATAGGCAGGCGGTGAGGGTTACGGAGACGTTGGCAGATGACGCGACGTCGGTGCAACGTGTGGGATTCAATTATAAATAACACGAAATCAGATATCGCGACATCGCGCTGCCGACTAAAATGCAATTACTTTTTTATGTTTGCCAATTTTGTTCTCAATACGATACCTGCAATCTTGTTGGAATCACTTCTTATAAAAATTAATGACTATTTATCTTTTAATTAAATAGTTATATATATATATATATATATATATATGTATAT
>CM068314.1:51849804-51979804 GCA_034766995.1 Acanthacorydalis orientalis
GCCTTGCTATGAAAGAATATAACTTGTGTTTTTAAATTAATTCTGTTTATCAATATGATCCCCCTGAAATTTAATACGCTTCATACAGCGATGCTCTAGTAGTTTTGTGCCGTCCTGGAAATCAATTTCTTGGTGATTCTCAAAATAGCAATTCATTGTTTCTATCGATTCTTCATCTGATTAACATCGTCTACCATCATGGATTTTTTTAAGTTTTTGGTACAGATGGAAATATGAGAAGAGAATAAGCTGGATGGAGCAGCAAGTAATAGTTAAATTCAGCAAGCATTTCCATGGATATAATATTTACGAGGTCAGACAATTAAGTAATGCGACAAATTCAAAAATCGAGTATATTTAAATATTAAGGTACATCGCTGCGATCCCCTTCAAAGTAGTCCCCTCCCGCATCTATACACTTATTTCAGCGAGTTTTCCAGTTTTCGTAACAATTCTGGAACACTTCTTGTGAGACCTCTCCGAGTACCCTCGTCACAGATTCTTGGATATCATCAACGGAGTCAAAATGTAGGCCTTTGACGAATTTTTTCATATGGGGGAATAGGAAAAAGTCGCAGGGTGACATGTCCGGTGAATAGGGCGGTTGTGGTAACGTTGCGATGCTTTTAGACGCCAAAAACTGAGAGACACTGAACGCACTGTGACAGGGAGCATTGTCGTGATGCAGAACCCAAGTCTTCGCGATCTCTGGACGCACTCTGAGCCACCTTTTTCGTAATTTTTCGAGCACATTGCGGTAGAATACTTGATTTACGGTTTGTACAGGTGGTACGAACTCTTTGTGAACCACCCCTTTGCTGTCGAAGAAGCAAATCAACATGGTTTTCACTTTAAAATCGCCTTTTTTAAAATGGCCTTTTTTAAAATCGGCATGCCACCGAAGCACCTGACTACGACTCAGGGCATCACTAACATACACTTTAAGCACTTTTTCATAAGTTTCTGTCGCGGTTTCGCCGAGTTTTGCACAAAATTTTATCGCGCACCGTTGCTCTAAATTTCTCTGTTCCATTTTCGTGACATGCACTACTCGCGCGTTGTTACAAAACACTTAACAGCTGGCGAAGAAATGATCGTACGAGAGTGGTGAAGGTCTCAATCGAGAGAGTAGGGATCTGCTATTCCGGTGGCGGAGTTACAGGTTCGCAGTGTTACCACAGGCCGAGAAAAAAAATCGGTCGCATTACTTAATTGTCTGACCTCGTATATGGGGTTGTGCGTTGACCTGCTGCAAAATGGTTTTTTTCTTCGATAAACCTAGTCTTTCCTCACGAATTGTTTCATCGATTTGATCCAAAACTTTAGCATAATACTCGTCCGTTATCTTTTGACCCTATGAAAGGTAATCAGTAAGCAGGATCCCTTTAACATCCCAAAAATTTGAAGCCGTAATTTTTCCAGCGGATGAAACTGATTTTGCTTTTTTTGGTGACGCATAATCACTATGGTTTCATTGCTTTGATTGTTTTTTTAACCCTAGAGTGTAATGGTGAATGTATAGTCTTATCTGTAATCATAAATTCTGGATAAAGTCAGTCGCATCCCTCTTAAATCGATTCAAACAGTCTTGGAAAATTTGTACTCGAATGCAGTTATGATCAGTTGGCAGCAAACGCGTCACCATACTGATAGCTTTTTCATACCAAACTCTTCAGTTAGGATGTGATACATGCGTTCATCTAAAACACCCACAACCTTAGTAATTTCAGACACCTTCAATCACAGATCGTATAAGAAAATATCGTGCACTTTGTGGATGATTTCTTCTGTCGTTGCAGTTTTCGGACGTTCACTACCCGGGTTAATATCTAAGGTTGCACGGCCACATTTAAATTAAGCTGCCCACTTCTTTACAGTTATATACAAAGGTCCACTATCACCCATAACATTTTTCATCTCATTAATGATGTCTGTTGGCGTTAAGCCTTCTTTGAGAAAAAAGAATTATGACCGCACGATATTCAACATTATCCATTTCAACAACGGCACAAAAAGAGCTTTATTTAAACTGATATTTGCAATAAACTGCTTCACAAATTAATTATCGACATTGAAGTTATGTACAAGATAGATATCACTTTGTAATGCGTCTCAAATATTTAAAATATTACCATCACTTACATGTTAGGCCACGAAATTTTCAAATCATCCTCATATATATTAATCTCCATAGAAAAACAAAACATTGATATATGAAACACACCCTCGATACTTAAAACACACCATTGCGAGTAGCCAAAAATTAATTAAGCGTGTTTAAAAAGATTTACTTTCTTAATTACATTTCGTTGTTATACGTGCAATAACATTCTAGCTCTGAGGCTCAATTCATTTTCAAAGATGAATTATTCGTTCATCCCAGACACAAAAAAATTCTGTACCTTTGTGATTTGAGAATGATTATATCGTCATCTAAATGTGTATACCACAGTAAAGAAAGATGAATAATTATTTAATAAATAATTTTGATCAGAAAAAAATGTTTATATCAGGTTGGTAGGAAAATAATTGCGGTTTTTGTGTTCTGAATTCTAACCTTAACTTTTTTCAATGAAAATGTCATCTCATCGTGTTTATGTTAATATCATTTGAAAGTGATTTTTTCGGTCTTTATTTTGGTAACATTGACTTAGGTTTTATCATTACTTTTTCTTTAAATTGTAATATTGAATTAAAGATAAAAAAGAAGCAAATAACAACCATTTTTGATGAGTTCAAAACGGGTGATAAAGCAACAGAAACTGCTGATAAATTAAACGAGGCTTTTGGTGTGTCTACTATTAAGGAACGTACGAAGAAATGGTGATTTCATAAATTTCGTGCTGAGGATAAGAGCCTTAAAGATCGTGGGCGTCCTTTTTCAGTTCATAATGATCAACTGAAGGCATTAGTTGAATCAGAATCACAGAAAACAATTTGAGAACTTGCACGACAGTTAGCCGTTAATCATCCAACAATTGTGGATCACGTGAAACAGTTAGGAAAATCAAATGTGTAAGAATTTAAAGGTCATAAACAGCAATTATTTTTATGCCAACCTAATAGTTTGTGAGATAAATAAAAAACTCATTTTCAAACCGATTTCTCATTAATTCAGTAAACATCACGCTGATTAGATATCAACCAATTTATATTATTTATATCATCATCATCATCATCTTCAGCCCCTGTTAATCCACTGCTGGATAAAGGCCTCTTCCATGATTTTCCATTTTGTTCGATTCAGTGCCTCTCTTTTCCATAGATTTCCAAGAAAGTTTTTAATATCCTTATCCCATCTGTTCATTGGTCTCTTTCTCGGTCTTTTCATATTCCTTGGTTCCCAATCAATAATTTATTTTGTCCATCGGTAGTCTTCTCTTCTTGCGATATGTCCTGCCCATTTCCATTTCAGACTCTTTACTCTTCTTATTATATCTGTGACTCCTGTTTGTTTTCCTGTTTGTTTATATATATATATATATATATATAAATTGATAGTTGCAACAAACTACTTCACATATTAATTATAGACTTTGAGGTTATGTATCAGAGAGATATCACTTTGTAAGGCGACACAAATATTTAAAATATTAACGCCACTAATATGTTTAGTCGCGAACTTTTCAACTCACCCTCGTATATAAATTCGATTTCATTTCAAGTGAGTGGCATTACTGCTGTGTTTTATTTCTTTCACGATTACATAACACATACTATGCGCGCGCACACTCACACACACACACATACATATATATGTTTGTGTGTGTATCTATATATATATATATATATATATGTGTGTATTTATATATATATATATATATATGTGTGTGTATATATATATATATATATATATATACATATATGTGTATATATATATATATATATGTACATATAAAAAATATTATTATTTAGTAGTGTACAGTTTTTTCAATAATTTTGATTTATATAAAACGGATTTTTTGTCCACTTTGAAGACCTTATTTATTAAAATGTTGATAAATGAAAATTAAGCATTTCTTGAAAAATATTTACAGACAGTGTTTCAAAACATGCGTATGCATCACAATACGCTAAATTATTTTTGAAACACTTCGCTGAACTTTATATAATTTCATTTCTTGGAGAAAGAGAAATAATTCATAGGACATGAATCAACGAAATACGCTGAAATTTTATATTTTCGGTATAAATCCTTTACTTTACTGAATATAATTATTTATATTGTGCGAAAATATATTGTCGTCTCAATTAAAATAGAACAAGAAATATCTTGTCAACGATGCAATATTTATTTACACACTGGTTAAATTTAATGTAAAATAAGACGATTGGAACTTCAAAGCAAATTAAATTTACTTTTCACTTGATGATCATTAACATTTTTGTTTGAAAACATTTATATACTAAGTATGTTAATTAACATTGTTTGTAAATGTTTTGTTTCATATGTATATATATATATATACGAAAAATAGGTAAAAGTACAGTGTATGATCGAATAAAAAAATTATTGAGTTAAAATCCACTTTGAAATTAATCCATTTCAAATTTTCTCTCCTCCTCTCAACGCTATTGACATTTTTCAAAACAGTATTGGAAGCCCTTCTACGTGAGTATCTTTAATTGAGTTGTAATGGTTGGTTTGATTTTCGGAATTGTCTGAAAACTCTTCATTAACATTTTCACTTTGAAAAAAAGTCAGATGTCGTACAGAACCAAATCTAGTGAATATGATAGATAAGGACACATCGTAATTTTTTATTCGCCAAAAATTGTGTAATTAGAAGTAATTTTTGACAAAGAGACTTGTCATAATAAAGGATAGAACTGCTTTCCCATTTCTGTAGTCTTTTTCTGCGCATTTCGTTTTATAAATGTTTTAATAAACTGTTGTGCTTTTAGGAATAAACTCTGCCCACACAACTCCTTTTAGACAGAAAAAACCATTATCTCCTCAATGTTGAGTCTCGATTAGTAAATTTTTTCGTACTGGGTGAACTGGGGGATATCCAACGAGGACTCAGAACCTTGATCAGGATTATAACCGCATACCCAAGACTCATCTCCAGTGATCACACTTCTCAAAAAGTTCGAATAAAATGAAGCTCGATTACGCAACTCTAACGAAATTGACAAACTCTTCTTCTTTAGTTCAGGAGTCAAAACGTGTAGAACGAATTTTTCGCTCACTCTCTTCATATTCAAATTTGTCATCAAAATATTTGAAGCGTATCATAAGAGATATTCATGTCCTCAGAAATGTCTCACTTATTTGATTGAACCATGTCATTGACTTTTTCAGCGTTTTTGTCTGTTTTTGATGTTGAAGGGCGTTCCGATTGTTCATCAACCGACTCCCAACCATTACAAAATCGTTGAAACCATTTATAAACCATCTTAAGAACCCCTGCAGCAATTCTATAAACTAACATTTAGTGAATTTCTTTGGTATTTTTCTGAAGTTTGCCACGAAATTTACTATTTACGGGTTTGTATGATACATTTTTATGACAAGATTGAAAATCCTGTCTTCACAAAATCGTACTTCAATACTATATGACTGAACCGAACAAATTGAAACTTGTTACATATTGTTAGGAAGGTTCAAAGATTAAATTACAATATGGCAGTTCTGACTGTTTCTACTAGGCGGCACTCTGTGGTGTCATTTGTGGCGACTTCAACATCCTCGGCAACGACACAAACTACAATAAACCCGATTACAGGTAACAATACTCTCAAAACTTCACTAATTGTTTAAAAAAGAATGTTTTCAACGGAGTCAAAAAGAGACTACAATAACTGTTAGACCATGAACTATATTAATGTGTTAAATTATTGCATTACATTATTATTGTATTAAACTTGTATTGTAAACATAATAATGGAGTCAGAAAAGCCGGTTGTAGTATTTGTAAATTATTAACTGTGTTTTAGTGAAAAAAGGCTAAAATTCGTTCTAATTTTTGATCCTTCTTGTATATATATATATATATATATATATATATATATTTATGTAAAAGTTGGATTAATATCCTTTCGTATAATTTTTTAAATATATTTATAATTTGTTAAAATATTTTTTGGAATTTATAGTTTTTTTTTATTAAAGAAATATCGAACAATCTTATTACAATTGCACCAATAACCTAAGATTTTATTCCTCGAGTTCACCAAGAGGGAAATCAATCTAGAATTGTATTGTTTGACTAAGTTTTTAAACATCAATAAACAATATTGTATAGATATTACACTATATATATATATATATATATATATATATATATATATATATATATATATATATATTGCATACTATAATACCATAATCATAAACTTAAACCGGAACCATTTAAAAAACCTGCTAATAATGTGTAATTAAATTTTATTAATATTTAATCAATTTCTATTAACTATTTCTTAGTTCAAGTAATCAGCCAATATTGTAAATATTTTAAGACAACATATTTTCAAATATTCATACAATTATAACTTCAGAGGACATTCTTATTCAGCAACGCTTGTTTTATAATGCATTATAATCTACATTCCACATTTCATTTATAGTTTTGCAAGTGCACTAAATTCTGAGGTTTGATTAATCACTTCAGTATAAATTACGCTCAATTACATACGAGTCTATTATTTCTAATCCAACTTCAATAAATTAAATTATAATTGCACATAAAACACGTCTTCTTTCGTCACTTCGTTCACAACAAACAAGTTCAATTGAAAATAGAATCATCCTTAATTCTGCACTTAAATTTAAACGAGTTTGAAACGAATGAAATGTATAAAAAGAAAATAAATAAAAAAAAACGTACTTCATACCGGTCTTGACTGAGCGTATGTTGTGATCTAAAACAGAATTTATTTATAAATACATCAGACAAACATGTACGCGTGCATTCGTAAATGCATTGTCTTCAATGCATTTTTGCAGATGTACACAATTAACTGTGCTGCAGTTCATTCTTAGTTTTTCAATTTTATTGGGTATAAAACATTTTTCTTTATCTTCGCATTCTGAGGACGTTGGAATCGTCGTCAAAAATCAGAAACAATCAGTCATTAATAGTCAGTTATTAAACATTTTAATTGGAAAAATGTGCTTTGTAGTTACATAAATTTATTTATGAAAGAAAAAACATTGTTTTTATTTTGAACTAAAAACATTTTTTCTTTCCATAAATAACTTAACGCGGATTAAAAAATTAGAAAAATCTCTAGTGAACTTGTATTTTTATTAATTAAATACATTAAAAAATCTTATTTCTATACTTTTTTTTATAAAAATACCCTTATATTTTAAGAACTCAGTATATTCCAATGGATCTGACTGTGGAATATTCCATCAGAATGTATCATCTGATCCTGGTTGTGGGATAGTAATTGGGGAGGTTGGATAGAGCAGTGTTTTTCAACTTTTTTTCCGACCGTGACGCCCTTCCGACCTTGTTTTCTTCCTGTGGCCACCCTATCCAACTGGTAGAAAAGCAGCTTTTTTGTTTGTGAATAGAACATGTTTTATTATAATTTTATAATTTATATAAAAAACCATAATTAAATAAAAATTTATACTTTAAGTATTTCTCGATCAATGTGACTCTTATGCTAACTGATCAGAAACATTTTTTTTATATCCGGTTCAATTACTGTGAGAGATAGCCGAAAAATTTTCCGTCCAGTAAAGATGATTCCGCGTTAGGCTGAATAAATAATTCACACGACTGAATCTTGATTCTACCAAATACAAAGTAGGAAATGTTATGGAAAACAATTTTGCTTTATTCCAAAGCTGTGAATTTTTTTTATAAATTGGTCTTTTGATCCAAAAATAGTGTTATTTTTAACTGAAAGTTATTTTGGTTGCTATGTTGCTCTGTAGCTCTATGAGCGCTTCTTAAATTCTATTGATGGTCACTTCTCTGTTCATTTCACTTTTTTTTCTTCACTTCTCCCTTTTATTTTTCTTTTCTCGGTCACGTCTCTATTTTATTCATTTCTTACTTCTCTCTGTGGATCCCTAATCTTGTGTTGTGCCCATCTTTTACGTGTTTCTCATTTGTGGCCCCTTTGGAATATTTTAGGGTCCATAAAGCTCCAGGTTGAGAACCTCTGGTCTAGATTATAATTAAACTTTTGTGAACTGTCAACCTTACGCTGTCGCGGTCAACTTGATAAAAGTGTTAAATTCCGTTTTATTTTATAATCTCGTTTTTTGTTATAACTACAAAAGAAATGTAAAAATCATTTTATATGGAATTTAATTCTCTACAACTTTAGTTCTGACACTTTTTTCGTGCGATGATTATTTTTTTATTTATTGCAAAAAAACGGTAAAAGATTTTTTTTGATATTTTTCTCGTTTTTTGTTTGTTTGACGACAAAGATAAGCATTAACAAAGTTGTAGAGTATGAAAAACTCTGCAACATTCATATTAATGTTTTTTTTGTGTGATAGATATTTATCGTTTACACCGCTGCCAAAGACCGTGTGTGCCGCATACACGGTACACGCGGCCTTCATAAGCGGTGTAATACAAATTTTTATCGTACAAAAAGAGTTTAATATGAAATTTGTAGATTTTTTCATGCTCTACAACTTTCTTATACGATATATTTAACATCATACAAACGAAAAAGGAGCAAAATTCCAAAAAAAATACCATTTTTTTTTAAATAAATAAAAAAATATTCATCGTACGAAAGAAGTATGAGAATCAAAAATGTAGAGAATTAAATTCTCTATAAAATAAGTTTTTAATTTGTCTTTTAGCTACAACAAAAAGTGAGATATTTTTTTTAAAAAAAAGAAATTTATTTCTTTTTTCACGCTGGTCGCGAGAGCGTAAAACTGACAGTTCACAAAAGTGTAATTATACTCCAGTCAACCCCCCTCCTTCCACACACATACATAGCCTGTATCATATGATCCATTTTGATGTAAAGATAGGCCCGAATTTTAGCCACATCCACTAAACTAATAAAATTATAGTTGTATATGACTATAAGACGACACTGGTATACATTTTATGTAATAATTTATAAAGCATGTATATTTAATTTAAATAAAATGATTATAACGTTCAATGATAGATTAATTGTTATCATTAAAATGTAAAACAGGTGGTGTGATATAAACGAACAAAAATGAAAAGATTTCTTTATGAAATTCCCTTCCATAACCAAATAGATTAGAGAATTTCTTTTCTTTTTGTTCTTAAAGTCATAATACGAGTACTTTCTACAATCTATTCTGTCTATTGACATCATCAGGTAGATTATGTACTCTATTTAACATAGAATAGATAGAAATACCGCACGTAGATCTATCGTACGTAGAATACATAATCTATCTAAAGATATCAAGAGACAAAACCGGTTGTAGAAAATATTCAAATAATGACCTCAAGAAGAAGAAACACAATTTCAATTCTTGATACAAAGGTATGAAACAAATTATATAAATAGATTACAGAACTGTTTGGTGTCTCAGCGTGTTTTCTTATGCTCGACTCAAATAAATAGTGATTGTGTTATGTCCGTTTGTGTCAGGCGTGTTTTATCGTTCTTGCTAGAAATTATGTGACAGGACGTTTGATCAAAAAGTACCCAGACTGGCGACATGAAACTTTATTTATATATTTTCATGTATATTTATTTATATGTACATTTTATTTAAATATTATTATTATATTAAGTTGGTAGAAAAATAATTGCGGTTTATGATATTCAAATTCATATACATTTTTCTATCCTAGCTGATTTAATTGGTCGAGAATTGTTGAATGTGTGACTCGTTAGTATTGTGTAAGCTTTTAAATTGTTGTGCGTATTTATGATTCAACTAACGCCTTCAGTTGGTCGTTATGAACTGGAAAAGGATGCCTATGACCTACTTTATCTTCAAGAATTTTGTCTCCAGCACGAACTCTTTGGAGTCACCATTGCACTGTACATTCCTTAACAGTACCCACACCAAAAGCACCGTTTAGTTCAAAAGAAATTTCTGCTGCTTTACCATCCATTTTTACTCATACAAAAATTGCTTTTATTTGTTTCTTTTCAATCTTTAATTCAGTAGTTCAATTTGAAGCAAAACTAATAATGGAACCAAAGTCGATGTATTCAAAATACAGACCGAAAAATGCCCTTTAAAATGATATTAACATGAACACGATGAAATGACACTTTCAAAAAAACGCTTTTATTTTCGTACCAACTAATACATTAAAATTTTATACTATCGATTCCTTAAATTTTATTAATTGTCACTTTATCATAAATTAGCATTTAAAAGTATAATAATTTATTTTTACATACCCTTCTTATACCCTTTTATATCTTATAATTGATTACAAAATGATCACATATCCAAATAAGATAAAAATCTGAGCATAAATGTGAATAATCTCAAAATTCAGAATGAAAGTGTGATTAAAAAAATTACATTTGATCATAGAATTCGTATTAATGAAAGTCTATGATGTATCAAAAAATGATAATGTTTTTTTTATATATATATATATATATATATATATATATATATATATATATATATGTATATAATCAGCTAACCAAGGAAAACTCTGTCGTTTTTGAGTCGAGAAAAAAACACTTGTGTATTTTTACATAAAATAACTTTATTCATCAAAATATTCACCTTCGCATTGAACAACCCTTTTCCAGCGCAAAGATCATTTATATATTCAATTTTTATGAAAATTATTATTTTTGTTTTCAAAAAATGTAGACCTCCATTTTTAATTCTTCTTCATTATTAAACTGTTTACCACGCATATGATTGTCGAAAGATGAAAATAGGTGAAAATCTGATTGAGATATGTTTGTGGAATACTAGGGATGGGGAGGATCACCCACTCTAAATTCATAATTTTTGTTCTGGTCTCTACTGCACCGTGAGGTCATGCATTATTGTACAAAAATAATTTTTTTTTACAATTTACAAATATTGGCTGTTTTTGTTTTAATGCATCGTGTACTCGTTGGAGTTGTTCACTATAAATGTTTTCCGTGAGGGTTTGACCCACTCGTAAATATCCATTGGGAATAATTCCTTTTGAAGTCCACCAAACACAGACAACAAGTTTTCATGGTGTTAACATTCCTTTAGGACATTGTGGGACAGGCTCACCTAATGAAAGCTAGTGGTGAGTAGGTTTGTAGTTGAAATACATATTCAATGTTTCAACACTGGTCAAGATTTGATCCAAGAAGTGCTCCGATTTCAGTCGTGAAATAAGAGATATACTTTGTTATTAGGAGTTAATTCATGTGGTACCCGTTCACTTAATTTCCAACCATTTTCTATTTTGTGTAAATGCTTCCGTATTGTTCAATTACTTACTTTGAACAATTCTGCAAGCTGTTGACACGTTAAACTGGAATTTATTTCAATCATTGTCTCCGTCGATATTTAAATCGAACGACAGAACTTTCTTGGTTACCTGATATCAATCTAGTGAACATTGTTGTTGTATTTCTTGAATGGAATATACTTCACATTTAATAAACTAATTAATTAGTTCTGAGTTTTGTGCATTTTTTACAGGGCGGGGATCATTGTACGGAAACATTTTTTACAGGGCGGGGATCATTGTACGGAAACATTTTTTGATATAATCATATCGAAGTATGATATATAATTATCGACACATGTTTTGACACTAGTGTCCAAAAATGTGATCATAAAACATTAGTCTCTAATATTTAAACTCAACAACCAACCACTCGTAGATATCCATAGGGAATAATTCCTTTTGAAGTCCACCAAACACAGAAAAGAAGTTTTCGCGGTGTTAACATTCCTTTAGGACTTTATGGGACAGGATCACCTAATGAAAGCCAGTGGTGAGTACGTTTGTAGTTGGAATTAATAATTCATTTTTCAACACTCGTCAAGATTTGATCCAAGAATTTCTCTGATTTCAGTCGTCAAATAAGAGATATACAAATTGTAGGACGCTATATTTTGTTATTGGGAGTTAATTCGTGTGGTACCCGTTCACTTAATTTCTAACCCTTTCCTATTTTGTGTAAATGCTTTCGTATTGTTCAATCGCTTACTTTGAACCATTCTGCAGGCTGTTGACACGTTAAACAGGCTATTGACACGTTGAACATTGTCACCAATTCGTCGATATTTAAATTTGATGGTCTGCCTGATCTGGTCTCGTCTTTAATGGATTTATCCTCGGCAGAAAATTTTTTAAACCATTTCTGTGCCGTTCTTGATATAACTCTCTTTTCTTCAAACGCAGTAAAAATTTTTGTTACAATTTCTGTAGCGTTAGTCCCAAGCTTCAATTCATAAAGCAAACACGCACGTATTACACTATTTTTCACATACATTTTTTAGCGTAAGAGTTATTTTTTAAATTAAAGTTGACAGTTCGAGATTCATACAACAATTAACAGTAAAACACATGCTCATATAACTGATAAACAATTCTTGGAATTTTATCTGATAATAAGTGTTATAACAATTCTTAGTACTATTGTACATTATTACAACGACAGAACTTTCTTGGTTACCTTATATATATATATAAACACAAGTTTCTCGGCTACAATATAGTAGAGTGATTAATATTACTTATATCATTAAATGATTCTAAATGGAAATTAATTTTCAAAAAAAGTAGAAATATTCTCAGAAAATTTAATTATCTTAGAGTCGTTTTTTGAGTTATAGTCGTTCAAAAAAAACAAAAGAGATCCGATTCAATTTTAGTAAAATCATTTGTTCTGCTTTCGTTTTAAAATGCTAAGAATCTGTGTTATAAACTCAGTGAATCAGAACTTAAAAATTTGAAGGATGATGCGTAGTTAAGAAGAATATAGTATAATGTGTTACATTAACATATTTGTGAAAATAATTCTAAAATACACTCGTACATTTATGTAGTACAGACAACGGAATCTGTGTACACTGTCGTCACGCTATCCATCTGTTTTGATAGTGGTATTAATCCATCGTGTCAAGAATGTCTTTTTACGTAGTACGAATCTTCTCATGATGATATGACTAATGCACTCTGAAAATAATAAGTACGTGGATACGTTGACAGTAATTAAATATTTCAATTTTTAAATCAGCAGCTGCGTTTTTCATTCGATTAAGTCGAATGACTGTTACTGTACACTATTTACCTATTTTAGCATCGTGCGATTTTTCAAATGTCTTGCATTTATCTTAGAATGCATTGTTTTTTTTTGCGTGTGCTATTTATTTCATTACATACAATTTATTTCATTCCATTAAAATTATATATATATATATATATATATATATATATATATATATATATATATATATATATGTATATATATATATATGTATATATATATATATGTATATGTGTATATGTATATACATATATATATATATGTATATATATATGTATATATATGTATATACATATATATATATATATGTATATATTTATATATATATGTGTATATATATATATGTATATACATATATATATATACATATATATATATATATATATATACATTTATATATGTATATATATATATATATATATATATATAATATAATGGTTGAAAAGTTATATTTTCGCAAAGGAGACTGGACTTTTTAGCATGATTGAGTGTTTTTCCAATCTTGATATATTTTAACATGTTGTGTCGTCATACATGCAAGCCCTTGGACTTATTTCAAAGTGTTCTTCACGAAAAACCCTGTGAATCCTAATATCAGATCGCAGTATTTTAAATGTTTTACTGTCCTTGTCAGTTCATCTCTTCTTATTATATTTATACGTATTGTCCAATCGAGATTAGGTATTTTTACAGTACAGTTCATTCACATGTGTTCGGCATACATACATTAGCGTTTAGAATTAATGGTTGATTCGAACGCAAGTGCGCATACGGGGTGTGTTTTTAAATTATAATTTGTGTTGGGGTGCTAATGACCTTAGTTGTCGATGCGCCCTAAATCCCCAACAACTCACTCACGCCTTGAAAAGTTATGCACACGAGCTCACTGTTCTTGAATAGTTTCAGGTATTAGGAGAGAACAGAAGAAAAAATAAACTTAAGTTACGAAAGTTGAAAGATAAGTACCGCTGTTTGCCAAGAAAACACATTTTTTTGGAGCCCATTCTTTTTTATTTTTCAAAGTAATCTCCTTGTATCTCGATGCACTTAGTCCAACGTATTTCCATTTTTTTTAATCCTATCGAATAGAACGGTTTGTCCAACTTCTCAAAATGGGCACTTACAGCAGCGATCACTTCCGGATTTAATGCAAATCTTTTACTTCTGAGCCATTTATTCAAGTTTGGGAAGAAGAAAAAGTTACACGCTGCCAAATCTGGAGAATGTAGTGGATGTGGAAGCAGTTCGTAATGCAATTCATACAATTGTTGATTTGTGTGCCGGTGCATTATCATGATGGAAGAGAACTTTTGTCTTTGCCAAATGTGGACTTTTTTTGATTTCATCATTAATCTGGTCTAATAATGATGCATAATAGGCACTTGTTGTTGTTTTCTGTTCTTTAAGATAATAGGTTAGATATATTCAATGAGTAACCCATAAAACACTCGCCATAACCTTTTCAGTTGATGCAATACCTTTTTCCTCCTTTGATGCACGTTCTCCGGAAGAAATCCATGGTTTTGACAGCTTTATCTTTTCAGATGTATGGTGATAGGTCCATATTTCATCAACGATTATGTATCGACGCAAATATTCATGTTGATTACGTTTAAATATCGTTAAACAATCCTTTGAAATGTTCATTCGAATGCGTTTATGGCCGATTGTGAACAAACCCGACACTCATCTGGCGGATTTTCATATGCAAATGTTTGTGAAAGATGTTCCGTACACGATCATCTGAGATGCCTACTATCTCAACTATCTATGGCACTTCGATTCTATGATTATTTAGAACAATGTCATGGATTTTTTCAATCATCTCTTCGGTAGTCACCTTGATTGGACGACCTGGCCGTTCTTCATCACAAACACTTGTACGACCATTTTTAAATTCATTGAACCAATATCTGACGGTTGACATCGAAGGTGCGGAGTCCCTGTAAATAGCGTGTAACTTTTCTTTAATTTCTCCACACGTTTTCCCATCCAAACCTAGAAATCTAATCACTGACCGATATTAAATTTTTTCATAGTTAAAAAAGAGCAATAATTGTTTACTTTGAATGTCTTTCGAAATTAGTCTAATTTGCCTATTGTGCTCAAACTTTGACATCAGTAATTTGAAAGATTGTGCTATGAAAAACTATTGAAGTTTGTTATCAGTTCGGCCATCCTTGTCAAATACAGGTAATTATCACTCTATCCTCGTACTACGCATAACTTTTCTTAGATAAAAGTACTTTACTTGTAGTAAACGATACGTAAAGAGAGTAATTATAAAGCTGTGTAAATAGATTTTATCTTCTTCGATGGCGCTTTAGCCGAAATCGAGCCTTGATCTTTTCAATTTTCTGCATCCAGACATCCTTATCCAGTTCCTTATTCTCAACAGTTCCATTGCATCCTTTTCTACATTGTCTATTTATCTATCACAGCTTTGATTTTCTCACAGGTCTTCTACCGCCTGGTTGTTCATCCAAGAGCATTTTTGGTACTCTTAAGACTGTCATCTGCTAAGTCTGACCTTTCCATCGCAGGTTGAGCATTTTTATGAAGTCGTATAAATTTGATTCTTTGTAGACTTTTTGTAATTTGAAATTGTGGCGTGTTGTCCATATAGCTCTATTGTTTACTGACCTAAATATGCTTCTCATCATTCTTATCTTCTTTTTCTTCCAAAAATGTATCGATTCTAATAATGTTTATTTCAAATAATAAACTTATTTATTAACTGAGAAAAATGTACCTGAATTTATAGGTCATAAACCGTAAATTATTTTTAATTCTTTTTCTACCAACCCAATACATCAAATTTTTATTTGTGCTTTTATTTATTTTTTATGCAACAATTACGTATGTCAATGTTAACTCCTAAGCGTAACTTTATGTTATTGTTAAGTGTTAGGAGGTCGCCTTTAAAACCACTGTTTTTTTGTGTTTTTTGAGAATTTATTTCAATAAAAAAAAAGTGTTAACACATTACTCAAACTATATGGTCTCGAAATCTATAACTTTTCATCACTTTTTTGGTAGAAGTTGAATTCCACGAAAGAATGGTCCGTCTTTTGAGCCAATCCATTCAGCTACCCAATTTTCGACTTATTCGTAGTTATGGGTATATGTATCTTCCAAAGCGTGTTGCATCGATCGAAACAGATGATAATCGCTTGGGGTCAGGTCCGTAGAATAGGTTGGGTGCGTGAGAACCTATCATTCGAGCTTCATCAGTACTTGTTTCATGGCTATAGCAACATGAGGCCGAGCGCTGACATGCAGAAGAATACATTTTCGGTGATTTGATGCAATTGATGGTCATTTTTCCATCAAATTATCATTTAAACACTTCAATTGTTGTCGAAAAATTTCGGTGGTGATTGTTTTCTTCGTCTTCAGTAGCTCATAATACACAACACCCTCCATATCCCACCAAATAGGGAGCATTGTTTTGTGACTGTGGATGTTTTGCTTTGGTGTCGAAGTTGATGGTTGGCCAGGACCAATTCATGATTTCTTGACGACGGGTTGTCGAAATAGATGTATTTTTCATAGCCGGTCACGGTACGCAACAAAAAACTCTTTTTTATGCCTTCCAAGCAAAAAAATCGAGACGTTTAATCAAATAGCAATGGAATTTTCGGTCAATTCATGTGGCAAACATCTCTCTTCTTCCTGGATCTTTCCCACGACTTGTAAACGTCGTGAAATGATTAATTTATCGACATCGAGCTGTTGAGCTAATTCTTTTAAATATTTAAGCAAAGTTTTCTTCCAATAGAGCTTTTTTCATTTTTAAACTTTTTCGATTAACCTAGCCGTTGTTTGTCATGAACGTCACAATCACCACTTTTGAATCGTCGAAAGTAATCTCTACATACTGTTTCCGATAGAGAAAATTCACCATAAGTTTTCGAAAGCAATCTATGAGCTTCATCTGCACTTGTTTCAAATCAAATTATTGTAGAAGTTCATATCGGAAAAACAACTTATCGCCTTCCATTTTAATTTGATTATAGGAAAGCACTCGTATAAAAAAATTATAGCGTCTGATGACTGAATTTTAGTGGGAAACGTTTACACTTCAAAATGACATAAGATACATCTATCACTTCCCGCAGTATACGCATCTAGAGCCATCTACATGTGCTTTCAGGGGATTTCAACAGGGGCTTTCAATGCATCCTCCTATTACATATAACACTAGTGTAGAGTACGATCTGACATACGTATGTTTTGACTTACATAATACCAGTATTCTATGAAACGATCCACCCACGTAGTTCGAGGAGTGTCCGTACACCCATCTGCATTTCACCGACTAAAAAAATTACAGTTCATTGTTGTCTAGATTTCTGACAGGGTTAATGTGTTTATCGAGTGAAGGTATAAGTAATATATGTATTCAAAAGTTAATTTCCCAATCATTTATTTCAATTATTCTAAAAATGCATATTTATATTTATTTTCTATATAGCATACAATGTACATACAGTATATAATCATTATTTTTCTACAATAAAAATCATACTTGATCAAAAATGTAACGGTTAATAATTCGAATTATAAAACATATTGTATCAAAGGTTAATAATTATATCCAAATAAATAAAAATGTTTAAATTATAAAATAAATAATTAGTGATTTTATACCATAAACCACACAATTTTCTTATTAAAAATATCCATATTTTTAAAAATAGTGGTGTTGCAGGAACAATAGCAATGATATCGAAAATCGCATAAACGACAGTCGAAAATAATCAATAATATTTTATTGAATATTTATGACCCCAAAAAGTGTGTGTTGAAAAAATAATTTATTTATAGAAGTGTATTTGGCCCCAGTGTTACAACTGTTTTGTAAAATAATCAATTATAAGGTTTAAATTAAATTGTATTTATTAATCCATTTCATTAAACATATTTCTTACATTTTTAATTTTATCATTTAAAAATAACTCGAAAAATAACGTAGCTTGTTTAAAAATACAAATTTGAATGCCGCAGTTTCCTGATTTAGAACTGATTGAACTATTATGAGACGAGCTCGATCACAATGTTAATAGTCTTGCTTACCTCAAATTGCTCAACACCACTAAAAGATAGTGTAGGAGGAGTGAAACCAAATTTCTTTTAACACACTAGATAAATTAACAGAAAGAATGCCAAGAATATGTCAAGCTGTCATAAAAACAAAAGTAGACACTTTGATGAATCTTAAAAAAATATTTTTTAATTTTAATTTTTGTATATATTTATAATTCGACCAAAGAACTGTATTTCTTCGTGTTGAACTTGAACACCGAATGATAATAAAAATTGTATGTTAAGACCGCACTCACATTATTTTATTACTCTTACTGCAACAATTTATAAGTTTATTCTAAAATTTAAAGTATTAGATTGGTAGGAAAATATTTACGGTTATTATTTGTGTTCTAACCTTATTTTTTCCAATGAAAGTCTCATTTCATCGTGTTCATGTTAATATCATTTTAAAGTACATTTTTTGATCTGTATTTTGGTAAAATAGACTTTGATTTAATTATTAATTTTGCTTAAAATTTCACTATTGAATTAAAAATGGAAAAGAAGCCAATAAGGGTTTTTTTTAAAAAAATAGCAAGAGTTTTTACCAATAGATATATGACATACGTTCTTATGCCCAAAATATTTGCAAAAGTTTCAAACCAGTATTTATTTATTTCAAAAAATCTCTTCAAAATTATATAATAGAATCCATTTATTAATATTCAAATATACAAATATTTAATAAATTAATTTAAAATAAATAATATGTTTACACTAATAAATTATTTCATCTACCAAAATATTTTTATATATTTTTAATGAATAGTTTAATTTTATTATATTAGTAGATGTACTTGTTTCCTCTATTTAATTCGTAAAAAAAAATTATTTATTTTTACTTTAGATCGCAGTAGGATAGTAAGATATAAAGTACTGGAGATCAGAAAGTATTATGGCTCCAGTTATGTCTATTCTTTATTTTTAAAAATGTTTTATTCTATAAAAATGGTGAAAAACTGCATAAGTAGTTTCAACACAAAAATGCTCTGCTAGTAAAAAACGCTTGAGGTGTAAAAATGTATTATCAGAACAATCGTATTGAAAGTGGTTATCGTTTTCGGTCTATATTTTGGTAACATCGACTTTGGTTTTATTATTAATTTTGCTTCAAATTGAGTGATTGAATTAATCTTGCGGAAGTCGTGGCTGATCTGACTAATACAAACAAATTGTTTTATTAAATATTCTTACATAAATCCAGTGTATAGCTTAGAGGTCATGAGTTAGCTACGCATGCATTTATTACTAGTGATATTCTGCACTGTTTATACCATCAGTTTGGTTATAAGACGTGTTATGTAAATGTGTGGGATATTTGAGAGTAAATTGTATCTGAGAGATACCGTGAACTCCGATGTCAGTATTGGTTTAGTTGGTTTTTTTAAATTTATCGTTGAAAACGGCTGGGGAAATATATCGATTGGATAATCCTTCAGATGTTGAAGAGATTTAGTTACTCGAGTCCAATGATGAGAATGATAAAGTCGAATGCGGAAATGAAAGTGATTTAGAAGATGATGATTATGTGAAAGTTCGTTCAGAAGATTCGGATACCGAACAAAATATTTTTCGTGAAGAAAGTGAAGATGAATTATACAAAAATTAAGAGTATTTTCTTGGAATAGATAAAGAATCAAAACGGAGGAATAATCCAATAAGAAGACAATTTAGAAGACAGCCACAGAATATTTTATGTGAACTTCGATTAGTTCAACCAAACGCAAAAAATGCCAAGACAGAACTTGAAACTTGGAATTTCTCTATCACAGATGATATTTTAAATCTAATCTTATTAGATACAAATAAATACATCGATTTTATTTCGAACCGGTATTCAAGAGAAAGAGATACTAAACGAATAGATAAAACAGAATTGAAAGTATTTTTATTCCTCTTATATCTAGCTTGTTTACATCGCAACAATCGGTTAAATTTGCAGGATTTATGGGCTACAGATCATAGTGGGATTGAACTTTTTAGACTTTCGATGTCTGTATAGATATTGAGATTTATTCACAATTATATCAGGTTTAATGACAAACTTACCCACTTAGAAAGGCTGAAAGTTAACAAATTAGCGGTTGTGAGAGACATTTTCTCACAATTTGTAGAAAATTGTAAATTATTCTACTCTATTTGACAGAATGTAACAATAGATGAAATTTTACTTGGGTTTAGAGGAAAATTTAAGTCTAACTATTGAATATTTTAATTAATTAACGTTAAATACATTTGATTAGTTTTATTTTCTTTCATTATCCATGTGTGCGCTATTTTCTAACAAAAATTTTTGTTCTTTATATTTCTTTGTCCTATAATATTTAGATTTTAACTGAAAATAAATAACCATCATCTATAATATTTGTAGTGTTCTTTTTTCAAGTTTTATCGCCTTTCATCACATACTAGTAATGTACGAGGGTGGTCCCAGAAGTACCCGACCCAACAAAGAAAACAAAAATTTTGGAAAAAAATATATTTATTTTTCAACATAATCTCCTTTCAGCTCTATACACTTTTCCCAGCGATGTTCAATAAGTTCGATACCCTTTTTATAATAAGAACTGTCTTGCTCCTCAAAGATACCCATTAACTGCCGACATCACTTCTTCATCGTTGGGAAATCTTTGACCACTGAGCCATTTTTTCAAGTTTGGGAACAGAAAATTATCCGAGGGAGCTAAATCTGACGAATAGGGTGCATGAGGTAGCAATTCAAACTTTAATTCATTAATTTTGGCCATTGTAATAACAGATTTGTGAGCTGGTGCATTGTCTTGATGAAACAATACTTTCTTCTTAGCCAAATGCGGCCGTTTTTGCTTGATTTCTTCGCTCAAACGTTGCAATAAGTTCGCATAATACTCGCCGTTGATAGTTTTTCCTTTTTCAAGATAGCCAATGAAAATTATCCCACGCGCATCCCAAAAAACCGACGCCATGACCTTGCCTGCAGATGAAACGGTCTTCGCCTTCTTTGGAGCCGGTTCTCCCTTTTCAGTCCATTGTTTTGATTGTTCTTTTGTCTCGGGTGTGAAGTGATGGACCCATGTTTCATCCATGGTTATGAAACGGCGCAAAAATTCTGCTTTGTTGCTGTGAAACTTCGCTAAACACTCAATTGAAACATCTTCACGACACTGTTTTTGCTCGAGTGTGAGCAAACGCGGCACCCATCTTGCACACAGCTTTCTCATGTCCAAATTTTCAGATAATATGCGATGTACCGCACTTTTTGAAATGCCTACTATGTCTGCTAGCTCATGCACTTTCAGTCGACGATCATCCAGTACCGCTTTGTGGATTTTCTTCGCCATTTCTGGAGTCGTCACCTCATTTGGTCGACCACTGCGATGCTCGTCTTGGCAGCTCGTACGGCCTCGTTTAAACTCTGCTACCCAATATTTCACTGTTGTAATCGAAGGAGCAGACTCGCCCAGAGTAGAATCCAGTTCAGCTTTTATATTGGTTGGGCTGAGGCCTTTCAAATAAAAGTATTGTATAACGTAACGATGACCAATTTTCTCCATTTTCACAAATTCACTGAAAACGTTCACTATTGATGGCTGCTAAACAAAAAACTAAACAACGTGGTGTCCTCAAACTTGAAACATATGCTTTCTTGGATACACGTGACCTAACCTGAAAATTTTTCGACCTTAACCTCCGCAGGATTAAAGATGGTAAAGAAATAAGAGCCAATTTTTGCATGAGTTCAAAACGGGTGATAAAGCAGCAAAAACTTCTCGTAGGAAAATTATTACGGTTTTTGTTTTCTGAATTCTTACCTCCATTTTTTCAATGGAAGTTTCATTTTATCGTCTTCATGTAAATATAATTTTAAAGTGCATTTTTGATTGTATTTCGATAACATCTATTTTGGTTTGATTACTAATTTTTCTTCAAATTGAGTTATTGAATTAAAGATAGAAAAGAAGTAAATAAAGGCAATTGTTTCTATGAGTTCAAACGGGTGGTAAAGCAGCAGAAACTGCTCGTAAACTAAACGATACTTTTGGTGTTGGTCACTGTTAAGGAACGTACGATGCAATGGTAATTCCAAAAAAATTGTGCTAGGAACAAGAGCTTTGAAAATGAAAAAGGTCTCAGTTTTCCTTGAATTCATAACGACCAACTGAAGACGTTAGTTGAATCATAACCACGTACAACATTTCGAGAGCTCGCACAAAAGTTAGACGTTAGTCATCCAACAGTTCTGGATCACTTAAAACATCTAGAAAAATCAAAAAAAATTTGATAAATCGATGTATGAACCGTAATTATTTTTCTACCAACCAAATATTATTAGATTGTAGGAATTCGAAATACAAAATTACTATGTGATCTCTTCAGAAGGAGTACATAAACTTTTTTATTGTATATTTGGACACAATGTCAATTCTAGAATTTCTTCTCAACTAATGAAGCTCATTTTCACGAAAAATATTAAGATAAGACAAATAGGTCCTCAAATCGCTTATTAGTTTGTTGTAGACAATTTGAATTATTTATTTGATTAATTTTCGCATCTTCGTTTAATATCATAACACTCACCAATTTATAATAATATATATTTTAATAAACTTTATATATATATATATATACATATATTTATTTATATATATATATATATATATATATATATATATATGTGTGTGTGTGTGTATATAAACATAAACTTAGAATATAAATCAAGTCAATAATTATATTTTTTTTTGATTAATACTTTTTAAAAATAATCCAAGAGTAGAAAAGTGTCTCATAAAAATAATTTATGTGAATAAATATATAACGTTTTAGTTTTTTTTTAAAAAAAAGATTTCTATCAAACGTATTATATTTCTATGATTAATTGTATAAATGTATTTGAAAGAGAGATATATGGAAACAAATGTCATTATATTTTATTCTCATCGACTAACGTTTGATCCACTCGGAACACTATTAACCGTCTCATTAAGCACTATGAAAATGTTCGCATTCGAGCGAATGAACGGCAGAGGCGTTTAGCGCCTGTAAATCGAACGTGGACCGTTGCCAAATCATAAACATTTGGCATTTAAACGTCAACGGATACTAAAACTTAGATGAACACCTGTGGTGACGTGGACGAGTCAAATCATTTCGCACATCACTTGTCAACCAAACGGTGCATTTAAAGTGTCGATGATTACTTTGAAATGAATACACGTTCAAATTAAAACTGGTAGAGAGTGACATTTAAACTTGTTTCGCACTAATTGATTACGATATAAATCGATTATTTCATGTAAAACGATCAGTGTTTATATAAGAAGTATTTTAAATTGAAATGTGTTAAAAATAGTGCACGTTCATTGAGAAAAAAAGTTAATATTATATTTCCAACCGAGACGAAATAGCATGCTTCTATTCACTAAAAAATAAATCAATATCATGCTAAGAAGTCTATTTCAACTTGAAATAATCGTGATTAATCATTTGAATGAAAATATTTGTGAAAAAAAGTGTCTTTTTATTAAAAATTCTTCTTAAATGTCACAAATAAACTTTTTTTTTGTATTTGAAATCTATCAATCAATCGTAAGACCCTTTTTTGTGATTAAAAATTTTCAATAAAAAATTATTACTAATTTTTGATTATTGTTCATACGCATTTCAATGGGTGTGCTATCAGACTCATAGTATTAATTAAATATTTTTCTTTATCTTGCCGACCTGAAGATTATGACATCCGCATCGAAATGTGTATGAAAAAAATTAAAAATTGTCAACCGTTTATTGAATATATTTGATCAGAAAAATATTTTATGGTGTATATAATAAAAAAAGTGAATTAAGCCACAATATCAGAACTACACTATGAAACTTCTGAAAATTTTAGTAAAAAAAATTTAAAAATTATTTTTGGTTTAACCTTTTGATGGCAGGCATTTATGCTGACTGACTGAATGAAAACAATGGACAAAAAATTACGTAAGATGATATTAATTAGACAATGTGAAAAATCGCTCCAATTACTTAGCAAATCCATTCACTTTTTTCATTACCGATTTTCAACAAGAAAATAAATAATGTTCATGACTTGAGCTGTACCGTTATAAAGGGTAAACACCCCTGGCTACAAAATGTGCAAAAAAATTTTAATTCAAGCCACTTTGTTTAAGCGTTATTTAGTAAAATATCAAAATGTGCAAATATTAAAATCTAAAAAATTTCGGAATAATTCCGTCCACTCATTTCCTAATTGTTTTCTTAATAAAAACAATTAATTCAGGATATTGAAAATCATTTTATATATCTTATTAATCATTTTTATATAATAAAAATGTACAATTCATTTCATTAAAGTATTTTAATTACAAAATATACATTAAAACTGAACCTGTGTCCACATCGGTTTTGTTGTTCATACAATTTATACACCTAAATTTTGTATTTGTATTACGAAAACATTTGTCAGAAAACATAGAAATATTTTATTACCGATTTAAAAAAATAATGATATTACACAAAACAGTACACTTAAAACTCTAATAATGTTTCAAAATGATAACTGCCTGCTTAAAATATCGTTATCAAGATAAAACTCAGAACTCAGACAAATATTTATGACACTGGCTCCGAAATGATTGTATGCTGCACCTACCAGAAAGATATGCTATTTTTGTATAAATTTACCTATATATTAACTTGTATTTATACAATAAACCGATGGCATGCAAAAAAATGTATTTTTAAGCGTCCTGACGTCAAAGTATTAATTAATATTTCAATCGATATCAGCAAGTGATAAAGTGGTTAAACTAGACTACTAGTGATTGAAAAAGCACACAGATCTCAGAGAAAATCTAATGTATGATACCAAGCGGATAAACCATTTGAGTGTTAGAGATCATTATAATAATCTTACCGAATATTTCCATGCGGCGCGATAGCGCTTATTTAGTATGATTTCGAAAATTGTCAAGCAGCGCGGTCGCGTACCCTTAATTTAATATCGAAAAAAATACAGCACGATAACGCTTGTTTAACACATTGGCACCGGATGACGCAATTTCATGTCATCCGTGTCTTTCACTTGGCGCCGGGTGACGCGAAAATGCGTCATTGAGATTTTCATGTATAATAAATTAAAAAAAATATATAAATTGGTCAAGTTCTCTGCATAAATACCAAAATAGAAGTTTCAATAATTGTAATAAATGTATATATATTTTCAACTTTTTTTATCACTTGATTATTGATACTGCAGCTTGTATACGAGGTCAGACAATTAAGTAATGCGACAAAATTCAAAAATCGAGTATATTTAAAAATTAAGGTACATCGCTACGATCCCCTTCAAAGTAGTCCCCTCCCGCATCTATACACTTATTCCCGCGAGTTTTCCAGTTTTCGTAACAATTCTGGAACACTTCTTGTGGGACCTCTCCGAGTACCCTCGTCACAGATTCTTTGATATCTTCAACGGAGTCAAAATGTCGACCTTTGACGAATTTTTTCATATGGGGGAATAGGAAAAAGTCACAGGGTGACATGTCCGGTGAATAGGGCGGTTCTGGTAACGTTGCGATGCCTTTAGACGCCAAAAACTGAGAGACACTGAACGCACTGTGACAGGGAGCATTGTCGTGATGCAGAACCCAAGTCTTCGCGATCTCTGGACGCACTCTGAGCACCCTTTTTCGTAATTTTTCGAGCACATTGCGGTAGAATACTTGATTTACGGTTTGTCCAAGTGGTACGCACTCTTTGTGAACCACCCCTTTGCTGTCGAAGAAGCAAATCAACATGGTTTTCACTTTAAAATCGCCTTTTTTAAAATGGCCTTTTTAAAATCGGCATGCCACCGAAGCACCTGCCTACGACTCAGGGCATCACTACCATACACTTTAAGCACTTTTTCATAAGTTTCTGTCGCGGTTTCGCCGAGTTTTGCACAAAATTTTATCGCGCACCGTTGCTCTAAATTTCTCTGTTCCATTTTCGTGACATGCACTACTCGCGCGTTGTTACAAAACACTAAACAGCTGGCGAAGAAATAATCGTACGAGGGTGGTCAAGGTCTCAATCGAGAGAGTAGGGATCTGCTATTACGGTGGCGGAGTTACAAGTTCGCAGTGTTACCACAGGCCGAGAAAAAAAATCGGTTGCATTACTTAATTGTCTGACCTCGTATACATTAGAGCGATTGGTACAAATTTGACGCTTGGTCCTTTTCTTCTGAATGCAGTCAGAGACGGCAGATATCTCTATCTTTGTCATAATCAAATAATCCCAGTGCATTTCATACGATAATCGTACAAACAAGAAAATCATACAAAGAAGAAATACTAACTATGACATGTTACTGTAAAAATTAAATATTTTTTTTTATTTTTAACAAAAGTTGAAAACCTCTGATAATTGCATTTTGAAAAGTGTAGATTATGATGCGATGAATTAATTCACTACATACCTCAAAATTTCCCTGAAAAATATTATTTATTTTAAAAGCTATAGCAGTTTTTTTCTAACGTAACGCGATTGAAACAAAACACGCGAAATCTTCCCGTCGCCAGGTAATGTGCGGCTCCAAACGTCCCGGCGTCAATGTGTCAATATGATCCTGACAAATGCCAATCGGTGCGATCGCACTTCTAACTAGCGACGCGAATTTTGTTTTTTTATATCGACTTGTGGGTTTTTTAAAAAACTACAAACCGCTCGAGAGGACTCGTTCTGAACTGATCGGTTTCAAGATCAGTTACTGACTGGTTTATTGTTAAATTCTTACGGTATTTATAACAATGCTAGCTTTATATAAAAAGGATATGATTATAATTTAATTACATTAATGAAAAAATCCTGTGATGATTTGTTTATCTTAATTGGTAGTTTCTACATTATTTATAATATTGTTTACAATAACATTCTTATAGTCTAGACATGATATGGTTTGTGATGGAAAAATACAGATTTATCTATTCTATGAGAAATCTTAATTAAATGATTATAGTATAGGGTTATCTGACATATAATTCGCGCTGCAACAGAATCCCGAGCTCACCATTAATTTAGCACCGTGACTTGATCTATTGGCACTTTTCAGTATAATTTATGAATAGCGCGATTGCGCTCCGTGATACTAAAACGGTTAATATTCAGATTTTTTTATAATTTTTAAATGTCACCTACAATTTTATCAATATAATTTAAGTAATTTACAGATATATGAAAAGGAAACAATCAATGTCAGCCAAATGAAGACTTAATGGAAATTAAAATTTTAGTAGCCATTATTATTAATTAGTTAAAATTTTATTGTTTTTTTTTTTTATATAAACACATAGTAATTGGAAAAGAAAACACCTTTAATAGCTTTTAGTATTTTATCAAAGTTTTAATATAACATGTGGAACGTTATTTGAAATAATGAAGATTATATTGATAAACATTAAATAAATCTTTTTAAGGTCTTATTTGCACGAGCGTTAAAAAAAACGCATCAACGCGCGATTTTTTTCATCTTTTCAATGAAACATGTGAAAGACAGTGTTACTCTTTACATGCCGGCGTTTATTTAACGCGCGGTAAAAAATATAGATCTTGATCCATTTCTAACGCCGAGTGTTTTTCGTTGAAGTAAATAGAACATATGGAAGGCTATTTTCATTCGTATAGGCGTTTAAAAAGCAATGGATGACGCCGAATTTGTCAGTCAGTCTTGCTTGCACGTTGATACTGATTACAAGTACAACAGATAATGGTAGATAGCATTTACGAAAATGGCGGTATTTGATACTGAACGTTTTATTTTGGAGGTGGATTCGAGATATCTGTTATATAACCAAGGTTTAACAAATTATTCGAACGGAATTTTGAAGGACACGTAGATGGGAGTCGCTTCAAAAATAATCCCAAATTGGGAAAATATCGTAGAAAACAATTCTCAATATTTCATTAAATGTTTCAATTTTCATACTGGAGTAGCTGAAAAACATCCGGATACAACTTTTAATCTTCATTAATAGCAAAAAACTGTCCTGTCAAGTATCGTTGATCATTCAGAGGATGCACACATAAGTTTTTCATTTTTTTTCGCCTCCTTAAAATACATACAGCTATTGCCAACAACTCTTCTGAATTCATGCGTCCGAAGATGATGAAAAGGAGTGATTTTTAGACGCTCATATGAACAATATATTTGCGAGCGTTTAAAAAGTGCTAACTCTCTATGAACGCAACGTTTTTTTAACGTTCGTGCGAATAAGGCCTTACAATTAGTCTCGGTCTTGTTGAATCACTCTCGTGGTATTCTTCTTACGACTGGTTTTCAATCTTGAGATATTTTTTATAATTTTTATATACTCGAAAATATAGCGATTATCAGAAAATGATAGATGAAACCAAAACCGGTCATAGCAGAATTTTATACCAATGAATAATTATAATGGATACTTACTCTTCTTAGACGCTCATATGAACAATATATTTGCGAGCGTTTTAAAAACGCTAACTCTAACTCTGAACGCAACGTTTTTTTAACGTTCGTGCGAATAAGGCTTTACTCCCATTTTTTGTATCTCAAGTCAGAAATTTTCGACTATACTTCATAAAATAGTAATTTATTAAATAAATATTTTATTCAATTTCAACGCCTATGTGCTTCAAATTGATATATTGAATCAAATTTACAATATATATATATATATATATATAAAAATGTATGTGTGTGTTGTGTATGCATTAGGTTGATGCAAAAATAATTGCATTTTTTACGTACCGAGTATAAAGACGAATATATCAGTTAAAAATTATATTTATTAATCAAAATAAAGACCATTGACCTATACACATTTCTCCTAACGAGCAAAAAGTTTGTTCATTTGTGCAAGATAGAATTCTTGAGTCCTGAAGTTAACAAATTCATCGAAAGTGCTTTGAGATGATTCTTGATCATTGAAAATCTTTTTTTCTCGTAGGAAATTATTGAAATGTTTAAAAAAATGATAATCTGTCGGAAACAGGTCCGGAGAAGTAAGGTGGGTGAGGTAATCTTTCATAACCGAGTTCATTTAATTTTTTTAAAGTCATTTGTAAGACTTGTGGTCGGGTGTTGTCATAAAGAAGAATTGATCCTCTTCGATTGACTACTGATGGCCGTAAACGTTATAAGTACTCATGCATTTTTTTCAATTTCCTGATAATATTTTTCTGGTGTTATTGTTCTGCCAAGATTTAAGAAGTTGTAATGAATGATGCCACTTGCCGACCACCAAACTGTACGACCATAATCTTTTTTTTATGAAGCTTCGGTTTAGGAAACTGTTTTGGCGCTTCTCCTCGGTCTAGCCACTGCGCAGAACGTTTCCGATTGTTATAGATTACTCACTTTTAGACAGGACAATGGTACGAGTAGTACAATATGTAAGACTTACATGTTACACTTATATCTCTAAAGAACGTTAAGTCTGTAGTGATATTCTTTAAAATTGTGAAGTCAGTTGGATCCGTGGGAAAGACCGATCTAAACTTGTCGTTCAGAAACTGTTTCAGACGATCGTTCGACGCATCAATGTTAAAGTCCTCGGTGAGCAGAAACGGTATGTTGAGATCGCAGGGCCAGTTACTAACTATTGTTCTGACATGCTGTGTGTAGTAGAGCATTAGTTGAAAAAGAAACATCTCGATATAGTTGAGTGGCAATTGTTTTGGCTTCAGTGGATATGCGAAACCGTTAATTATACTCAACGTTGACACCTTTCTTTGCTTTACTAATTTAAAGCCGTTTGAGCACAACATGAACTGTTGAACGTCTTCCTCTTTAAATTCCTGTTGTAAGAATTGCAACATAGCTGCATTTGGCAGTTTAAAATCATTTTAGAACCATATTCGGTCACAAATTCCACAAACAGAACCCAACTAGTTGTCATAAAATGTCTTTTAAAAGTGCTCCGTCGCTAGACGCCAATGTATTTTAAACGTTAAATATCTATTCTCAAACGTTACATCTGCTTCTGTTTCGTCGCATTCCATTGGTTTCATCTCACCGTCGATATTTATTCCCTGTGAACTTGCATCAGGCGTTGCAGCATTCATGTGACTGTTGTTCGTCTCAACTTGCCGACGTTGCCTCATCCTCCGTATTCGTTCTGCTGGAGTCATAGATGCCTTTTTGGATTCTTCATTTAGTCTTCTTTCACTTTGTAAACGTTGACGATACTTATTTACCTTCTTGTTTTGAAGATATTTGGACATTTTTAAAATTTTAGAGAAAATTAGTCCAATTTCAACACTTTATCAGTGTATATCTTTTCAATTGCTTTCACTATTGTCACTGTTAGTCTTTTATTTTATAGCACTTATCCAGCTCTATCAAACTATATCTCACACAACATCCTACGCGTACGCACTCTTGAGCTACATTAATTTTTCCGCGCAGCGAACAGATAATATTGCACTAAAATTTGGCGACAATGTGTGGCGGCCTGTGACGTTACGCGCTTAAAGTTAACACTGTGCAACATTCTTACATCTTTGCGCTATAAAACCATGTATTGCTTATTTGGATATGCGTTCTAGTTTTAAACTTATTAAGATTTGTTTAATATACACAAAAACATAAGATCTACTATCGCATTGTTTGCACCTATATTAAACACGCGGTGTAAGACGTTTTCCGTCGAAAATAATTTTAACTTTACACTTCTGCAATATATTTATTATTGTCCAGTCTTATTTCAAGGAATATTGTTCCTGTGTTTCAAACTTTTCAGTATCTTACACATATAACACTGTTGAAATTTAAAATGTAACTTCAGCAATATAATGAATTGATTTGGAATTTTGTTTTTATCTGAACTGAATGAATTTTTGTTAATATTTGAATTTAAAATGAAGTTGTGACTGATTCAAATTAAAGATAGAATTCATTTTTACACGTAATAGTACGGGGATTACAAAATCTCTTTTATTATCCATATGAAATCAGGTGATCTTTCAACCACTCTACCGCACTGCTAATACCAAACACTATGACTTACCACTCTGATCTATTTCTGATTGTGGATTTACCTTAAATAGAAGATAAATTTTTCGTTGCCCTCCATCGGGGCCACTCCTTGCAATTTAACCAGCAGAAATTCAGAGTGTCAAGGAACGCATCTTCTTACTGTTCTGTATGTTATTTATATTTTCACGCTATAGAATATTATTTATATTGAAGATTTTATTGGTTAAACTGCTTAGAATCGATGCCATTATCATGCCCGGAGCACCCCAGTTCATTCTAGTAGGATTTTCCCTTGAAAACTCCATGTACTACAACGATTATCACAATTCATTGATATCACGGGAATATGGTGGGTGGATTATAACATTTAAATTCACTTCTCTCAATTTTTTCCTAGTCTGCAAAGGTACGTGTGACCTACTATTGTCTGGTAAAAACTTATTTTTTTCTCGTTTACTAATTCTGAGATTTTTTCCTGTTTTTTTTTATCTTTGTATATTTCGATTGGAAACAATATTAGAATGAAAATTATTTTTTTGATTAGATAAAAGCTCATAATAGAAAATTCCCTTTTAATCGCCACACATGTTTTAAGAGCTTCTTGATTTGTAAACTGACTTAAATAGTGGTGACTTACAATGATCGTGACTGACTGCAACATAGAATGAAGAACATATTGTGAACAACCCATTTCCCATTACCTTTTATAATTCGCTTTAAAAACAATTTTATTATTTTTTAATAATGAATCGCAAGTCGAAATTTCATCGAGCAATTTTCTTCACTCAAATTATGCGGAACCGAAACGTCGTATCAACAAACCATTCAGAGTCAACATAAACGGGTTTCGAAGGAAGACTTCGATATTTTCAATATCTCAGCAATTTCTTGTACTTTTTAATGTCGTTTATTTGGAATTAGACTGGTTATTTGGTCACCATCAATCTTTAGAGGCCTGTGTGTGAACGTCTGTGATCGGTTAGATGGAAATCACTATCACAAAACATTTTACATCACATTTGAATCATTTGTTCATTCATTACATTTTTTTAGTGTTTTTACAGCTCTTTTTATTTTGCAAAAAATACACACCATGTTCACTCACTTTTAAGACACCACTAATTCAAGAAAACTTAACCTAGTTTTGAATACTTTTTCTAAACTACGCATTGTCACCTGTCGGAATATATATATATATATATATATATATATATATATATATATGTTACTGATTAAGAACAATTCTTTGTATTAAAAATCACAAAAACGATATCTTTTGCAAAAATCAGACATGACTTTTTGGCAAATCCAGTATATATATATATATATATATATATATATATATATATATATATATAAAGTATTGATCTAAATTTTCCGCATATTCTTTAAAAAAAATTATGAGTATCTGTTTACAAAGCGCAACATCATGCCAACAAACTTTGTTTACACACACTATTATACGTTTAACTTCAATCTGAAGTTGTAAGACACCGTCATTAGTGTTTTGGCAACGAAGATCTTAAGCGACCGTTGTTTATTTTTGTGATTTTTCTAATATATGATTCTTAAAGCGATTTATTTTAATCTTAACATTCAACAATACAAACACATATGCAAATCTGTACGAATGATTGACACAACATGACTGCTCAAATAATTAGCTTGCCAGTTGTTAAAGTTTATTTTATGTTCCGGTAGTTGATTTCTTATAAATCAGCCTGTTGTTTTGGATTTTTTTTAAAAAACTAGAGTTTTATTTTTTCTCGTGTTCTGTATATTTTTCAAATATGCATTTTTAAGTGTGAAAATAACTATATACGTTTATGAGTTTGGTGTATACTTATTTTATTTTATAGGAATAGTCATATATATATATATATATATATATATATATATATATATATATATATATATATATATTTATGTATATGATTCAATATAGTCGAAATGATCAATATTGAATCATTGATCATTCCTATTGTTGACAGTGTCTCATGTCGAGTGTAATGTTATCATTTTTAAAGGATAATGATATTACCAGGATCTAATACTAGGGTATAAAATAATCTCCAAGTTTTCTTTACCTTATTACTTTAGGATTGACGACGCTTGCATTGCAGTCAAAATACATTTAAATATATGCACTGGTCAACAAATTAAATTTTTTTTGGGTCTCCGAAATGACTTAAAATAATTTTGAAAGAGGTCCTCCTTAGAAGTATTTCTATTACACACATGAGTTAAAGTTAGTTCGTGTTTCTTAGATACTAATAAATATTTCTTTTTGCAATTTTTAAATAAATTTATTGACATTGTGCATATTCATAAATGAAAATATTTTTGAATTTAAGATTTTCTTTGATAAATAACATCTACCGATTCCCTCCTTACAGTCCAACAATAATCCGCAAGCAGTACACTATTCCATTTGCCCTGATAACGCCGTTCCATGTCCGAAATCTATTGATGGAACCCTTTTCCGTGCTCGCCACTGAAATCACCCATGTTTTCTGGAAAAAAAATTCAAATGAGAGTGCATCATGTGAACTTTGAATAATTTATTGCAGCCTACTACTCTAAACGACTCAAACATGACTTCCACTAATGTTTTGTAATTTTCGTCCTTTATATTTCCCAAAAAATTCTTAAAAACTGCAACTATTGAACTTCATGCTCTCTTTTCTGTTACATTCAAATTATCTTCGAAATTTGAATCCCGTATTAAATCGTTGATTTGAGGACCAACAAATATACACTTTTTTAATATGCCCTCAGTTATTTTAGGGAAAATTGCCCGGAGATATTAGAATCCTTCTCCTTCATTGCATTCACAAAGTTTTTCATCAAGTCTAAATTGATGTGGAGATGAGGTGAAATGATTTTTTTTCGTAAAACGTCTTACACCGCGGGTTTAATATAGGTCGAAACTATGCGAAAGTCGATGTTACGATTTTGTGTATGTTAAACAAATCTTAATAACTTTAAAACTATAACGCATATCCAAATAAGCAGTACATGGTTTAATAGAGAAAAGATGTAGGAATGATATGCAATGTTAACCTTAAGCGCTTGACGTCACAGGCCGCCACAACACTGTCGCCAAATTATAGTGTAATATTATCGGTTCACCGTGCAGAAAAATTAATGTAGCTCAAGAGTGAGTGCGTATAGGATGTTGTGTCTGGTATCGATTAACAGAGCTTGACAAGTGCTATAAAACAAAATACTAACAGTGACAATAGTGAAAGCAATTGAAAAGATATACATTGATAAATTGTTGAAACTGGACTAATTTTCTCTAAAATTTTAAACATGTCCAAATATCTTCAAAACAAGAAGGTAAATTTGTATCGTAAACAGTTACAAAGTGAAGGAAGACTAAATGAAGAATCCAAAAAGGCCCCTATTACAGCAGCAGAACGAATGCAGAGGATGAGGCAGCGTCGACGAGTTGAAGCGAACAACAGTCACTCGAACACTGCAACGCCTGATGCAAGTTCACAGGGAATAGATGTCGACAGTGATATGGAACCGATAGAATGCGACAAAATAGAAGCAGATATAACATTTGAGAATAGATATTTAGCGTTTAAACTCATTGGCGTCTGGTGATGGAGCACTTTGAACAGACATTTTATGTCAACAAGTTGGGTTCTGTTTGTGGCGTTTGTGATCGCATATGGTTCCAAAATGATTTTAAACGGCCAAATGCAGCTATGTTGTAATTCTTGCAACAGGAATTTACAGATAAAGACATTCAACAATTCATATTGTGCTCAAACTGCTTTAAATTAGTAAAGCAAAAAAAGGTGCCAACGTTGAGTAAAATTAACGGTTTCGCGTTTCGTGAACCCAACTATACACGATAATAACGGGCTTTGAAAAATTATGTGGGTTTCATCAAAACACTACTGACTATGACAACTACGGGGATGGCGACAAAATGGAGTCTTTCATAGTGTGTATGTATAACAATCAAAGTTTGGTGGCACACAACTTGGACTTGAGCAGCCGCCCAGTCACTTCACGCTGCGACTACTTGGCACTCACGGAGACTTGAATGGATAAAGATAAAATCGTTGATATATCCGGCTTTAAACACATAAAGTCCAAAGAGTGCAACAGACACGGCAATAACGGCGGTGACCTACAGCCCAGTACGAATCGTGGCACTGGCTAGAAGCGTAGCACGCCACGGTGGCACGGCAGTCTTCGAAAATCAGAAAACGTGCATGGCTCATGTCACTAGACCCGTTCCACGACGGCCGATACCCAAGTATTCTGGATTCAATTGTTACCAGGATGTTTATGTTGACGAAGGTGTACTAGTAGAAGTTGAAATTCCTAACCAATTTAAATTCGTTCTAGTGTCAGTCTACATTCATCCAACACACACAACTCAACCATATCGAGATGTTTCTTTTTCAACTAATGCTTTACTACACAGAACATATCAGAACAATAGTTATCGACTGGCAATGCGACCTCAAAAATACCATTTCTGCTCAGCGGGAACTTTAATATTAATGCGTTGCACGATCGTTTGAAATAGTTTCTGAATAACACGTTTAGATTGGTCTTGGCCACAGACACATCTGACTTCACAACTTTAAAGAATATCACTATAGACTTAACGTTCTCTAGAGATATAAGTGTAGCATGTAAGTCTTACATATCGTACTACTCGTACCATTGTCCTGTCTTTAACAAAATTTTACAAATTAGTCAGCATTGTGAGAAATAAATAAAAAGACATGCAAGTTTGTTGTGCTCATTTTTTTCTTACCAACCCTACAAATAGTACGTCTCAACAACACCGCTTAGGTAAGACGTTTTCCACCTAAAAACCCAACGGTAGTGACTACGACACAACTTACCAATTTTTTTTCACTAAAGGATGATGTTATATGTTTTGAGTTCCTGACGTGAAATATTTTCTTTCCATCAAATCTCGTTTAAAATAATGGTTCGCTTTATCGCGACTATCCCATATACACTAGAAACAATAGTAGTTGGTGTTACCTTGTAACATCCTCTTAAGTACCGCAATCACTTTAAAATCAGGACAACTTCTGCAAGAATATTGATTGTAATTAATTTACTCCAGCAATGTCTTCATATTTTTCTACGAAATGTCAACAAACTGGAAATTAATAATATTAGTAAAATATATTTCGGTACCGGAGCTATTTAATCCCATTGTTGTCATTTTGGAGGCAAAATGTGTGTTATCCAGTGTTATCAGATTGATCAATAATGAATTATTGAACTTTTAATCAAAAAAAATAATGGTTTATAAAGAGTGAAAATCTACCTGTGGAAATATTTCAGTGTCCATTTCAATCGCAGAATCAATAATTCACTAATACAAATTCTCCATACTAAGTTAACCCATACCGCCTTGTACAGTTTTTTTTTATCATTACTGTGTTGCTTAAAAGACGAAAAACTATTTATAATAAGAGATATATTCATTATTTATATATATATATATATATATATATATATATATATATTCTTATTTATTAATAAGAGATAAATTCATTTTGTTAAAATTTCATATATCTCCAATTTATAGAAGTTAAAATATCAATGATAAGAAAATAAATGTAATAATTAAATTTCTAAGCACAAACAATGGTATTATATGACAAGAAAATTGAGATTTACCATATTTTATCAATTTATTTTAAGATTGATTGTGCGGGTCTAGACGAAAATAATAATAATCAATACAAAAAAATCAATATTTTCAGTTGAATGCTAGCATATTTTCGACAAATGTATTATACTTTAATCCTAAAATTCACATTTTTCCGATCAAGATGTTTAAAATTATTAGGTTGATAGGAAAATAATTGTTTATGTTTTTTGAATACTAACATTATTTTTTTTGAATGAAATATAACTTCATCGTCTTCATGTTTATATCATTTTAGATTGTATTCTTTGACCTGTATTTCGATAACATCGACATTGGTTTTATTATCAATTTTGCTTAAAATTGGGCTTATGAATTAAAGATGAATAAGAAGCAATTCAAACCTATTTTTGTATGAGTTCAAAATGGGTGGTAAAATAGCAGAAACTACTCTTAAACAAAACAATGCTTTTGGTGTGAATACTGTTAAGGAACGTACGGTATAATGGTGGTTCCAAAAATGTCATACTGGGGAGAGCCTTGAAGATAAAGAGGGTTATGGGCGTCCTTTTTCAGTTCATAACGACTAACTGAAGGGATTATTGAATCAGAACCAAGCACAACAATTCGAGAGCTGACACAAAAGTTAGGCATTAATCATCCATCAGTTCTGGACCACTTAAAACAGCTAGAAAAACAAAATTTATGAATTTAGGATCATAAATCGCAATCATTTTTCTACCAACCTAATATATTCGATTGAATAAGATATTCAATGGGAATAGTTAGAGATCAAAAGGAACAAAATACTTATTAAAGTTATACAAAAATCAAATATCGCAAATAGGTGACATCATGTGTATGTTTGTAAGAATATATATATATATATATATATATATATATATATATATATATATATATATATATATATATACATATATAAACATATATACGTTTATAATATGTGATTGATGTGTATTTTGTTCTTGTTTCTTATGGTAAAATGACACTAATTATATAGAAACAAGAATTTGTTTATTTCTGTAATAAATTCCGATTTGTACCAAGGTCAGTCAGTCAGTATTATCATTGTTTTGTGGATAAATTTAAATTGTATTTAGGACGATTACAACAACTGTGAAATATTTACGTATCTTTTATAGGCGTAATAATTTATAAACACTTGACATAACAAGTGCAACAATGAAACAATGTCCATTATGCGCATATGAAAATAAATTTTTGCTATTTTAATGACAATGTGCAACGACCATGATTCATGTCGAATTTATGAAACAGTTTTGGAGAAATTAAGGCGCGCTAATGACATGTTATTTCCGATGACGAGCCTGATTTAATTATTAAATCTCTAAGTATAAGATGAGTCATGTTGACGAGTTTCTTTTTCATGTTTAAAAATTTATAATGTAAGCTACTTTATGAAAATGTTCTTTTTGTTTATTGATTTTTTTAATATTTTCTTTATAAAAAATGAATTTACAATTTATACGCTTAATATATATATATATAATATTTAAGAAAACGTGGGACACATATATATATATATATATATATATATATATATATATATATATATATATATATATACATCCACACACACACACACACACACACATATATATATATATATATATATATATATATATATATATATGTTGAATGGTATATGTTGAAGACCCACAGTTATATTTATTCGTTTATTTATTTATGTATTTTAGTATATTTTGAAATTCAATTAGTAGCTTGGTAATTCCAGTTTTTAAAATTAATTTATTTTATGAGCAATTCAAAGGTATGGAAAAACCCTGCCCTTTTTCAAAATAATCAGGCTCATTAGGTTACTTCTATTATTCAGTATCAAAGAATCGAAAATATCTTAATTTACTGTGTTGTAAACTAATGACTCTGAACCGTTAATATTGTGACAAAGAAAATTAAATTGTATAATACCTGGAATTACAATTTCCAGCCCTCCAGAAACCATACATAATCCGCCCGCGCTATACGATAATCAATTCAGTAACATCCTCCGTATTCACCTGATTTGATCCCCTCGGACTTCCATCTGTTCCCGAAACTCGATAGAAAAAATGTCTTGTTTTGAACTCATACAAAAAAAATTATCTTCTTTGCTCCTTTATCCCAACTTGAAGCAAAATTTATAATAATACCAAAGTCGATATTACCAAAATACAGACAGAAAAATGCATTTTAAAATGATATTAACATGAATACGATGAAACGTCAAGTTCATTGAAAAAGTAAGGTTAGAATTCTGAAAACAAAAACAGCTAATATTTTCCTAATAACCTAAAAATTCAAAATGACGATTTGTACACAAATTAACAACGATTTAAAATTCGGTATTTATGTGACAAGAGTTTATTTATAACTAAAAATAATATGTCTCACTGCTATACGAATAAGAAATAAATAAGAACAATTTTAGTAAAATATTTAAAATTTGTAACGAAATTTTATGTTTATTAACTATTCATCAGTAATATATTAAACTACTTTAGTATATGTAATATAAATATTGTCAAAGGGTAGGTACCCCTAATTTGTGTAGAGTGTTTCGAAAAATTCGTAGAAGTGAATATAAAGAAAATAGTTAGGGCAGTGAAATTATTTTCATTTTCAACATACTCCCTTTACGTTCAATACATTTCATCCAACGTTGCTCGAATGCTAATATGTCGGTGTTAAAGTACAATTTCTCAACCTCTTCCAAATAGATGTCTTCTTCTGCTATTACCTCCTCATCTGTAATAAATCTTCTCATCTAATAAATGTTCTCATCAAGGAATATTTTCAGTTGTAGAAAGAAAAAGAAGTCTGTGTGAGGCAGGTCTGGTGAATATGGGGCATGAAGAACCAATTCGAAGCCAAGTGAGTGGGTTTTATCGGCTGTTTGTATTGATGAATGAACCGGAGTGTTGTCGTAATGGAACAAGATTTTTTGTGTTCTGGGTCGTTTTTTATCAATGATAGCTAGTAACTTGTTCAAAAGGGTACAGTAGTAAGCACTTATAATTATATTTCCCTTTTTCAAATAATCCACCAATAAAGTGAATGATGACAAAGTGAATCTCAAAAAACGAAATCCATAACTTTGCCTGCCGATGGACCAGCTTTGAACTTATTTAGTGGCCTATCTTTTCTCTTAGTCCTCTATCTCGATAACCCTTTGGACTCTGGTTTGAGGGTGAAAGTGTATTGCAAGTATCAGGAATATCAATTCCACGACTTTTATAGAAATTGTGCCTTTTATAGACGACCAGATGGCGTATTTTACATAAAGATTTATTTCTGAAGAGTTATAAGGTTCGATTAGCACAAGAATTGAAGCCAGCAGACCATTCACTGCGTCAGAGATTTGTTAATTGGATAACGGAAAAACAAAACTGGTTTTTCTGAAAAAGTCATCTTTAGCGATGAGGATTATTTCGAGCTCTCTGTCTACGTTAACAAGCAAAACTGAATCTGGGTTCAAACAAATCAGAGGGTGATCGTTGAGAGACACTACATACAGAAAGAATGACTGTTTGGTGCTCATTTAGTCCGGTAGAGTCACTGCTACTTACTTTTTTGAGAATCAGACCGGAAAAGTGATTTCTGTAAGTGGAGAAAGATATTTTAACATAATAATCAATTTTTAGTTATCGAAATTGAATGTTCGGGATTATTTTAATCCCAAATCGCCAGGACATTTATTGCTGGTTTTTCTCATCATTGGTTAATCCTTGTATAACTGACCCGTGTTCACCCGTACTCTCCTTTCCGCTGTGTAATAATTAACTGCCTTTGATGCACCTCCATGTGGCATATACTCGTCACCACTTAAGCACGTATGCATCTATACTACCATGGATAGCAACAATGGTGCATCACAGGCAGAACAAAACATAAAACGCAACAACAATTAAGACAATTAGTAGATCATATACCCCTCATCAAATCACTACATAAAGAACTGTCTCAGATTGCAGTGAGACACGCGTCGACGCCACGCTCCACTGTGGTATCCGTTTTATATTTTTTCTGGTGTTACTTCTTTGTAACTTTATGTATAATAAAGTTTGTATTAGTTAAAATTCAAGAATTCCTTTTATTCGCGTATAATTGGTGGTCCGCCGAATCAGACCACCGTAAAAGCACAAAAATTGGATGATATTGACCTGGAGGACATGTGGTTCCAACAAGACAGTGCAACAATCCACACAGCTGGTGAAACAATTGATTTATCGAGGACGAAATTTCCTGGTCACGTTATTTCCCGAAACTGAGACATTAATTTTTCACCGAGATCTTACGATTTAACACCGTTAGTCTACTTTGTTTGGGGTTACATTAAAGGACAGGTGTACTCCAATAAATATAAAACAATTTCCGAAATAAAAGAGGAAATGCGAAGAGTGATTGGTGAGATAAAAACCTAGTTGTGTAGGGATGTTATTGACAATTTTAACAAAACTGGTTACTTGTAAGAAAGCACGCAGCGATTACACACGATATTATTTTTCATTTATAAATGGCTTACCCACTACTATTATTTTCAATAAAGAAACCGGAAATTTCAGTTCAAATTCTGTACTTTCTTTCAAAGTAAAAAAATATGGGTCCTTGATAGAAAACCCTCTATATACACATATTAGGTGTACAAATTAATTCAGAGACTTTTTTTGTCGAAAATGAATGTTTACAGAAAAATGGAATACATTTCAAACCTCAAAATTTTCCCTACTATTTTATATAACATTGTTCTATCTATCAGGTAAATGACGAATCTCTGATCGAAAAAAAGATGGCGGCTTTGTGCCGATGATATCGTTACGCTTTTTTTAAACTTTTCCACTATTTTGACATTTTTGGTATGTTTTATGCATCTAAACACTTTTCCGAAGCTTAACAAATCATCCCTGTGATTTCGGAAGCATTTTTCTTAACGAGAATGCGAAAAGTTACAATACCTTATATGCTGTTTTTCGGACGCCATGGTCTTCATTAGTGTTTTGTGAGGTTATTCCAACTTCTGGGTTAAGATGTATAGTATCTTTAAATGTTAATATTGGTACTTCAAAATAATAAAAAGACTAGAAAATATTTTAATTAAAAAGTTTTATGTTTAACGCAATTTAAAGGTACAGAAGTAATTTTAAATCTTATATATATATATATATACATACATATATATAGGTATATATATATATATATATATATATATATATATATATATATATATATAAATATATATATATAGAATATATAAATATATATATATATATATATAGTATATATAAATATATATATATATATATATAAATATGTATATATATATATATATATATAAATATGTATATATATATATATATATATATATATATATATATATATATATATAAATATATATATATATATATATATATATATATATATAAATATATATATATATATATTTATACATATATATATATATATATAAATATATATATATATATATAATTATATGTATATATATAATTATATATATATATATATATATGTATATATGTACGTATGTATGTATATGTTTATAATATATCAATTATAAAAATTATTATCTTAATAAACATTAAATTTGATCTATAAAAATAGACCAATAATTAACTAATATTACTTTCATTGACGTCACTTTAGGTTTGTCTTACATCATTATTGTGATGTAAAATACTATAATTTAAAGATTTATTAAAACATCAACTCTTCCTTGTGTAACGCTTGTCATTTTGATTTTACGCACATTACTTAATGGGCTTATCGAAATACTTGTGTCACATTTAAGCGTTAAGTTGAACTAAATAATTTTTAACTGTTTCAATGCCAAAACTGTATTTTATCTTCGCATTAATACATATATATATATATATATATATATATATATATATATATATATATATGTATATGTATATGTATATGTATATGTATATGTATATGTATATGTATGTGTGTGTGTGCATATGCTTTAATTATATTAAAATAAATATTTAAAGTTTAAACTCACTAAACTAGGGCACCAGAGATAACCCAGATGCTTGTCTATAAATCAACTTGAGAATAGAATTAAATATTAAATTAAAAGACATTTTAAAATAAACTAGCCGTAGAATTGATTTTCAGTTTTGATTTATTATGAGTTGGAATGAATAATTTATAATATTCGTTTATGTTCTTTTGCCTACTTCTTTTCAATATTCATCCAACTAGTATCGTATTTATAAAAATAGATAAGAAAAATTTTAAATGAAACCAAAATGTATGTTGGATTTCAAATCGTGTTATCACTTTCATAAATATATAATATTACTTGTGTTTTATAATCATCTACTGTATAAATTATTGATAATTGTTAACAAGTATTACTTTTCAATAAATAATTAATAATCAAAGTCAATAATAATTATTCTTCTTTCTAATTAGTATCAACAAAATATTGAAGTAGTGTTTAGTGTTTTATAATATTTTAAAATAATTTTCATAATTAAAAAAAGAATTTTAATTACTCTTACTGCATTATACCTGAATTTATATCCATATAACATAATACAATGTAATAAAACAAAACAACGACCAGCTAACTAACACTAACCCTCTCCTCCTAAAAAATAACAGAAATTAACAAATTTTACATACAAATAATCCGGGTAACATGTAAGTCGTGGACTCTAGATGCTATAAGAGCGTATTATAATTTTTACGAAATGATGTGCGCAGAAAAAGACCAGAGAAATGGGCAAACGGGTTCATCCACAATCATTGCAACGCTCCCTGCCACATCGTTTCTAATACCGCAAAGTTTGATAGATAAAAAAGAATGATGTGTTCCCCATCCACCGTATTCACTATATTTGACACCGTACGACTTCCAGCTCTTCTACGAAGTAAACATTTTAACACTAGAACTACCACACCAGTCAAAATGACTGGTTTTACAATTTTATTTTAAAATTCCTAATCCATGTTATATATTTTTTTCGCAACGATATCATGACTTTTGCAGCGATAGCTAGGAAAATAGTGTAATGAATTATATTTTTATTTTTTTTGTTCAAAATTAAAATAATTTTGTATCATGGCTACTTATACCAATATCAGTCAAAATGACTGCTCCCTGTAAAATTGTCCTGCAATCGAACACAAATTAACCAGTTTACTTGTTTTGTAAAACTTCTCGCAGGATCTTAGAATTTTTGCTGCGTATCATTCAGTTTGATGGTGAAAATTATCCGGAAAATTCCGGATCGATCATGATGGTAATGCAAAACTAATTTTTGACGTTAATAATTAATATTTACTCAATTCACATTCAAAAAATAAATATTTCCACATTTTTTTTATTTTATTTAAATATTCAATAAGTAATTGTGTGTTTTAATAAACTGATGCGTATTTTTCGGAGTGTGTAGAAAATATGAAAAAATATTATTTCCGAGAATGATGACATTGCCACAAAAATCCGCATCAGTGTATCAAAATACAACACATTAATAACATGGTAAATATTTTGATGAATGGAAGAAATATAGTACACATTTATTCCTGTTGACGAGAAAACATTCTCGTCGCCATGGATAAATATTTCTTGTCACCATGAACTTTGTCATGCGGACAAAGTGACGAGAAATGTGAGTTTTTGACGGACAACGTCTTACACCGTGGGTTCAATATGGGTGGAAACTATGCGAAAGTCGATTTTACGATTCTGTGTATATTAAACAAATCTTAATAACTTTAAAAATATAACGCATATCCAAATAAGCAATACATGGTTTAATAGAACAAAGATGAAATAATGTTACGTAATGTTAACCTTAAGTGCGTGTCGCCACAGGCCGTCACAACATTGTCGCCAAATTGTAGTGTAATATTATTGGCTCGCTGCGCGGAAAAATTAATGTTACTCAAGAGTGCGTACGCGTAGGATGTTGTATGGGGTATCATTTGGCAGAGATGGACAAGTGCTATACAATAAAATACTACCAGTGACAATAATGAAAGGAATTGAAAAGGTATACACTGATAAATTATTGAAACTGGACCAATTTTATCTAAAATTTTAAAAATATCTTCAAAACAAGAAGATAACTAATAATCGTAAACGTTTACAAAGTGAAGGAAGACTAAATGCACACACTTGCCACTCAACCATATCGAGATGTTTCTTTTTCAACTAATGCTTTACTACACAGAGCATGTCAGAACAATAATTAGTGACTGGCCTGAGATCCCAACCTACCACTTCTGCTCACCGGAAAATTTAACAATGATGCGACGAATTATCATTTGAAACAGTTTCTGAACGACAAGTTTACATCGGTCTTGGCCACAGATCTAACTGATTTCACAACTGTAAAGAATACCACTATAGACTTAATATTCTCTAGAGATGTAAGTGTAACATGTAAGTCTTACATATTGTACTACTCGTACTATTGTCCTGTTTTTAACAACATTTTACAAATTAGTCGGCATTTTGAGAAATAAATAAAAAGACAAGTTTTTTGTGCTCATTTCTTTCTTACCAACCCTAGAAACACCACGCGCCGACAACACCGCTTAGTTAAAACATTTTTCGCCAAAAACCTCAGCGATAGCGACTCCGATACTACCTACTAATTTTTTTATTATATAGATTAATGTGTAATTGATTATTTTTATATTTTTTCTTGCTGATGAATAGAAATGTTTATTTATTGGGTTAATAGAAAAATAATTGTGCTTTTTGTTTTCTAAATTTTCACCTTCATTCTTTTCAATGAAAGTATAATTTCATCGTGTTCATGTTAATATCATTTTAAAGTTTACTTTTCGGTCTGTATTTTGGTAACATCTACTTTAGTTTTATTATTAGTTTTGCTTCAAATTAGGTTATTAAATTAAAGATGGAAAAGAAGCAAATAAGAGCAACATTTTTGTATGATTTCAAAACGGTTGGGAAAGTAACAGAAACTGCTCGTAAACTAAACGTTGCTTTTAGTGGGGTTACTCTTAAGAAACGTACGATGTAATAGTAATTTCAAAAATGTTGTGCTGAGGATAAGAGCATTGAAGATGAAGAAGGTCTCAGACGTCCTTCTTCAATTCATAACGATCAACTGAAGACGTTAGTTGAATCAGAACCACGCACAATATTTCACGAGCTTGCACAACGTTATGCGTTAGTCTGAACCACTTAAGACAGCTAGAAAAATCAACTATATATGAATTTGAAGCGCATAAACCGCAATTATTTTTCTACCAACCTAATAGTTTATTTTCATATAATTGTTATTTAATGGTTTTGAATTCAGTATAATTGAAATTCTGTTGAAATGTCGCTCCGTATTTTATTTTTGTCTACCATACCGCAATTACTATCATTAAAATCACAAAAAGTATCGCAATTAAAATTGATGTCTTGTACATGAATGGAAAAATATGTTGACAGAAACTGTCGATAATTGCTTTATATCGAATAAAACGTTACATATTCATCTATTAAATGTTCTGTTATATGTTATCTCGTACACTGCATCAACCTATTAAAGTTAAATCAAACAAGATAGACTCGTAATCAAACGCAATTAACCTGCACTGTCACATAGACAATAACGAACGAACGAATAACAAGTACATGGGTGCCGGACGGCAGCTTTCGTCGATATCGGCCACTCCCTGCCGAGCTTGATTATTATCGTAACGATCACTTGTTCGATTATAAAGAAATATCCACGAGTCTGTCATATCATGTGTTTGTTGCAATACACGTAACGTACTTCGATTAACATACTTCGTTAACGCTCCTCGTACACTGTGCATTTAACTAGGGATACACTTGAATATCCAAGATCAACGTTACACCACCCACCTGATTGATTATTCTCTATGCATACTAAACGATATTATAGTCGAACCACTATGTTAAATATGTAGATGTTGGTGCATCTGTATATTTTTTAAAGCGTTGAAGTAAGGCATTGGCGTTTTAAATTCTCACCAAAGTACAAAAAATAGTTAACACCATTGAATATGCCACCTCTTATATTTTATTACAAGAAGAGTAAGGCCTTATTTGCACGAGCGTTAAGTAAAACGCATCAATGCGCGCTTTTTTTCATCTTTTCTATAAAACATATCAAACTCAGTGTTTCTTTTCACATGCCGGCGTTTATTTAACGCACGGTAAAAAATATAGAACTTGATCCATTTGTAACGCCAAGCGTTTTGCGTTTAAGTAAATAGAACAAATGGAATACGGTGTTTTCATTCGTATAGGCGTTCAAAAAGCGCCGAATGATGCCAAATTTGTCAGTCAGTCTTCCTTGCACGTTGGTACTGATTACAAGTACAACAGCTAACGGCAGACAGCGTTTATGAAAATGGCGATATTTGATACTGAAAGTTTTATTTTGGAGGTGGAATCGAAATTTCTGTTATATAACAAAGGTTTGCCAAATTATTCAAACGGAATTTTGAAGGAGGACACGTAGATGGAAGTCACTTCAAAAAGAATCCCAAATTGGGAATATATCGTAGATAACAATTCTGAATAATTTATTAAATGTTTCAATTTTAATACAGGAGTAGCTGAAAAACATCCGGATACAACCTTCGATCTTCATAAATGGCCACAAAATGTCCTTTTAAGTATCGTTGATCATTCAGAGGATACACACGGAACTCTTTCGTTTTTTTCCGCCTTCTTAAAATACATACATTTATTGCCAACAACTCTGCTGCATTCATGTGTCCGTAGACAATGACAAGAAGTGATTTTTAAACGCTCATATGAACATTATATCTGCGAGCGTTTTAAAAGCGCTAACGCTAACTCTGAACGCAACGTTTTTTTAACACTCGTGCGAAAAAGACCTAACATGTGTTTATGACGGCATTTAGTGTTTGTGTAATAATTTGTGATCGAAGTAGGTGAGTTATATTTTAATTTTATTAACAACGCCCGTTATCCTGTGGAAGAATACTTTTTTGTGCGGCAAGTTTGGCCGTTTTTGTTTTAGTTCTTCATTTAAACGGTCTAATAATGTTACACCATAGACTTCTGTTATAATTTTCCTTTTATTAAGTGGTCAATCAGGATGATTCGTTGAGAATCCCAAAAAAAATGTGACCATTGATTTTTCAAAACAGTCTTCGCCTTCTTCGGCGCACTTTCACCAATCATTTTCCATTACTTTGACTGCTGTTCGACTCAGGTGTGTAATGGTGGATCCATGTTTCATCCACGGTGACGAATCAATGCGAAAAAGATTGCGAATTGTGATTAAACATCGTCAAACACTGGGTTGAAATGTTATTTCGTGTGCGTTTTTGATCGACAGTCGAAAATTGCGACACCTATATACAGTTGTGTCATGTACAATTTTTCACGCAGGCAGTTTATTATGTGTTTATTCAGTTGAGATCTCGACAGTCTCATCGATCTCGTGAATTTTCACCTGGTGGTCTTCTATAACGATGGAATTTTTTAACGATATCCGTCGTGGTGTCCTCAACTGGACTTTCAGTGTGCGTTTCATTTTCAATGCATGTTCGGCCACGTTTAAACTCATTTATCCATAAACGAACAGTGTTCAACGCTGGCGCAGTCCCCATGAACTTCATCCAACTCCTACTTGATTTGAACGGCTATCTATTTTTTCAAATAAAAATGTTTTTTCACTGCATATAACTAGTTTTCTTCCCTTTTTGCGGCAACTGCTACAATGCTCGCTTCAAATATCTGTAGAACGTGAACAATTCGTCGCTTCTGGTTGAAATTTCGCCTGTGCTAGTTTGAAAAATGACACTTGATAGCAGTGATGTCACCAAATGAAAAGTGACACCACCTCGCAGAAATTTATCAAACTTATCAAACGACCTTCATATATTATATATATATATATATATGAAAAATGTAAATATTTATATTTTCTTTATATTTTTAAGACGTTATTAACTGAAAAAATGGGGGTTGTGCATATACACAACCGCATGCGTGAATGTAGAATTATATTAGATTAGAGAAGTGAAAATTTTTAATTTCTTTAAAAAAATTCAATTTGATCTTTTCAGATGAGTCGAAGCAATTTTTTTCGAATTGTCTGTCCTTCCTTCTTCAACCGCTTTATGTTTATTATGGTTTCTTATACGTTCCGCAACAATTTTTCTGCGCATTTTCATTTTGGAGATTTTGACATTTTTGATTTCTTAATTTCTGAAAATTTTGAAAAATCAAAAAAATTAATCTAGATTTTTCTTACAGAGTTTTGAAAATTTTATCCGTATATATTTAGTTTTTATCGTACGATAAAAAGTTTTCGACAATTCACCTTTTAATATTGACACAAAGTGAAAATCGATGTTCAAATTTGCAAGGTCATAACTCTGAATCTAATTAAAGAATCTAACAAATGAATCATTTTTAATTTCCTAAGTCCTTTAACTGTTAAACACTTTTGATCCAATGTTAATCGGTTAAATGTTTGCGGCGTACTGAGCGTGAACATGCTTTACAGCATTTGGGGACGCTCCTATCGCTGACATGACAGCTGACTCAAAAAAATATAGTATTTTTTTATACAGTTTTGAAAGCTCTATCGATAGAAATTTTAGTTTTTATCGTAGGATAAAAACTTTTCGAGATATTCACCTTTTAATGCTGACACAACCTGAAAATCAATGTTCAAATTTGCAAGGTCATAAATTTTAATCTAATTAACGGAGTTTAACAAATGAAGCATTTTTATATTTCGAAATTCTTTATCTATTAAACACTTTAGATCCGATGTGAATCGGTTGAGCGGTTGCGGCTATAAGGAGGCCGAACTCCTAAGTTGGGGGGCAGCGAAAAATTTTTATTCGAGTTTCAATCGGTGACTTTTGCGCGGAACGCACTTCGTATAGAAGAACACACGATCGATCATAGATAATAGACTCTAGATGACAAGGTACAGGTTATAAATGTATGGCATAAAAACGATAGGCTGGGGGAGTATGGGGTGTTAACTCGTGCTGACATAGTCAGATGGCACTATCCGCGCGATATCTGTGCGGGAGATTTAAATACTTGAAATTTGAATATTAGCGCTAGTATACACATTCTTCTTCAGAAATATTTAATTTTAATACAATTTTATAAAAATTCTCAAGTAGTCGATTCCAAATAAAATACGAAATTCATTACTTTAAAATTATTATAAAATTGTATTAAAATTAAATATTTTTGAAAAGATGTGAATATATTTTAAATTATTTAATTTTTTTGCAATCATACTATTGTATGATGCTGTTTACAATTCACAAAAAAGACAGTTATCTATGTAATTTGTTTATTTTAAAAAATATTTATCACTCATAATAGATAACTAAACACTAGTTATAAGTACAAAAAGGACATTTAACACAACACTAAAAATTTCTCTACGATCGATACCAAAGAATGGATATTTTTTAAATTTTAAAGAATTTAACGCTTTCAGGTAATTTTATTCCATGTCACACACCCCGTGCACATAATCTGAAGTCCAATTGGCTCTATTCGTCAAATAATTTCAATGATCATTCGTGACAAATGATCTAAAGTTAAATTTTGACAAAAGTAATAGCCAATTGACTGCTCTCAGCTACGTCTCGCATCTTGCAACATAAAAACCAAACTCTACTTACATATTCCTTCCCTATGAATCCAGTGTTCATGTCAACATGCCCAGTAATTCTATCAGCATATAGGTCATACGAAAACCCCTCGCGAATTAACATTTCATCGAACATTAACAAATAGAAGTTGTCTTTGTCCTCTAAATTACTGATCATGCGTGTTTGGTACGATATAATGTAGTCGTTCATACCTGCTTTCAAAGGAATCAATCTCAAAAATGTCATTAAAGAATTAATCAATGGTAAAGCAATTAATTTCCATTATAAACGATATTCTTTTGGGCTCCTTTTCAAGAAAAACAAACATAACAACTCCTCTTCTATCCACTGTTTATCTAAATCTGCCATACGCCTGACACGAATCTATAAAAAATGTATTTATTTTTGTTAATTTATAAAGTCCAATGTAACATTTATGAATTTTAAAGAATTAGTACACTATTAAATTTTAAAATAATTATCAGTTGTGATCTAAAATGAATGTTATATATTGTATCGTATAACTTTGTATTGTTTTGAATTACTAAATTAACTTACATCATCAGTGTTTTCATTCAAAATAATAATGGAAACATTGAAGATGGTTGTTACAATTTGAATAGTAATTACAGTAGAAATGTTTATAATTTGACAAAATAAACTATAGTATAAATAATAATATTACACTTGTGAATACTAACATTCAATGGTTTAATCGATCACATCTGCAATGGTAGGATTAATCAGTATTTTCATCGTACTAGTTGATGAGAACACTGGGAACGGTGACCAAAAATTTAAACAGCATTTATTATACAAATGTTTCTTATTACCCGGAAACCAATTAGGTACTTTCAGATCTTTTGTATCTCACATAGCTTCGTTTTGAAAAATTGTTATTTTTCAAAACCATATGTAATAAACCACAAGCAGGTTATGTTAAAAAATAAAAATATTTTATAACTGTCTTTCCAAACATAAAGAGAGGACCGATGATCTGTTGATGCAGTTTTGTTGGGAATTGGTAAAATCGCATGATCTAAAATGATGATGACAATTTTTTCACTCTACATGCTGAATCCACATGTTCTCAGCAATTGCCATTGTTTGAATTCGAAGACGTGCTCTACAATACAAATATTATGACACATAAATAACTATTAACAATTTAAGTTAATCTAATTAAAATATAACTCACCTGATTCAATCACAAATTATTTCACAAACACTAAACAATAAAAATGTTAAACACATGTCAAACAGATGTAATTTTCGAACAGCGTCTTTTTAAGAATGCAATTTTTCTTTGACCAATAAGAAAGCATATATATGTTCATGTTCTCTGCCAATAGTAAAACGATATACAAAATGACTTATAAATCGAACAACTAACGCCATTCATTCGTGTCAGCATTACTCAAAAGGATGCTCAACATTGCCTTTATTACTTTGACCGGCCTGTGTTCTATAATACAAATATTATTACACATAAAAAACTACTAACAATTAAAGTTCATTTAATTAAAATATAACACCTGTTGCAATCATAAATTATTTCACAAACACTAAACAATAAAAATGTTAAACACATGTCAAATAGATGTAATTTTCAAACAGCGTCTTTTTATGAATGCAGTTTTTCTTTGACTATGAAAAAAGCATATATATATATATATATATATATATATATATGTGTGTGTGTGTGTGTGTGTTCATGTTCTCTGTCAATAGTAAACGATATACAAACAACTTATAAATGGAATAACTAGCGCCATCCATTCCTGGCAACATTACTAAAAAGCATGCTTAAAGTTGCCTATGTTACTTTGACCAACCTGGTACCGAGGTACATACACGACAAACTTCAACACTTACGTTGGCATTGTGCGCATCGTCCTTTGCGCAGAAGTCCCTTAATTCTACTACTAGTGCCACCATCCGATTTCCGATTTTTATAAATTTACTAGTTCGGACGAGTTCGGTCTCCTTAGTATAGTCTTCTTGCACCTCACTTAATAAAACTATAGACGTAATTCTACGTCAAATGATTTAGAAAATAATCAAAAAAATTACTAGTCAAAATAGAAAATTCGACTGTCATAAGAAAAGTAGTACTTGTATTTAAATCATTTTTGCACATAAAACAATCAATTTTGAATATAGATATAAAAAATGGTAAAATAAATTGATTTTTTTCAAAATAAAAATATAGATCGAGAGTATAAGAATATTACATAAAGAGAATTGAAATAATAATATATTTTTATTAAATTTATTTAATTTTTATTAGTATAAATATAATGCAAGCAAAACAATTTTTTATTTTATAAAAATAATGAAAAGAATTCAAATAATACTCTTTAATAAAACGGTATAACTAGTTGATAATCAATGAAACAGTGTTCATATTTATATAAATAATATACGAACCACTAATATATTGAAATAGTGTATCCATAAATATTTTAAAGAGTACTTCGTATAGCTTCTAGTCTTAAATGTGTATAAAATATATAATGATCGATCACCGAAACCGATAATTTTGTTTGCGTTAAACAATAAAAAATTGATAACATCCTCTCGAGCCGGCATAAACGGGGCGTAGGAGACCTCGCTGCGAGCGATTATCGGTGAACGGAAAAATAAAGAACAAAAAAAAAAAAAATAAACAACGGTCGAAAATTACAGTACCTGATCTGATATCGAACTCTCGTTCGGTTTCATCAGGCCGAGAGCAGGTTGACGTAATAACAAACGTTTAGCATACAAAATCACATATCCAGAGATGGAATTAACGAAACATTGATGTGTGTTACATGAAAGTACTTTTGACAGTAGACATTCATTATTAATATTATATCGGACGTCGTGCAGTACATTCAACTAATACCTACTCGGTACCCACGTAATGAATAACTAGTACGACTCTAATAAAAATGTACTGTTATCTTGCACTTGTGTGATTTCTTAAAAGCTTACATATATCACCGAAGGAGGTTTTAAACTACCGAGTCATTATTTTGTTTTACTTACACATAATTCATAGATCATAATTTTTATTAAATTGAATATTTCTTTTTAACTTCTACGAACAATGGATAGACGTCAGATTGTATTTAAATATTTATTAATAGTGGAAAAATATATTTCACTTATATTTCTCTAGACATTCACGACCTGACACACATTTATCAGTTCGCTTTTTTTATCATACGTTTTGCATTTAAGCGTTTAACCCTTACTTAAAAATTGGTTTGGAATGAGTGAGAAAATAATCATTATCTATAATTGAATCGATCATTTCGAAATCTACATAAGACATGTTTTTTTCAAAATTGTTTTTTTCGTCGAAATAAAGATCTTCGATTGTAGCTTCATATTCAGCATAAAAATTATATTAATCACGTTGTACCTGATCATTATTTTTTGCTTTAAAACAGTGATTTTGGAGTAATTGAAAAAAATTGGTAATTAGAGTCAGAGTCAATACCGTTGAGGTTTTTGGCAGAAAACTCTTAGCTAAACGGTGTTGTTGGGGCGTGGTGTTTGTAGGGTTGGTAAGAAAGAAATGAGCACTACAAACTTGTGAGTCTTTTTATTTATTTCTCACAATGCTGACTAATTTGTAAAATTTTGGTAAAGACAGGACAGTGGTACGACTAGTACAACATGTAAGACTTACATTCTACACTTATATCACTAGAGAAAATTAAGGGGACCCGGTGGTCTAGCGGCCTAAAATTTAAGCTATTTTAAAAAATTTTTTTCTATATGAGGGTAATGAATAATGCTTTCAAATTTTTTTACACTTATTTCATTACTAATAACCTACACAAAAATGAAAATAAAGACAAAAAAAAAATTTTTTTTAAATTAGAAAAATGATGCTGAAGTCTCCCTCTCTAAAAAAATGGAATTGCATGGTGAATGATGATTTATCTCTCCCTCTGATCTGAAATAAAACAATTGACGAATTTTTAATTAGTATAAGTATAGCTATCGCAGGAAGTAGAATAAAAAAAAAAAATTTGACAAAATGGCGCGTAGTCAAAAGTACAAGTTTGAAAACGACCAGTATTTTTGAATGTTTTGTTATAAAAAAAATATAAATATTTTACGGAAACAATTAGTTTTACTTCCAGCGAGAGCTAGAACTATTCAAAATAACATATTAAAATTTCAGACAAATCGGTCAAGTAGTTTTTTTTTCTGGCCCCCGCAAGACGAAAAAAAGTAGTTTCGAGATAAACGCGTTTAAAGTTTCAAGCTTACCACTTATTCTTCTACCTACCTGACCTTCTAATGGGCTGTAGATCCTGAAATACTCTGAATTTCGTCATCAAATTTTAACAGTATATTTTTAAGATACTATACTTTCGAAAAAAAAAATCGATTTTTCGAAAATTCTAGACCACCGGGTCCCCTTAAGTCTGTAGTAGTATATTTTTAAAGTTGTGAAGTCATTTGGATCCGTGGCTAAGACCAATCTAAACTTGTCGTTCAGAAACTGTTCCAGACGATCGTTCGACGCATCATTGTTAAAGTCCCCGGTGAGAAGAAGCGGTGTGTTGGGATCGCAGGGTCAGTCGCTAAAAAAATATGTAGTGTTTTCATGTCTAGAAATGCAGTACCCTCCTCTAGTTTATATTATTAAAATTGACTTGGGTTAGTGCACAGACCTTATACATTTATACTTATTATTTTATTCCAAAATTTCTCGTCTCCAGCAAAACATTTTTGAAACCACCATTGCACCTTACGTTCCTTAACAGTACTCACTACAAAATCATCATTCTGTTTACGAGCAGTTTCTATTACTCTATCATCTGTTTTATACTCGTACAAAATAACTGCTCGTATTTGCTACTTTTCAATGGTTAATTCGTAGACCAATTTAAAGCAAAATGAATAATAAACCAATGTCGACGTTACCAAAATATAAACCGAAGAATGCATTTTAAATAATATTAGTACGAACACAATGAAGTCCTAGTTTCATTGAAAAAATAAGGTTTGGATTCAGAAAACAAAAACTTGAATTATTTCCTATCAGCCATATATATTATTGGATAATATTATATGGATTAATAAATAATTACTTTTCAAGGTTATTGTTTACTCTTAAATAAATAATTTTAAAAGTATACCAGTTTCTAAAAAATAAAAAAAATAATTTAATGCAGATTTGGCATATGAGACTCTTTTTTTGTCGCTAAAACTTTTACAAGGAATAGTAATGAAAATTAAAAATATAACGCACTTCACTAAAGGAGAAATTGTTAAAACATTATTTTATTAATATTAAAATGAGCAACGTTGATATTCTAGATAAATTGAAGATGATATGATCAATTCATTATCTTATCAAACAGTTTATTGCAAATATTTTTAAATTATTCTATTTACATACATATTATTTTCACGTATTTACAAAGTTTACAATATATTTATTCGAAAGAAGAAGCGGACGTACATTAACTCTGTGATGTTGAAAGCAGAATAGCAGAACTTCCAAGACAATAATACCAGAGAAGCATATAGAAGTATTAACTTCTCTAAGAACGGTTTCCAACCACATACCTCTCTGTGTAAATTCAAAAATGATATAATAAGAGATAAAGATAGAATAAAGAAGAGTTCATTAGAAGAATTCTTCAACGGACTACTAAACCCTGACACCCACTAAGAGAGAACTCCTCAGACCCCTCGACTGAATTCACAAGACAGTGAACCTAATATTGAACCCCTCCTCAATAGAAGACACGGAAAAGGCAATTTAGTGATTAGGAAACAATAAAGTCCCAGGAGTGGATATTATCCAAGCCGAATTGATCAAGCATAGGGGAGAGCAATTTGAGAATGCAACATATGATATTATTATTAAAATTTGGAACTCTGAGTACCTTTTCGAAGATTTGCAGATGCGTATTATATATCCCATCCACAAGAAGGACGACCAGCTTGATTGTGGAAACTACAGAGGAATGTCCCTGATATCCTTCTCGTATAAAATATTGACTACAATCATTAAAGGGAAGCTTCGCAAATGTCCAAAGGACATTTTTATCAATACCAAGCAGGTTTTAGATTAGGAAGATCCACAATAGATTAATCTTCACGGTGAAGCAAGTACTTGAGAAGTTCTGAGAGTTTGGCGTAGGAGTGTATCAACTTTTTCTAGACTTCAAGTAGGTCTATGACAATATTAACCGAGAAAATCTATACACAATAATGGTAAACTTGGATATATAATCTAAATTAGTGCGGTCAGTGCAAATGACAATGAAAAATATAAAATATAGAGTCAAGTTCAACAGGAAACTGTCTGAAAATTTCAAAATATCGAAGGACTTAAATCAAGATGATGGTCTGGCCCCAATGCTCTTTAACTTAGCACTTCAACATGTAGTTCGGACTGTCCCTGTAAACGTGAACACCACCATACTTAACAAGGCACAACAAACAACAGGATATGCCGGTGATCTGAACATCGTAGGAAGATCTATACTTGGTATAATAATAAGGCTTTGGACCACTTGAAACCGCTGTAACAGATATTGGTCTTAGAAGAAACAGGAATAAAAGCAAACTAATGTCGCAAAATAGTAGACGAAGGAGAACATTAACTCAAAACAGCACCATCAATGATCATAATTTCGAAGTTGTAAACAATTTCACATACCTAGACTCAATCATCACTAGTAAAAATGAGGAATATCAAGAAGTTCAAAAACGAATGGTAGCAGCAAATAGAACATATTTCGTGCTTTTGCTCATAATGAAATTCAAAAATGTGCACAAGAAGACCAAAACCCGACTGTATAAATCCTTTACTCGTAATAATATCTTATGAAGGTGAAGCGTGGATCATGTCAGCTAAGACTGTAGAAATGTTGGACACTTTCGAAAGAAGAATGTTGAAAATGATATTTGAGCCAGTAAACGATAGAGGTACATGAAGGATACGCTAGAACTTCGAACTATATACAGTCTACAAGGAATCTAAACTATCTATCTTCAAAAAAATTCTCCACCTGCAATGGTCAGATGAACTGAGAGGATACCAATCTCAAGAGTGCCAAAAAGAGCCTTGGATGGACAACCGGGCAGGAAAAGACCTCTGAGAAAATCAAGTCTCAGATGGATAGATAATACAGAGAAGGATGCAGTGGAATTTTTGGAAGTAAGGACCTGGATAAGGACGGCCAGGGAGAGGGACGTCTGGAGGTAGAAAATTGAGGAGACGATGACTCAATTTGACTGAATCACCATCGAAAAAGACAAAGAAGAAGAAAATAACATGTTTATCAAGATAGAGTATCTATAAAAAATATGAAACAATGTTTATTACACAAATTATTTTAACTCTTATGAAAAAAATATTGAACTTAGAATATTACTTAATACTAAATAATATGTCTATATTAAAATCAAGTTTTTCACCTATAACTCTCATTACAAATATGTATATTATTACATTTTAAATTTCTTTCTGAAATTGATTTCACTTGCAAACTAATAGACATTAATGATAGGTTCACTTATTACCATATTATATTGTTTTCTAGAATTTATAAATACCTAATAAAATATTTAAAATTTATTTGAGTTTTTTCAGAATTATCTGCGCATTTTATAGAATTGAATTGTTGTACATTCAAACATAACTTTTTGAATTGTATTTAATAAATTGTTTCGGAAACCACCCTTACATTCATTATTAAATAGTATATATTTTTTTGTAAATGTATAATTTGTCATACACACATACTGACTGTGTTGTTTATACTATATATATATATATATATATATACACATATATATATATATATATATATATATATATATATATATGTATTATACTATATATATATATATATATATATATATATATATATATATATATATATACAGGTCGTCCCACAAAATGTATGCACACTTTGAATGATTATAAATTTAATATTTATTAAAGTATAACTAAGGTCAAATTCTAAATTAAAGAAGAGAGGCATAGATTTTTTTAGTAATTGCAAGTGCTCTAATTCATGTCCGTTCTGGTCCAGACAATACTAATAGCGTGAAACAATGGAATTACAAACAGAATCAATGATTTGGTTTGGTATTTGGGTGCATTTTCTTTCAATGGTTGCTCTCAATTCATTAACTGTTGCCGGTTTTGTGTCATAAACTTTATCTCTGATGAGTCACCATAAAAAAAGTCAACTGGTGCGAGGTTTTCGGAGCGCGGGGGGTAATCAATGCTACTCCTACGTCCAGTCCATTTTTTTTTGCAAATTTTCATGAAGATAAGCACTCACATCGCGATGGTAGTGGAAACGTGTACCATCTTGTTAGAAATAAAAGTTATCTTCATTCCTTAACACCTCACAAGTGCATGTTATAACATATTCTTGCAGCAGGTTCAAATAAACCACATCAGATACAGTGCTATGAAAAAAGAATTATCTAATTAAACCACTTGCTGACAATCCATACAATACTGTAACTCTTAGTAAATTAACTTCCTGTTTCTCCGTAGCATGCGGATTCTCAGATTTCCAGTATCTGCAATTATGGCTGTTAATGGAGCTGTTTAATTTAAATGACGCCTTATAAACTGTTTTTGCACTTCAATTACGTTCTCACACTTCCAGTACCACTTTACCACAGATTTCATTTTTTCGAAGTTTAGTCTAAGATCATCCATTATTCGAAATCACTTTTATCTAAAAAATAAAGAAAATTATAATCTGTTGAAATGTGTAAACACTTTTTGTGGCACCCTGTCTATATATAAACACGAGGGATGATAATTTAATTCGCAGAATAATGCCCTTATTTTTAAATACTACAATATCTTCTGGCTTCAGCCGCAAGAGGCGCTGTAATTGGCATTATCGGATTGACTTACATAGTGCATGTTCATTATCTCGCGTCTAGTGCCTGCGGCAACAGTTGTGGGGTCAGTGTGCAAGTTGTTTTCGTTATGCCATGAATGATAGCAAGAGACGCGTTGTCGTTTATTACTGTGTTAAGTATGGTTTAAGTGTTTCAAAAACACTTAAAGAAATGAATAAAGTTTTTGTCGTTGAGTGTCTAGAGAGAAATCTAGTATTCAAGTAGCATAAACGATTCACAGAAAGACAAGAATGAATACTCAGCCTCATACTGTTCGTGTAAAAATTGCGACCAGTCAGAAACTGCACTTTGAGTGTTTTCCTCGTCCAAGTATTCAACAAACGTTGCTCCAAGTGATTACCATCTCTTTATACCACTCAAAGAATTGAAGAATTGTGTAACAGGTGGTCCATGAGTGGCTGCACACGCGACCAAAGAATTTTTCTAAATAAATCAAGGCATCAGTTCCATCCAGGCGCTAAAGATTACCTAATATATATATATATATATATATATATATATATATGGTTGATGCAAAAATAATTGCGGTTTTTGTTATTTTAAGTTTAGGTCTGATTTATCTAGTCACCGTTATCTTTTATTATAGATATGTGATACATCATTGTAAACAATGAAATTAACACTGTTGATCTCAGTTTATGTATGTTGTTTTCATTTTTTAGTATTGTTGGATATAACCTATTCAATTAGTCTTGTAAAAAAAGCAAATTTGCGCGATTTTGTTTTATTAGTTTAAATTGGGATGTAAAGCAACAGAAACTGCTCGAAATATAAAATTTGTTTTTGACGAAGAGTCAATTAGTGAATATAAGGCTCAACACTGGTTCCAAAAATTTCGTAACGGAAACAAAAGCCTTGATGATGAGGAGGGTCGTGGAAGTCCTCCGCAGCTTCAGGTAATAATGATATATAAATCATTATTGAAGCGAACCTACGTAAAATAACTCTCAAGATGGTACAATAACTCAATGTTTATCATTCAACAGTTGTTCAGTATTTGAGCCTAATTGGAGAAACAAAAGGCTGGATAAATGGGGGCCGTATGCACTAAACGAACATCAAGCAATTCGGCGATAAAAAGTCTGCTATGCGCTTCTTTTGAGTTACAAAAATGATTACTTTCTTGATCGTATTGTCACATGTGATGAAAATTGGATTCTCTATAACAGTCAGAAACGTTCATCACAATGGTTAGATCAAGTAAAGCACATAAACAGTTTTCTGAACCGAAGTTTCATGAAAAAAGATTGTGGTCACTCTTTGGTTGTCGGCAAGTGGCATCATTGACTACAACTTCTTAAATCCTGATGAAAAAATAACAGCAGAAAAATATTGTCAGGAAATTGAAAAAATGTATGAGAATTAGCATCGTTTACGGCCAGTGTTAATCAATCGAATAGGAATAATTCTTCTTCATAACAACGCTTGACTGCACGTCTCACAAATTACTTTAAAAAAATTAAATGAACTGGGTTATGAAACCCTACCTCACCCATCTTATTCTCCGGACCTGTCTCTGACTGATTATCATTTTTTAAACATTTGAATAATTTTCTAGAAGAGGAAACTTTTCAAAGATCAGGTATCAGCTCAAAGCACTTTCGATGAATTCGTTATTTCTATAATTCCAGAATTCTGTGCTGTAGGAATAAACAAACTTGATTCCCGTTGGAAGAAATGTGTGCAGACCAAAGTTCATTATTTTGATTAATAAATATAATTTTTAACTGATATCTGCGTCTTTATACTGGATACGTAAAAACTGAAATTGTCTTTGCACCAACCTCATATATATATATATATATATATATATATATATATATATATATATACATACCAGTCCCTCACTTTACGCGGGACTTTTTTACACGTATTTTTACGCGGCAAATTATACCTCTATTTACGCTGCACTTTTTATACGCCGTGTTGATTTACGCTATCTCATTTTACGCGGTCAAATAGATTTCATTTTATATAATTTTTCATTGTATTTATTATATATCAAATTGACGCAAATTCTTACTTGAACGTACAAAAGCACGGCAGTGCAGTAGAAAACATGCTCAGGGAGACGTCACATTGCCTTACTAATCATCTTTGCGATCCCAATTTATGAAGCCAGAAAATATATTTTCCTAGAAGTTTTAAAAGTACGTAACAAGTGTATACAAGTGACACCGAATAAAATTTATCTGCTTTTGTTTTCTAAAACGACATTATTATTTTTTTAATTTATTTGAAGTAAATATGTGTTTCTATAACTTTACTAGCTTTTATTTCCAATATTTTTTCTGTTGTACTGACAGACTCAATTTACGCGATTTTCATTCGCGTAAAACAAATTCACGTAGAACGGATACTCCGCATAAATTGAGTGACGGGTGTACACACACACACACACACATATATATATATATATATATATATATTTATATATATTTATATATATTTATATATACTTATATACTTATATATATATTTATATACTTATATATACTTATATATATATATATATATATATTTATATATATATATATATATATATATATTTATAACAATTGGAGATTAAAACAAAGTTTGTGTATAATATAAAACAACTGGATGCATTAATCCAACTACAAAGGAGAACATAAAATTTAAGCTTTATCAAAATACTGAATATCTCAAATTATCGAGTGATGCCAACTAACGTAGCCTTCTGTACACACACACACTCACATACACACACATATATTTATGTACGTTTATATAAACAACAAGATTATTTTCACCCACACGATGACCTTAACTAACATATCAATTTAATGTATAACCACAAAGAATTTATTCTAAAAATGCTCATTTTTTTAAGTAATACATACAATGTTTATAAAGAAAGTTATGTATTAATTTTCAGCAACTTTTTTAATTTAAAACATAATAAATAAACTCTAACTTGCAATAAAAAAATTAAATTTGTCTATAGATGTCATAAATAAAGAATTTATATATAACCATATAATCTCATTTATTTATTTTTTTGATTTACTGTTTTCGTTTTTATTTTAATAACCAAGGGACTCTCCCTCCTACTTTCTATGCTCTCCAACTCTCGGGCGGCTCCACTCCCTCTCACTTTGCTTGCAACCTCACTCGCGGGCGTCCTTCATTTTATAACGACCAACTGAAGGCGTTAGTTGAAACAGAACCACGCGAGAACTTGCACAAAAGTTAGGCGTTAGTTATCCAACAATTCTGGACCACAAATGGAAAAATTTATTAGAATTTAAAGCGTTTCACTTTTTGTTTGACTCGAGAAAATTTACGCCACCGCAACTACAAAAGTTTCACTTTAATAATATTCTTCAAAAATACCGTTTTGGCACTGTGGTATTAAATTTACTTTCATACATAAAATTTTTTCCACTCCACAAACAACATTGTTTCTAATCAAAAATATTCAATAATTGATAATAGATCATTTTTGATCAGCTGTCATTGATTATTGAACAGTGAAATATAGAAAAATCTTATGATTCGATACATTAGCACTGTATGAATGATGGCATCGTCATTGAATTAAAAATAAGCGGCATCAAAAAGTGATTAATATTAAATTATTATACATTTTTGATTAGAACAAATTTAACCCGTTAGTAAAGTGAATGAAAAATGCTTTTGTGAACTTGGAGGACCTACAAAAAATTAATTAGTTATTCTTAGCAATTAAATTAATAACATATTTTCTATCATCATTTTCTAATGAATTTCAAACATACAAATAATTTTAAAATAGTCAGATCTAATTCTGAGAATGTTTATTTCATTCCAATAATAATGTCCTAACTTCTCAAGTATTCAAAAAAAAAAAACAATTACTTTACTTAATTCAGATTTCATACTATAGAAGTTTTAAAAATCACATGAGAATATTTGTATTTAGTGTTAAATTATTCGTTTTATTTTTCTCGAGCACATTTTTAAGTAGCTAGACGTGTAGGAGTAGAGACACTAGTAAAATAAAAATATACTGTCTATAAAAATTTACTAAGTAACTTTCAGTATTTCCTTCACAAAAATATCCATCAGTAACAAAATTAGACCAAGTGCACTGATTCCGAATTTATATCATTCTACGTGGATTTCGTAATTGTATGATATTTTCAGAGATTCTTGAATACATCAGTGTTGTAAAAATTTATATATATATATATAAATATATATTTATGTATTTGTATATATATAGTATATGTGTGTGTGTGTGTGATACGAACGAACGCACACATACATTGTCTACATGCGCCATTAGTCAGCTTTTTTCAACCATCTATATATATTCTGCAAATCATCTCATGTATATATTCAATCATTTGACAAAACTAATATTAATTTTGATATGCAATAGATAAGCGCGCAGCTGTGCTAATAAACGAGCTTAGTTCACATTATTCTCTTTTAATTAATATTTAATATACGTATTACTGCTTGAACATACAAAAAGGTTATCGCGAGTAATAATTATGAACATAATTAAATCTTCCAGTTTTACAATTACGTTATAATGCTATACTCAAGACGTCTTTATCTTTTTGTAATTTTGTGCTAATAATAGAAAGTGAAATGCATTACATAAATTAGTATAACACACACACATGCACAAAATTATATATATATATATATATATTTCAATCTCTCCACTTGGGCGGTCTCCATTTATGCGAATTCATTTTAATGCGGTTGAAAATATTTCAAATTTTAAATAATTAACTAGACATTAGATGTCACCATAATGCTTAAATTTATCATATTGTGTACACATACGAGGGTGGTCCCAGAAGTACCCGGCCTGACCTAGAGAGGGTGGTAGTTGTTTGAAAAATATCACTGTATTAGAAAGTACACAATCTATAAAGCATATGTTTCAAGTTTGAGAACGCCACGTTGTTTAGTATTTGTTTGGCAGTCATCAATAGTGAACGTTTTCAGTGAATTTGTGAAAATGGAGAAAATTGGTCATCGTTACGTGATACAATACTTTTATTTGAAAAGCCTCAGCCCAACCAATATAAAAGCTGAACTGGATTCTACTCTGGGTGAGTCTGCTCCTTCGTTTACAACAGTGAAATATTGGGTAGCAGAGTTTAAACAAGGCCGTACGAGCTGCCAAGACGAGCATCGTAGTAGTCGACCAAATGAGGTGACGACTCCAGAAATGGGGAAGAAAATCCACAAAGCGGTACTGGATGATCGTCGACTGAAAGTGCGCGAGCTAGCAGACATAGTAGGCATTTCAAAAAGTGCGGTACATTGCATATTATCTGAAAATTTGGACATGAGAAAGCTGTGTGCAGGATGGGTGCCGCGTTTGCTCACACTCGAGCAAAAACAGTGTCGTGAAGATGTTTCAATTGAGTGTTTAGCGAAGTTTCACAGCAACAAAGCAGAATTTTTGCGCCGTTTCATAACCATGGATGAAACATGGGTCCATCACTTCACACCCGAGACAAAAGAACAATCAAAACAATGGACTGAAAAGGAAGAACCGGCTCCAAAGAAGGCGAACATCGTTTCATCTGCAGGCAAGGTCATGGCGTCGGTGTTTTTTGAGATGCGCGAGGGATAATTTTCATTGACTATCTTGAAAAAGGAAAAACTATCAACGGCGAGTATTATGCGAACTTATTGCAACGTTTGAGCGAAGAAATCAAGCAAAAACGGCCGCATTTGGCAAAAATGGCTAAGAAGAAAGTTTTGTTTCATCAAGACAATGCACCAGCTCACAAATCCGTTATTTCAATGGCCAAAATTAATGAATTAAAGTTTGAATTGCTACCTCATGCATCCTATTCGCCAGATTTAGCCCCCTCGGATTATTTTCTATTCCCAAACTTGAAAAAATTGCTCAGTGGTCAAAGATTTCCCAACGATGAAGAAGTGATGTCGGCAGTTAATGGGTATTTTGAGGAGCAAGACAGTTCTTATTATAAAAAGGGTATCGAACTTATTGAACATCGCTGGAAAAAGTGTATAGAGCTGAAAGGAGATTATGTTGAAAAATAAATATATTTTTTTCCAAAATTTTTGTGTTTTCTTTGTTGGGTCGGATACTTCTGGGACCACCCTCGTATTGTATACAAATGGAGAAATTTTTCAATTTAATTTATTCAGTAATCATAGGTACAATTGTGTAGCAAAAATATGTAGTGTAGTAGATAGATAGATTATGTTTGAGGGGGGAGGAAGCTATCTTGCCTCCCAGCACTTGCACTCAAAGTCCATCATGCCTTCCCTCGGCTGATCAAAACTACACGGGAAGTCTCGCTTCTTTCCAGAAGCTTATCAGCCTGCCCGAGTTTATAGATCCTAGTTCGGCCGCGGTGAGAAAAAACTCCCCAAATCATCGTCGCCTTAAATTGACCCATGCCGGAAAGTCTGCGAGGAGGTGAATGGAGGTCTCGTTGGCCCCTCACACCAACTACACTTTCCGTCCGTCCTTCGGCCTTGTACATGTTCGTGGTAGCTTAGTCTCCCGTGTCCTGTGACAATTCGCACCAGGAGCCGGGAGAAGGATCTTCCACTTGTATGGATTCCCTTGGTCCAATCCTTATTCGGGGCCTGATGTAGTATAGTAAAAGTAAGTAAATAAATAATAAAAAATTGTGGAGGTTGTACATTATAAACCGTAGATAGATTAATAAATAATGGCATCAACAAGAGATACATAAATTAATATGATTAAGAAAAAATCAAGAACTCAGGTAAGCTTAGAAGTTAAATTAAAAATTATCCAGACGTTAGAAATAGGTGAAAAAAATAATAATGTTGTTCGGTTGTACAATCTTAACGAGTCTATAATTCATACGATTAAAAAAATTGTTGACGCTATTAAAATAGCAGTGAAAGAAGCCATATCAACAAGTTCCAAGATAGTGAAATATGCAAGAAATACTGTTATGGTGAAAATCGGACAGTTATTAATTCAGTGGATAGAAGACAATAACGAAAATCACATTGGTATGGACGCATATATTATCCAATATAAGGCTTTGTCAATTTCTAATCAGTTGAAAAAAGAAAATGATGAAAAGCAATGTGAAGAAGAGAATGAAGAAGCAGATGAAGAAAATTTATTATCTTTTGTTTTCAGTAGAGGATGGTTTGTTAAATTCAAGAAAAGATGCAATCTAAACAACATCATGTTTGTGGGTGAAGCTGCTAGTGCTGATAGAGAAGCAGCTACTGAAATTATGAGACCTTTTAAATCATTCATTGAAAATAATGGTTACAATGCTCATCAAGTATTTAATGCTGACGAAACGGGATTGCTTTGGAAGTGTGTGCCAAGTCGTACATTTATATCGAAAGAAGAAAGAGCAACTCCTGGTTTCAATTCTGCTAAAGATACCCTCACACTATTATATTGTGACAATACCAGTGCTGATTACAAATTAAAATCACTTTTAATTGCTGAATGGAAAAGTATGTGGCCAGATTGTGTTTCCAGTTTAATAGACGATTCCAGTTCTTTATAAATTATTGGCAATGACGTTGCTGAGGTAGTGGCACTAGGACAACATTTAGAAGGTGAAGGATTTAACGATTTGAATCCTTTTAGTATTAAACAACTTTTAAAATCACACGATTCTGAATTGACAACTAATGATCTTATTGAATTAAATTAAGAACAGAACAACGAAGAAGGAGAGCAAGAAGATGATGAAAAAGAAACACTTTTCCTGTTTACGACCCAGAACATTAAAGACTTCATATCTATGGTTCAAAAAACTATAGATTTTATTGAAAGAATAGATTCTGATATTGAAAAAACCGGTTTAATCATCAGGGGTTTAAAAGCTCAGATCGTAACTTACCAACACATTCTAGAGGAAATGAAACGAACGACCAAGAAGAAGACTCTGGATAGATTCTTTATGCTATCAACATCGATAACCATAACAGCTGCAACCTTAATAATAAGGCTACAACCTTAAGTCAGCACTAACAGAAGAAGATTCATCTAGCCAGAGTGATTTTGAATAGCTAACTATAAAGTTTGCGATACTTTATCTTTATGGAAATAAATGATAGCTTCATATTTTTTTTTATTTTCTTGTTAATAATAAGCTCTCATATAGACGTATATATTTTTTAAAAAAGGACTTAAGTTTAAAATTTTTCTTCTAGAGTAAAAGTAAAATATTTGTGAATATAGAACAATTTCCTATTATAAACAGTTTTCTATGGCTGCATTTACGCTGTTTTTATTTACGCCCTGCTTTCATGGAACCAATTACTCGCGTAAATAGAGGGATTATAGTATATATATATATATATATATATATATATATATATATATATATATACAGCCCGAAAAAAGTGTTGGCATAGTTAACATTTTTGTAAATGAAAAGGTATAATTAAAACATGTCGGAGTAAAAAGTTACTGACTGATTTAAGAACGATTTCCAAAAGTTGCTACCAAGAGTCCTTGCAGAACTGGATAATACTTTAGCAGCGTTTTGTAGCTGTTGCGGGAGACTATAAAAAGAGGTCCATTTCGTGTAGAATCTTTTTTTCTAAATAAAACTTTTGATGCTAATATGGGTATTTCTTCATCAAATCTCATACGTACCCAATTTCTTGTAGTCAATTTTAATATATATATATATATATATATATATATATACTACATATTCTATATACTTATTTAATACATATAAGATAAGATATTTACACTGATTGAAATCAATAAATATTGCTTGATAACCTTAAAAACAAAGGACATTTCGAAATGGACGCCGCACAGTGATGAAAATAATTGAAAGCTGGCCAAAGTTGGAAGCAGTTTGCAGATCTGAATAATACTTTATATGAAAAGCTTTTCGAGGTCTATGATTACGAATTTATATTCTAAATTTAAAAATTCACAATGGTGAATCCAATATGGCCTATTGTTTATTTAAAAAATAATTAAATCTTAATGAAACTTTGTATGAAAGAATTTTGAACGCGTCCGTGTATGAATTTCGAGTAAAATTAACAAAATTTGAAGCAAATAGGTTAATTATAATGTATTTTATATTATAGAAATGTTATAAGGTACGTTGTCAGTTATTACAAAAAAAAAAAAACAATAAAAAAATACTCAGTATCAAAATTAGAAACGCAAACATCTTATTCGTTTGAATCATATATTTCTGTATCTCGCGATTCATGCGTAGAAAATAAAAGTTTTACAGCTTCAAGAGAGAGAGAGAGAGAGAGATCGTTTTTTCAAAGGCAGCTTCCTCAAACTAAAAATCAGCTGATCTGAAAACACCAGGAACCAGTGGAAAATGTCTTCCATTATACTTTTTCGCGAACATTTTCTGAAAAAAATTCTCTACATTTTTTAAAGTCTTTATTGCAAGTTTATTGAGCTTCTTTAGATAGATACCCGATCAATAATATAGATGACTGTATTATTTGAGGGCTATGAATCAATGTTTTGTAGATTGACGTGGGCATTTCATACCAAGAATATTTTTTAACTAATGATTTCAGTGTTGTACAGTATTTTTAAAATTCCTGAATTTTGATATCGTAATCATTTGATAATACTTGTAAAATATCGTGATTCTTGTCGACTAAATTTTCTTCCACCCCCAAGATTTCAGCAGAGACCGATGCATTTGCAAAAAAGCAACGAGCTGTGTTTCCGTCGTTAGTGCTTCTAAATCCTAGTGTTGGATGTTGTACAATAAGATCTAATTTTTTTTGAAATTGTTCTTGAATTTTCTTTTTGTGTGATTGTGGAATATCTTTCTCTTCCGGGCCACGCACTTTTCATTTAATGAGAGCTCGAATCGTATAGTAGATAGATTCGAGTACATTCAAAATAGTGTTACAAGACCAGTGACGGATTCAGGAAGAACTTTTTCCCTATTTTTGAAAAAAAAAAACATAAGTACCTATATATTCCATATGAAAAGATCCCGGTATCTAGCAATATAAAAACTACTTTGATAATTTACGATGAATGTATTTGAAATATCGAAAATTTTACGGACGGCTTTTTGTCAGGATTTTTAATACATATCGAGCATAAATTTTTAAGAAGCAATGTTAATAAATATTCTACATACTTTTATTAACACTCTTCATGAAGTTGAATTGGAACAAGGCACTTTAGTAAAAAAATAAACGAACTTGAATGCATTTAATAAAAATACATTGACATTTGCTGGTCTACGCTAGTACTATACGAAGTATACATTTAGTTATTTTAGATAAAAAGAGGGAGAATTTCATCAAGATATATATATATATATATATATATATATATATATATATACAAATATATATATATATATACATATCTATATATATATATATATCTATCTATATATATATATATCTATGTATACCAATATAAATATATATATATATATATATATATATATATACATAAATATACATCTGCAACTAATTAATATTAAATTTTAAGAAATTTCATTGTTTTCTTTAAAATAAACTTTTAAAACACCCTGGGCAAGACGTGCTTAATTTTCCCGGCAGTGAATAGTTTGAACAATTTAAAGACATTGCACGATATTATTGAAATGATAATTAAAAATATATATTTTAATCCGCTATAAATATAGTTTGCCTTGAATTATAAAATACATATACACAGACATACACATATAAAGAAATACATTCATATACATAATAATAATACATATATATATATATATATATATATATATATATATATATATACATACATAATACATATAAAATACATATACAAAATAAACGTCTCTCTATTTGAGAATAAAAATTGCGTGCAAGAATATTATTCATTATACGAGTAGATGTATTGTATTTATAATCCTATAACCATTCGTATAGCTATTTTTGTTCAACGAATCATTTGTTTCACCCCCATATTTGATAGTTATGAGTGATATGGTTATGTATATATATATATATATATATATATATATATATATATATATTAAAAAAGGTATCTTTAGCACCTGTCAGTCTCACGCAATCAAAAACACTTGTGCGTTTAGTTGAAATAAAAGATCTTTTGTACAGTGTTCAAAGATTAATGTTTTTCAATTTGATGACTTGGAAAAATAATAATGTATATAAGACATTCTCCGTTTAATAAGAAATAAAATATCTTCAATTAATATTATAAATAAGGGCATTTTTATAGACGTATCCTGTAATTTATTTATTGATAAACTTATTGTAGCTATTAATTTTTTAGCCCTTTTTTTAAAAAAATGACAATTATGAATTAATAACTCTTTGTCTGATAACAATTTAAATAATTTGAATTAACATTTGTTTTTTGTATTCGAAAACTTAATAATATAGAATAATTAATATTAAGAGAATGGAAAAGACTAAATAATGGTCTGGTGTACAATTGAAAAGTTAGGTTGAAATAATCAATCCCAAATAACATTCATTTAATCTATTATGTAGATTAGTTAAAATTAAAATCAAAGTGATGTACCAATGCATATCTGTCTGTTTATCTGTCTCTCTATATCTACCTATATATACATATATATATATATATATATATATATATATATATATATTTAGATATATATATATATATATATATATATATATATATATATGTTGAGTAAAATTTCAAAAAATTGATAAAATATTGTACTAAACAATTAACAAACAATTGAACGAAAAACGTGTAGAGATTTCTACTAAATTACTATAGGACTGTGCCCCCTACTCGTTACCTTTTTCGATCCCAGAGGGCTCCGCCTCCGCTCACTTCGTTCGCTCACCAAACTCACTTCGGTTGTACTGCACATATCAGCTCAATATCGTAATATATATATATATATATGTAAGTTTGCCTTTATAATCATTTTCACAGTTAGATTGAGCTGTTTATTTTATAAAATCGCACATTTCATTGTAGTTCTTATGCCGGCCGATCGTGACTTACGCGAGTTCAGCCTGGGCTTACAACCCAACCAACATCAAGCGGCTTCAGGTGTTCGAAAACCGGGTCATGCGTCGCATCACAGATGCGCATTACCTGGTGAGGAACACCACTCTTCACCGGGACCTCCGCCTCCCTACGATCGACGAGTTTGTCCGCCGACAGGCTAGCCGGTTGTACGGGCGGGCGAGGTCCAGCGAAAACGCCCTAGTCCGCGGACTGGGAACAAACGACCTTGTCGCCGAGCTCTGCAGATACCAGCGGCTGAGCCTGCTGGTGGCGCAGAGCGAGGCAGACGACGGTCACTGACCTGGTGTCAACCAACATCGATGGCCAGTAAGAGGTCGGCCTTCACTGGTCGACCTGGAGCTTCGCTGGCCCTTCAGCAAGAGACGACCCCCTGGAGGTGGTCAAAATGCTCCAAAACATGAAAATCCTCCTTCCAAGCAACGCACCAGTACTATGAGCTACACGAATCATGAGCATATCGTTTGGTACTGAAGTCAGCATGGGCCCCTCAGGCCCGCGCTACACACGATTATATATAGTTATTATGTTCCACACGAGAGTTCCCGTTCCAAGCAACGCACCAAAAATATCAGCAACATGAGTCGTAAGCGCATACGCTTGGTACTCAAGTCAGCAAGGGCCCCTCAGGCCCGAGCTACAGCAAGTTTCAAGTTATTATGTTATAAATATATTTATTTGTGTAATTTCGGGTGTCACCCTTAATAATAATTTAATAGAAAATCTCTAAATGTTTTTGGTTTGATTTTTTGTACAATATTTTATCCATTTTTGAAATTTTATGGTAAATATATATATATATATATATATATATATATATATATATATATATATATATATATAGGGAGTGAGAAAGAAAGAGATTATTAACAATGACACCCGAAATAATACAAAAAATTATGAATTTGGTATCATTCAACTGACATATTTGGTCTATGCTAACGCGTTGTTATTGGTTCGAGTGCGAGGTATAAGACCGTTTTACTCGGATAGGAGCGTGGATGAAACCCGCTATCTACGACTCTCCCGTTGCCGTTGGCCAGGACTCTCAGGCCGGAATGATTCCCACAGTCAGTAGTTTACCCCGCTTATAGCGATACAATGGTTAATGGTTAAGTGAGTCGTAGTTGCCGAGGGTGTTAATCATGGCATTTTGGCTTTTCTCGACTCTACTGCACAAGGCACGAACTTGAAAACGTACATACTCCTGGGTTGTAGGGATCCGGAGGTCATTATACAGAGTGTCTTTCCTGACACAGTAAGGCTCGTCGACAATGAGGGGCAGTACCTGGTTTTGGAGGATCTGCAATCGCTTAAGGGGTGAGGACGAATGCCCAGGCTGGTACCGTATACGTCAGTATTGGTCGTATCATGCTGGTGCAGAGGCATAAGCTTACTACGCAGCGATAATTGCGACCAACGGTTGAGTAATAGTTACAATCTGCTTATCTGTCCAGAACCATTGCCGAGTACGTTTTCGACATGACTTTTGAAGCTGTAATGAATTGTACGACTTTATAAAACAAATGGCACAATATTACCGTGAGAATGATTATATAGACATACTAACACGCAATATATATATATATATATATATATATATATAGAGAGAGAGAGAGAGAGAGAAATAGATAGATAGGTATTACGATATTGAGCTAATGTATCCGATACGAGCGAAGCGAGTGCGGGTGGAGCCCCCCAGGGTCGGCAAGCGTAATGACTAGAGGTCACATCCCGCTAGTATATTGTATAATTTTTTGAACTAAATCTACTGATCATAAAGCAAGCAGACACAGCTTACAACGTCAACAAATATATATATATATATATATATATATATATATATATATATATATATATATATATATATATATATGCATTTATTAACTTCTGTTCATAATTCATTTTGAAACAATATTATCTGACTTATTCTAATACGATCTGTAATAGAATATAGAGAAAAAAATTAATTATGTATCGACTTTATTACAATATTTTAAATAAAACCTGTGCATATGTGTACGCGGGTCATGAATATTTTACCGTAAAAGAATGTATCAAATCTATAGTCATAACTCACGGTTAATTGAATGATACAATTAGATGAATGTCGATTACCAACTGCCACACGCGTTCCAACAGCGGCACCGCTTTAATTAGGACATAACTCAATTATCTGCCATTAAAATCTTATATCTGCATCTGGACATTTATTGCGATTTGAACTGAATCGAATATTCCTTTTCTTATTTTACTTATATATATATATATATATATATATATATATATATATATATATGTATGTATATATGCACATGTACATGTAAATAAATACAGGATGCCCAAAAAAAGTTATATTGAATTTAATTGCTACTCATTTCTATATTTATTTTGATAAATTTCATTTTAAAATTTTATAATGAAGGAAAAACGTAATGAAAATGTGCATTAACGCAAATATTTAAATTGTGTTCCATTCTAACACAGACATTGTTAACATTGTGAAGAAACTCAATGCATTCATCACCTAAGACATCTCTTGATATTGTTGCACATTTTGCTTTAATATTAGATTGGTAAGAAAATAATTGCGGTTTTTGTTTTCTGAATTCTAGCCTTGAATTCTTTCAAAAAAAGTATAATTTCATCGTATTCTTGTTAATATTATTTTTAAGCGCATTTTTCGGTCTGGATTTTGATATTTGATTTTATTAACAATTGGATTTAATAAATCGACTTTGATTTTATTAATAATTTTGTTTCAAATTGGGCTACTGAATTAAAGATAGAACAGAAGCAAATAAGAATAATTTATTTAAAAAGAAAATAAAATTAGCTAGTGTAGAAACGGAAATAATTACTGATACAATTTGACAACCAACACACACAGAAATGAATCTTAACAGTTAAGTAAAATAAAACACTACAGGTAATAAAAATTATCTGTTTGAAATACAATTTAATTATAAATGAATAATCATATGATAGTCTGCAGCAGTTTAACAAACGAACAAAACAATATTGTATGTAGAATTACTGAGGTGTTCAGAAATATCAGCATAATTACCACTTAAAAAAATAGAGAAGAATCGGATAATTCGAAAGGCATAGAATCGTGCTAATTATATTTGTTGTGAATAATTTAATGTTCTTAAAGCAAGACCTTATATGTTGTACTGAATTATTTTTGGTAAAATCTATTTAAATATACAATTTACTAATGAAATGTATTAATACATAGAATTTCTAGTCTTTCAAAAATCAGCACAATATTTGTTCCAGACTGTTTAAATATGTTTTGTAATTAGCATAATATTAAAAATGGTACTTGAAAATCAAATAGATAGAAAAATTCCATTTAATATGTTAGGTGTGTGAAAGTTGTCTTCTTTCCGCGTTCAACATACTTATTTAAAATTTAAATTTATATCCGTTTTTATGATATTGAAGATTTAGTATCGAAATCTGTCAAACGTATATATCATGATTTAATAATGAACATAACCTCACAAAACAGTAATCAACTTATAAGCGACGAAAAGTTGTATATTCAACACTGCATTCAGCATGAGTTCTAGAAAGAGAAAAACGATGCTAAATCGTTCGAATAAATTGGTTTTGTTCTTTGTGAAGGAATTATATCCAAAAATTCTTGAAAATATTTGTTTCTACGTTTTAAGGTTGGTGATATTGATGTGAGTGACGGACTACTCTTTGAAATACAGCGAAGATTGACGGGTGATAATTTGCAAGTATCATTGAGTGAAAATTCTTCGCAGACGTAAAGTTATTCATGAAAATACTAGGAGTTGATTCACTAAAATTTTAGAGATGATTTCTTAAGATGGTAAAAACTATGAAAGTGGATACCACATGAATTTTCGACAAATAATATTCTCCATCGACTACACAGGCGTTGAGTTATTAGATTAGTAGGAAAATAATTCCAGTTTTTGTTTTCTGAATTCTAACTTTAAATTCTTTCAAAGAAAGTATCATTTCATCGTGTTTATGTTAATATTATTTTAAAGTGCATATTTCTGTCTGTATTTTGGTAACATCGACTTTTGTTTTATTATCAATTTTACTTTAAATTGAGCTATTGAATTGAAGATTTAAAAAAAAAATTGTACAAGTTCAGAACGGGTGGTAAATCAGCAGAAACTGCGTGTAAACTAAATAATGCCTTTGGTGTGGGCACTGTTACAGAAAGTACGGTTAAATGGTGGTTCTAAAAAGTTCGTGCTGGGGACAAGTGGTTTGAAGATGAAGAAGGTCTAGAGCACCCTCTTTCAGTTCATAACGACCAACTTAAAATGTTAGTTGAATCAGAACCATGCACAACAATTTGAGAAACTGCATAAAAGTAAGGCGTTAGTCATCCAACAATTCTGGACTACTTAGAACACCTAGGAAAATCAAAAAAGAAAAAAATGCATATGAATTTGAAGATAATAAACCGTAATTATTTGTCTATCAACTGAGTATTTACCCAGTAACATGAGAAGGATTTTTTTTGTAAAATTGTTATCGATGAAAATTGGATTAACTTTCAGCCAGCCATTAACATCAACGACAAAACCGAATATCTACACCAAAAATATCCTTGTGTGTATCTAGTGGAACATGAATTTTTTGCAATTTTACAAACATCTTCTATCGGATAAAATTATTATTAGTGACTGCTTCGGTTATCAATTGAATCATTTGATGGACACAATAGCATAGAAAAACCATTTCTTGGTCAAGGTAGCCGGTTGATCAACTTGCTGCACGAAAACGATAGGTCGTACATATTAGGTCGTTAGAAAAATAATTGCGATTTATGACCTTTAAATTCATATAAAAACTGCAATTATTTTCCCAGCTACCTAATATCTCTTATTACTCAGCAAACTAACTTTAACTTGAGCTGGATAGTTTTCCCGCTCACGGTGTGTACACCCTACTTGATTCTTATCAGTTATTCCAGTCGATACAGAACTGTAGCTGGAAAACGCTTTCGAGATGTGACTACGATACAAAAATCGATCTAAGATTTTATTCTTTCAAATCTATATCTCTTTCGCTACAGAATCCGAAACTTACCCTAAAGATGGCAGAAGGATATAAAAAGTTAGAGCAAATATTTTAACAACTGAATTTTATTTCATTTATTATGAAAATAAACCGAAAAATGTTCAAAAAAGATTAAAACTTTCACACAAAATACATACACATTAATATGAAATGCAGGAACTTATTTTTAAATGCTATTGAATAAGAATTAATTCTTTATCAAATTTTCAATGCTCAATCTGCAATTAAAATGTTTTTTTTGACATATTGAATACATGTCTGAATAAATTACAAAATAACACTGTGAAGCACCTACAATAATTATAGCTTGTTTTGTAAAATTATTCTACACTTTATTTTATTTTATCACTATAAGAACGCATTAATTATAAAACAGCATCTTCAATTTAATTTCTTAGTATTTAAAATTCAGATCATTCCACTCTCTCATTCTCTCTTTATATATATATATATGTATATATATATATATATATATATATGCTATATGCATATAAAATTGAAATATGCATTCACATGAAAGATATAAACGACGACAAGCAGATAAAATAAGTTAAGGACTATATTTAATATGTGAGGTACATGTATTTTACGAATGTCCAGTACAACGATTTGACAGGTCTGTTTAATTGGTCATTAGGCGAAGTGCATACAGTGAACAGGGCAGGTGGCTCGAGAAGTCTGTGCCCTCCCGTCGGGTGTAAATCTCTCAGAGCACAGTGACTTGTTTCACGAAAATTGATTTCATGTTGTATTACATTTAATACATCTTCGATTCTCGATATGAACTTTCTGTGGGATATAGTGCAATTTATATATCTGCACGTGTAATCATTTTTTTTCATTTTATTGCAGATAATTGTTATAAATGCATGTGTTTACTTTGTTGTTATAGAACATGTGCATGAAAATATGTGAATTTTTCACAAGTTTCGAATTATTAATTCGTGTATATGATTATTTATATATGCAATGGTAAACGCAAAAGAACACCAGCATACATGTTGATGAAAATCAAGATTTCATATCTCTATAATGACATTGATTCGATTTGATTAGACTTAAATCGTGAATGTAGTCGAGTGAAATAAACTTTGTTTTTTGATCAAGTTCTGTTCGAGAAGTCCACTACAGTGATACCAAATAAGATAACATATTTATATGTTATTGAATTGCATATATTTAACTCTTTCATAACATTTGTCATCATTTGAGAAAAATTATTAGTTAATACATACACATTACGCTAAATGGTAATAAGCAATCGATTTAAACTCAAAATAGTGAAACTGCATTCTACAAATTTATTGAGAAAAATCGAATTTGCTCCGTATACAACATAAAGAGCTTATGTTTTTTATACTATTAGAATGCATATAAATAAAGTTATATTATGGAAAAAAAATCAGTATCTCGGCGCCATCGAAATGCATAAAAGTGACAATAGAACATAATTAATAACAACTTATTTAATATTTTTAATCGAAACATTTGATGTGAATTATGGAGTGAAAAAAAAATTCAAATATGAAAGTTAATTTAGCCAAAATGTCAGACCATTTATTGTGAAGTCAATTTTCTAATGACTGATTCTGAAAATTACTAATTATCTCTCTGATAGCTATCGTTGTCGTTAAAGACTTAATATTCATAAAACGATAATACAATATATGTATGTATAATTTTTTCTGAACAGAAGGTCAAGTAAGAATAAAAGTTTCGTTTGTCCTTTAGAGTGTAAAATGTTTTCAATCATATATATATATATATATATATATATATACACAGAGTTTTTCAATAAAAATGCAATTTTTGACGGAAAACGTTTTACACCCCGGGTTTAATATGGGTGGAAAATATGCGAAAGTAGATATTACTATTTTGTGTATATTAAACAAATCTTAATAACTTTATAATTATAACTCATATCCAAATAAGCTATACATGGTTTAATAGAACAAAGATTTAAGAATGTTACGCAATGTTTACCTTAAGCGCGTGACGTCAGAGGCCGCCACAACATTGTCGCCAAATTGTAGTGTAATATTATCGGTTCGCCTCGCAGAAAAATTAACGTAGCTCAAGACTGTGTACGCGTAGGATGTTGCGTGAGGTATTGTTTGACAGAGCTGGACAAGTGCTATACTCTAAAATAGTATCAGTGACAATAGTGAAAGCAATTGAAAAGATATACACTGATAAAGTGTTAAAACTAGACTAATTTTCTGTAAAATTTTAAAAATGTCCAAATATCTTCAAAACAAAAAGGTCAATAAGTATCGTAAAAGTTTATAAAGTGAAAGAAGACTAAATGAGGAATCCAAAAAGGCCCCTATGACAGCAGCAGAACGAATGCAGAGGATGAGGCAGCGTCGATAATTTGAGGCGAACAACAGTTAGGCGAACGCTGCAACGCCTGATGCAAGTTCACAAGGAATAGATGTCGACAGTGAGATGGAACCGATAGAATGGGGCGACACAGAAGCAGATGTACCATTTGAGTATCGAAATTTAGCGTTTAAAACCCATTGACGTTCGACGACAGAGTAGTTTGAAAAGACATTTTATGGCAACAATTTGGGTTCTGTTTGTAGCGTTTGTGACCGCATATGGTTCCAAAATAATTTAAAACGGCCAAATGCAGCTATGTTGCAATGTTTACAACAGGAATTTACAGATGAAGACATTCAACATTTCATATTGTGCTCAAACTGCTTTACATTAGTAAAGCAAAGAAAGGTGCCAACGTTGAGTATAATTAACAGTTTCGCGTATCCGCTGAAGCCAACACACTTGCCACTCAACTATATCGAGATGTTTCTTTTTCAACTAATGCTTTACTACACAGAGAATATCAGAACAATAGTTAGTGACTGGCCCTGCGATCCCAACATACAGTTTCTGCTCACCAGGGACTTTAACAATGATGCGCCGAACGATCGTCTGAAACAGTTTCTGAACGACAAGTTTAGATTGATCTTTGCCGCGGCTCCAACTGACTTCACAACTTTAAAGAATACCACTATAGACTTAATATTCTCTAGTGATATAAGTGTAGCATCTAAGTCTTACATATTGTACAACTTGTACCACTGTCCTGTCTTTAACTAAATTTTACAAATTAGTCAGTATTTTGAAAAATAAATAAAAAGACACACAAGTTTAGTGTGCTCATTTCTTCCTTATCAACCCTAAAAACACTACGCTCCGACAACACCGCTTAGGTAAGACGTTTTCCGCCAAAAACTTCAGCGGTAGTGTCTCCGACACTACCTACCAATTTTTTTTAATTTGAAATTAGTCACAGAATTTTTACTGAAAATTCGAGTGTGTTTACTGTAAATAATATAACTGTGCGTATGCTATTTATTAAATGAAAAATAATGTTATATAAGTGCCCGCCGCGTGCTTTGAGACTCATCCGTAAAGAATACTTTTTCAGAAAAACCATGTTGTTGTTTCAGTATCCCATTAACAAATCTCAGAAGCAGTAAATGGTCTGCAGGCTTCAATTCTTATATTACACCATATAAGCCTTCAGCAATAAATCATTATACAAAATACACCATGTGATCGTCTGTGAAAGGCCTAATTGTAGTGAACACTGTCACGAACTAAGTCCATGTTTTCTTCAGAACGAGCATTACGAATACATATTGATCTTTGTTTTTCTTTAATAGATCCAGTATCTTAAAATTTATTCACTAATCGAAGAATTGTTGATTCACATGGACGGGTATGTCGAGAATAAATGTCGTGTGTATTTTTTATAAACCGACCATTATCATAATACAATTGTATTATTTCAATAATTTGTTTTGTTGTACACGAATCCAGAACTAAAAATAGAAATGTCAAAAAAATAGAGTTGTCAGTTTGATAAATGTAAAATATAACTTCTTAAAAAATCTATCTTCAACATTATATATATATATATATATGTGTGTGTGTGTGTGTGTGTGTATGTAAAATTTCAAAAATGGACCAAATATTGAATAAAATAAAATAAATTATTATTAACGATGACACGCGAAGTTACACGAAAAATAATGATATTGGTATCAGAACAACTGAATCCATGTAGCTTGGGCCTGAAGGGTCCTTGAGGTACTTACGCTCCGAGTGTGAACGCTCATAGCTCACGTTTCTCATAACACTGGTATTGTTTTGCACTCCATAGAAAAAATTAGCGGCAAGTTATAACAACAGCAATGAAATATGCGCCTAGATAAAATAGCTCGCCGCAATATAACTGTAAGAGTGATTATATATATATATATATATATATATATATATATATATACATTACGATATTGAGCTAATTTATGATATACGAACGATGCTAAATGGGGCAGAGCTCCCTAGTATATATATATATACAATTAATTGTAAAAAAGGTTTTACAAATAAATACTTTTTTCATCTTACAATAAAAAAAATTATTTTGTTTAAAAATATTTACTTAATCATTATTGTTAATTTATAGCCGGAAAGCTTTAAAGCTCATGAATTATGTCGTTTTTCTATTAAATAGTTAAGATCAGCTATTTTCGTTGTTCATGTCATATAGTTTTTTTTATATGTATCTGCCTAAATATGAAATTTATGTTTTTATCTTTTATATGCAACGGTCTTAGCTATACATATTTTTTGATTGACGACTTATCGTCTGCTGTAATTGGGCAGTGCTCTAGTATATTTAATAAATAAATACCTTTTATGTACGGCTGTTTAGATGGTGTTAATATCATGAAAGCGCCAAATTACAAAAAAATCTGAACATAAAACTCTTGTGTGCCTTGGTGCCTTAAAAATCTTGCCATTACCATCGAAATGCACAAAAACAACAATCAAAAATTATCAATAACGATTTATAGAATATTATTTATATTTTGAATAGAAAATTTTTCTGTGGTTTGTGGAGTGATAAAGGAATTTATTTGTGGAATTTTATTAAGATAAGTTTTCTGAATGTATATTGTTAAAGAATAGTTTTAAAATTGTCATTATTAAGTAGAATTTTATCTTTTTTTAATGTAATAGGAGGTGTATGAAAGCCGTTGTTCACGTTTAAATGAACGCTTCTACCCATATTTAAACATATAGAGTAACTATTGAGAGATAATATAATTCATTGATTAGAAGACGTATTTTTATGCAAATAATATACGGATATAATCCGTATGATATTAGTAATAAAATAAACATGTTTTATTACAGTCTGGTAAATTTAATTATTGTATCATATAGACATTTAATAGGACGTTTCATTGAAAGCCGCTGTTTACGTGTAGATGGCTCTAGATGCGTATGCTATGGGCAGTAACTAATATCTCTTAAGTTATTTTGAAGTGTGAACATTTCCCACTAAAATTCAGTCATCAGACGCCATCCTTTGCTTAAGTGTTTTCCTATAACCGAATTAAAATGGAAAGCGATAAGTTGTTTTTCCGATGTGTACTTCTACACTACTTTGATTTGAAAAAAAGTGCAGCTGAAGCTCATCGATTGTTTACGAAAACATATAGCGAATCTGCTTCATCGAAAACAGTGTGTATAGATTGATTTCGAGAATTCAAAAGTGGTGATTGTGACTTTCACATCAACAACGGCCAGGTTAATCGAAAAAGTTCGAAGATGAACGTATGTAAGCTCTATTGGGAGAGAACCCCGCTCAAACAATCATAGAATTGGTTCAACATCTCGAAATCGATAAATGAAACTTTTCACGACATTTACAAGCCATGAGTAAGATCCAGAAAGAAGGAAGATGTCTATCTCATTAATTGACCGAAAATTCCATTGATAATCGTTTAAACATCTCGATTCATTTTCTTGCAAGGCATAAAAAGAAGTGTTTCTTGTGGCGTATCGTGACCAGTGATGAAAAATGGATCTTTTCGACAACACGAAACGCAAAAAAAATTGGGATCCTGGCCAACCATCAACGTGAACACTAGAGAGAAACATCCATGGTCACAAAGCAATACTCTCTATTTTCTGGGATATGGAGGATGTCGTGTATTATGAGCTATTGAACCCGAAGGAAACAATCACCTCCGAAAGTTATCGTCGACAATTGGAGTGTTTGAATGATATTTTGATGCAAACACGATCATCAATTACATCAAATCGCCGAAAAGTGATTCTTCTCTATGATAACGCTCGGTCCCAGTTTACTATAGACGTGAAACAAACACGGATGGAGCTCGAATAGGAGGTTATCCCGCAACTAGCGTATTCTCCGAACATGACCCCAAGAGATTACCGTCTATTAAAATCGAAGCAACACGGTTTGGAAGATACACATTTCTATTACTACGGAGAAGTCGAAAATTGGGTTACTGAATGGATTAGCCCAAAAGATAGACCATTTTTTCGTTGGGGAATTCAACTCCTACCAGAAAAGTGGGAAAGAGTTATAGATTCCTAGGGCAAATACTTTGATTAATGTATTCATACATTTTGTTATTGTAATAAATGCTCAAAAAATCACAAAAAATAGCAGCTTTCACTGCAATCTACTAGTAATACCTATACAAATATCTTTATAAACGAACAAAAGTGAGTGATATCTTTGAGGATAGATATTATTTATAATATTTAAGAAGTAAAGAGATATTTCACTTTCAGCGAAATATATATGCAATTACTCATCAACAAAAAATCTGTTCTTTCATAGGTACCACTACATTTTGTCCTACTGTACCAAACTAAATTATATTTTATTTACCTTTGTTTATTGTAAATTTAAGATTTGCAAAGAAAATGTTATTTCAACTTCATTTAAATATTTTTTTTTTAATAAATTAAATAATAAATTAATATATATTTTTTTTAATAAATAATTTATTATTTAAAATTAAATAATAATTCAGGTGAAGAAAAAAAAAGTAACAAGAATCCAGCAAGAATCGAACTTGTCAGCGAGCCGTCTTCGAGCCGTCGCGCTACTGCCTAGCTATCAATCCAATTGTCAACCTGCAAAAATCTTTCTCTCATAAGCCGATACGGAAACCTTGGAGACTTTTTTCTCGAAAATGACTAGATAGTGCGAGCTAGTACTTTACTATAATGATACCTTTGGGGTACCCTACCACTTCACGAAGTTTGGTCCAAAACTCAATTTCCGAGGACGTATCCTTCCCTTGTTAGACATTAAGTCTAGAAGAAGATGTGTTATAAATCAAAAAAATGTTTTTTTTTTATTTTGAACTTAAATTATTTTTCTTATTGAATCATTTTTAGCAAGAATCCCAGAAACAAAATGTAAAATAAATTAAAATTACTTGCATTTATTAAAATCAGAATAATAATAGTCTATTTTCTAATCAAAAAAATGTAATTAGTAGATACAAAAATGGATCTGCCAATAACCTAATACAATTATAACTAGTACTAAGTGGAAAAATAATTTTACCTTCCTTATTAAAATTCATTTTAAACAAAAGCATCTCTATACATACTCAGTCACATACATACTAATACGTGTACACGCACGAACATGTTTTGAACTTTTTTTAATTTAGTAACTGGTTTAAATTCCTCAATTATCTGCTAATAGATTGTTATCTCTTTCTTTTCGTCCTGACTAACAAAACTGTGTCTCATTTTCGATAATGCTGCATATTAATTACAAATTCTTTACGTCCGGTAGACGAATAGATATTTGTGAATATAGATCGTCATAAAGTTAATATGTCATATAAATAAATATTTTACAAAATATTGAATTTCAGCATTTTATCGTTTTTTGATTATGATAATTTTGTCATAAATTTATAAAATAAAAATTATTATCTCAATTATATTATTATTATAGATAAAACAAAAAATAATTAATTTCACAAATCAAATATTTTTTGGTTAAACAGACGATTTTACCCCCTAGTCACTACTCTCGTTGACCCTGGGGGCTTCGCCCCCGATTTCTTAGCTCATCGCATATATTAGCTCAATACCATAATATATATATATATTATATATATATATATATATATATATGTATATGTATATATATATTATATATATATATATATATATATGCATATATATTATATATATATATATATATGCATATATATATATATATATATATATATATATATGTCAGTAGGTATATTTAATCAATCCCACAGATTGCGCCGTTTGTGTTATAAATTCACACACTTCATTATAGTTGTTTTGATACCATTATCATAATTTTTCGTGTAATTTCAAGTGTCATCCTTAATAATAATTTAATACAAAATCTCTGTACATTTTTTGTTTAATTTTTTGTACCATATTTTGTACAATGTTTTGTACATTATTTTGTCCATTTTTTTAAATGTAATGGAATATATATATATATATATATATATATATATATCTAATAGAGAGAGAGAGAGAGAGAATGTTCAACTATTAATTATTGATCATTTTTGTTTGTTTCTCATACGCACTTAGATGACAATATAATCACCTCTAGAGAGTGAAGGTACAGATAAATTTTATTACATTTTTCTACAAATGTTATGTGTTTTAGATCTTTTTTGGAATCTTCATCAAATTTCGTACAAGTCATAACTAAAAATTCTTAATAAACATTGATTAACATTTTAATTAATCATTTTTATTGTTTTGGATTTGAGAAAAAATTTTGTTTATGAAAGAGGATTTAGTCACATTTCCAGAACTGTATTGAGAAAAAAAAATGTATTTAACACCTTAATGCAGAATTAAAACCTTTTGCTGGTTTACGGTGCTCGTATACGTCACAGATCTGTGCATTAAACGGTTAATAAGCAATTTTTATAAAAAATAATAATTTGTATTTATTCACTTAAGTTTTATAATTTAAATAATGGAATTGTTTTATGAAATAAAATTTACTTCTTTCATTAAAATATAAGTTTGCTTTATTTTAAACAAAATAAATAAGTATTTTTGATAAAAAAAATATTTAAGGATTCACAAAGTTGTGGATGATTTTATACACATAAATCTTTTGGGTCAATTTATTGTCGATATATTTATTTTTGGATTAATGATTTTAAGTAATATCTTTAACTCACTTTTTGTTACTCTGATTTATAATATAATTTTGTTAAAATAACTTTTTTTTAAAAAAAAATACTAAAATAAATTTAAATAAAAAGATTTATGTTCTATACATTCACAATAAAGAAATATGTTCTTGGTTTAGGCAATTTTCTACTTAAGTAGATATTTTTTGATTCTTTTTATGACGCGAAATTACTATTTTATTATATATATATATATACATATATATATATATATATATACATACACATATATATATATATATATATATATATACATATATATATATATAAATCACTATTTATAAAATCGGAAAATCTCACTCATATCACTTATGAGTGAGATTTGCCTGACTTTTTGTATCTTATTTTTAGAATTAAATAATTATAACAGTTTCACAAATGTTAGCAAATAGTTAAATAATGTTGACTTCCATTCATCTTTTTTTCTATTCAAATTTTATCTGCTTGTAGTAATTTTTTCTTTGAAATGTTATAAATAAAATTTGAAATATATTTACAACTAATTATGATTTAAATTTTCAATTATTTTATAAATATTTTTACGGATAAACGGTTAAATATTAAATAGAATAGCAAAACATTTTAAATAAAGTAAAAATTATATCACATTTATTATGTGTGTATAGGTTAGGGAAAAACAAAATTTTAAATAAAATTTCATTAATGTTCTTTGCATCGTTTTAAAGAAATTAATCAGAATTCATTGAAATTTGATTTGTTTTGTTGTATACAATTTACTAGGATATGGAAATATAATAGTAGAAAGAAGAGATGATAACGAAAGTATTACAGATTTCTAGAAGACAGTAATTCACTATTTCTTTTACTTACTACTCCCATTTATTATCCACAAACTCATTTTTTACGCAGTGGAAAGCTGTCATATTGAATAATAAATTACATTATCTACCATGAAAGAATTATTCTCTCATTGCATTATTAACACAAAACAACTGTTCAAAATTTTATATTACTTTAAATAGCTATAAAATTAAATAACATCGTCCCAAATCGTTATAAAATATTTGATATAATATGTTCTTTCTTAAAAACAAACCCGTAAACCAAATATTGATAATTAAAAATTAAAAAAAATGTGTATTTCGCATTAAAAGTATGAAATTCTCTCCAATGTACCGATTGGGTAAATGAACATAAAATATATATTGCAATAAAAAGATTTATCTTCTATTAAATTCCCGTCAAATATATAAATTTGTGATTTAGGCCGTTTTCTACTTACTTCTAGATTTTTTGATACCTTTCTATAATATAAACCTGAGAATTACTGTATTATAAAACAAAAAATATGCTTTAAATAATCTGGTTTGACTGACTACAGTAATGTGATTATTCGATATTAACTTTAAGTATCTTGTTAAGATCTTGTTAAGTATCTTAGAATTAAATTTAAAAGTCAATATTTTAATTTTTATTACTTAATATTTTTTCTTCTTTTATAGGTAAAGGAACTCAATGGATATTTTGGTTTCAAATCAATTTCTAATAAAAATGTGACCAGTATAAATTTTGGTAAGTCACCATAATTTTCATCTCTCTCTCTATCTATACATCCATCTATCTATCTATATATCTATATATATATATATATTTATATATATATATATATATAGAGGGAGAATTTAATATTTTAATCTTATATTTATTAATGTCACCATTTTTATGTTAATTAATTGATGAAGATTAAATGTAAAGTATATAGTACTTTTTTATTATTTAAGAATAGGTTATACTTATTCATTAATTACAAAACAAAGATATATTCATTTATACGGTATGCATTTATCTGCCTTTCGAACAATATGTTTAAAATTTCGATTTAACTCTTGACTACAAAAAATAAAATAAGAAGATGCAAAAAGTATTCATCCAGAAATATGTACTCTTATTGAAGCTTTCTCTCTCTCTCTCTCTATATATGCATATATATATATATATATATATATATATATATATGTATATATATGTATATATATATATATATATATATGTATATATATATATATAAATACATAAATAGATAGACATAAATACAAGAAGTGACCGAAAATTTGTACACAGGAGTTAATAATATTTGAATGGTTAGAAATATTGAGATGGAGCTAAAGAAAAAAAAGTACAACTTTCAATTGATATATTTATTTTTCCAAATAATCACAATAATTGTCAGAACTTAACTGTGTGCCAAAGTATAACAAATGTCGTCCTTTTGTGAATGAGTAAATCTGATATTTATTCTCTCAATAAAATCTGTATAGGAGTCCTCACTTTGTCGTCAGTATCAAACATTTTTATTCATTTGAATAAAATAAAATTAGGTAATCACCCTCGATTATATATATATATATATATATATATATATATATATATATATATATATATTATACGTATGAAAATTAACCCTTTGCACTCAATTTTTTTGTCGTCTAAATCTTACTCCAATTCGTTTTTTTTGTTTGCGTTTTACTCACATAGAATAATAGATTTATTTTAAAGCAAGAATAATAAGTATTTTTTTAAAATTCGTTTTATTATTTATAATATACACTCAGTATATTAATATTTTCTTGTTTTCTTTCTTTCCGGTAAAATAATGTCACTATCATCAGATTTACTGCTTGATCCTGCAACAAAATCACTTTCTAAAGAATTTTCATATTTTTCAAAAACAAATTAATCGTCAGTGCTATCTTGGAACAATTCTTTTTCTATTACGTTTGAATCCATGAAAAACGGTGTACTTTTTGATTTTTTCGGTCACAGAGACAACTACATACTAATTCAACAGAATACTGAATACAGAAATGATAGAATATTGGAATTAGGTGTAACTGTAATCTAACTGTAAATCGGAGTATTTTGATTCTTCATTGTACTATATTGGTGGTACACTTTGAATATAACACCAAAACTGTTTATGCTTTGGAAAAGTACTTTGAGTATAACTTCAAATAATGTCTTTGACTGGGAGGAGTACTTCGATTGGAAATAGATCAATCTATGCTTTGAAACTGAATGAAACACAACTATGTGTTATTTGAAAAAAAATCTAGTCAGTTTAGGATTTTTGAGTGGCAAATTTAATTTTTAAAAACACTATATATCTTGTCCAAACAGTTAGCATAATCTCACAAAACAGAAGTGAATATGATGACATCCGAAAAGTAGCATATTAAGTATTGCATATTTTCACATTCCAATTGACAAAAATACTGTCAAAGCCATGGGAATGATTTGTTCAGTAATTGGGGAAGGTATTGTGATGCATAAAACATGCAAAAAATGCTAAAACTGTGTCAGAGTTTCAAAAATGCATTTCGACTTCATAGACTTAATGTCGTCATCTGTTTTTCTGTAACGGATTATTCAGTTACTCTATAAATGCAGTACATTTATATAAAAAATGGGAGATATTTTGAGAATGGAAATGTATGTCATTTTCCATAAATATTCATTTTCTATAAAAAAAAGTATCCAATTAATACACTTAATTCATGCATACTCACACACACATACGTTAATACATAAAGTACTACATTATATATATATATATATATATATATATATATATATATAAAGTAAATTTGTTTCCGTTTTTTCTCCTTTTGCAAATCTGAAAAAAATTATGAAAAAGTGAATACTTTGATCTCAGTACAGCATCTTGATACTTTGATCTCAGCATCGTTAATTATAATTAGTCTATCACCAAGTATTCAAAGTAACAATGTTGTTAATTTACAGTTCAACATTGTAAATTAATCTTTTATTATAATTTCATTAATAGTATTTTATTAAAATAAAAATCTAATATTGCGAATTTATTCATGCACATTCCAGTTTGTCTTTATCTGAAAATCGTTGTTTACTTATTTATTTACTCAAATTTAAATTCTATAACGAAAACATTCAATAATCGTATTGAGATATTTAAATAATTGTACTTCTATTAATTTATAAAACGTTACAAAATATAAAACGTTAATTGAAGTTCCTAAGAAAACATGTTATTTTTTTGAAAGGAAACTGCAAGAGTTAAAACAATTCAAAATTTATTGTAGCATACATCAATGTACATTTTTATGACTATATATATATATATATAAAACATCATTTAGAACAATGAACTGAAGAAGACCAAATATTTATTTAATTTTGTTTATAATAAAAAATGAATGTTTACTTTAATTTGATACATTATTTCTCAAAGACAAACAAGATCAATTAAAGTATTATCGTTTTTAAACACCAATCTACTTACATACTTTCTATATCGATGTGCGTAGTGTGTCAGCACGAAACACGCACCTTGCTGCGAGCATTCCCCCCGGGACCCCTAAGAGGGCAACGCATCGGTGGCAGGTGCATCACGCTCACTGTCTATGGATCTTAGAGAGCGTACGGTCATCACGATCTAGATCATTCACATTATCATTGCATCTCGTATTTATATTAATACACATACACACACACACACACACACACACACATATATATATATATATATATATATATATATATATATATATATATATATATATAAATTAAAACACTATTTATTTAGTTTATATATAAATATATATAAAGCAAAATATTCAGAGATGAATAAACCATTTTTTTTATTAAAAAGTTATAAAGATGACTACAATTAACAATAGAATTACCGACAATTGACGTATACCTACTTCTACCTGATGGGTTAAAATGACTTGTTTTCGAAAAGAAGAAATCATTTAAAAAAGAAATCGAATTTTACGTATTTTTATGTATTTTAATTTATATTTATATATATATATATATATATATATATATTAAAATACTATTTATTTAGTTTATATATAAATATATATAAAGCAAAATATTCAGATATGAATAAACCATTTTTTATCAAAAAGTTATAAAGATGACTATAATTAATACTAGAACTACTGTCGATTGACGAATATCTACTTCTACCTGAAGCATCAAAATGACTTGTTTTTGAAAAGAAGAAGTCATTTAAAAAAGACATGGCATTTTCTGTATTTTAATTTATATATATATATATATATATATATATATATATATATATATATATACTAAAATACTATTAATTTAGTTTATATATAAATATATATAAAGCAAAATATTGATAAATGAATAAACCATTTTTTTATCAAAAAGTTACAAAGATGACTATAATTAACACTAGAACTACTGTCGATTGACGAATATCTACTTCTACCTGAAGCATCAAAATGACTTGTTTTTGAAAAGAAGAAGTCATTTGAAAAAGACATGGCATTTTCTGTATTTTAATTCATATATATATATATATATATATATATATATATATATATATATATATATATATATTAAAATACTATTAATTTAGTTAATATATAAATACACATAAAACAAAATATTCAGAGATGAATAAACCATTTTTTTATCAAAAAGTTATAAAGATAACTACAATTAATACTAGAATTACCGACGATTGACGTATACCTACTTCTACCTGAAGCATTAAAATGACTTGTTTTTGAAAAGAAGAAGTCATTTAAAAAGACATGGTATTTTATGTATTTTAATTTATATATACATATATATATTAAAACACTATCAATTTAGTTTATATATAAATGTATATGAAGAAAAAAAAATTAGGTATGAATAAACCAATTTTTTATTGTTATAAAGATGACTATATTTAACACTAGAAATACCGACGATTGACTTATACCTACTTCTATCTGATGGGTCAAAATGACTTGTGTTTGTAAAGAAGAAATCATTTAAAAAAGAAATGGAATTTTATGTATTTTTATGTATTTTAATTTATATATATATATATATATATATTAAAATATTATTTATTCAGTTTATGTATAAATGTATATAAATAAAAATATTCAGATATGAATAAACCAATTTTTTATTAAAAAGTTTTAAAGATGACAATAATTAACACCAGAACTACCGACGATTGACGTGTACTTACTTCGTGTACTTACCTGATGTATCAAAATGACTTGTTTTTGAAAAGAAGTCATTTAAAAAAAGACATGAAAAATATAAAAAAATACATTTTATGTATTTTTATATATTTTTCTGTTTTATTTGACGAAAATTGAAACTAAACTTAATAATAATTATAATTTTTAAAATAATCACACAATTCGAACACATTTTTTACAAGTTAAAATCATTTTAGCAGTGTATTCACAACAGACACGTTTATTACATATACCACAAATTTTATTTGTTTTATTATTGGTACAATATGCTATTTAACATCGTTTAAGTTCCATTGATATATGTGTCTGGTTTTTTGATGGTGTATACGAAAGTATTTTTCTGATTCTGTTGAGTATCGTGCACTTAGATCTTTATAATCACTTGTAGGTTCTTCAATTAACTGAAATAAGAAGTCTTTTCTTGACATATTTTCCCCTGTTGTTTCGTTGTATAATATCCAGGAATTTATTCCGGCAAGATCTAAGTTGTTATAAAATACTTGTAAAGGCAATCTTCGGGATCCAGCTTTCACAGTATATTTTATATCCATTTGGTCTCTCATATCTATGCCAAATTTGATGTTATTATAAAATATCATAGTTTCCAGCAAACGTTTACCATTTTTTCAATTTTGATCGATTTATGTTTTTAACTCAATAACAATACATTTTTACTCGATTTATTTTTATATATAGTAAGAGTACAATTTTCTGATTTATAAATTATTGTCAAGAAGCTAGTCACAATGTCCTTCTCTTGTCTTGCAGGTTTAGGTAATTCTTTCTTCTTTTGTCTAATAGTGCCAACTAAAGTAGTTCTTTCAGTTATTAGTTTTGTTGTTACTGACAAACTTCTGAAGAAATTATCTCTTGTTACTGTTCTTTCGCATCCAATATAAATTAATTATAATATTGTTTCAAATATTAATTAATATATATATATATATATATATATATATATATGTATATATATATATATATGTATGTGTATATATATATATATATATATATATATATGTATCTGTTTGGATATATATATATATATATATATATATATATATATATGTATATATATATATATATGTATGTGTATATATATATATATATATATATATATCAGGTAACCAAGAAAATTCTGTAGTTTTTGAATCGAGAAAAACACTTGTGTATTTTTACATAAAATAACTGTATTCATCAAAATATTCACCTTCGCATTGAACAACTTTTTTCCAGCGAGGAGATAATTTATAAATTCCATTTTTATAAAACTGATTATTTTTATTTTCAAAAAATGTAGACACTCCCATTATTAATTGTTCTTCATTATTAAACTATTTACCACGCATTTTATTGTCCAAAGATAAAAGTAGGTGATAATTTGTTGAAGATTTGTTTGGAGAATGCGGGGGATGGTGGAAGATCACCCACCCTAAATTCATAATTTTTGTTCTGATCTCTACTGAAACGTATAGTCGTGCGTTATCTTGCAAAAATAAAACTTTATTACGATTTACAAGTGATGGATGTTTTTGTTGTAATGCATCGTGTACTCGTTGGAGTTGTTCACTATAAATGTTTGCCGTGTGGGTTTGATACACTCATATATATTCATGGTGAATAATTCCTTTTGAAATCCACCAAATACAGAGAAGAAGTTTTCGTGGTGTTAACTTTCTTTTAGATCTTTTTGGGACAGGGTCACCGAATGAAAGCCAGTGGTGAGTATGTTTGTAGTTGTAAGACATAATCTATTTTTCATCAGTGGTCAAAATTTGATCCAAAAGTTCACTAATTTTAGTCGTGTGAAATAAGAGATATACACATTGTAGAACACTGTAATTTGTTACTGAAAGTTAATTCGCGCGGTACCCATTTACTTAATTTCCAACTCTTTCCTATTTTATGTAAATGCTTCCATAATTGTTTCATCACTTACTTTGAACAATTCTGCAAGCTGTTGACAAGTTAAACTGGAATTACTTTCAATCATTATCTCCAATTCGTCGATATTTAAATTTGATGGTCTGCCTGATTTGGTCTCGTCTTTAATGGATTCATCACCGGCAGACATTTTTTTAAACCATCCCTGTACCGTTCTTGATGTAATTGTCTTTCCTCCAAAAGCAGTACAATTTTTTTTGAAGTTTCTGTAGCGTTATTCCCAAGTTTAAATTCATAAAGCAAATACGAACGTATTACACTATTTTTCACAGAAATTCTTATGATAAGAATTATTTTTTAAATTAAACTTAACAGTTCGAGATTCATTCAACAATTAACAGTAAAACACATGCTAATATAACTGATAAACAATTCTTGAAATTTTATCTGATAACAAGTGTGACGAATTCTTGAATTATTGTACGACTGAACTTTCTTGCTTACTTAATATATATATATATATATATATATATATATATATATATATATATATATATATATATATATATGAATACGCATATAAACATAAATACAAATTTCCTTCAATACATTACGTTGTTATCATCCTATTAAATTATATTGACTTCACACGTTGTGATAAGTTTTCAGTCGTAAAAAAACCTTGTCGTTCATAATTAAATACACGCGAAAATTGTTTGTTCGTGTTGCATTTAAAAAAATATATATACATTTGTAAAAGATATCGATATCGACATTTGTAAAAGAATATCAAGACATGTTCGTTTATAGCAACTTGTTAATGTATAAGATAGCAGCAGAATCATTGTAAATGTTTAAATAAATGAGATTATCATAAACTTACAGGAATATCTTTTATAGAGAAAATATACATCTTTTTTTTATTATAACAAAAAAAAAACAAGATTGACCGAATCAGTTGTTGTAAAATATGTGGCAGTATTATTTAATAATTAGTATAATATATTTTATAAAATACATCTTATATTATCATATAAAACCAATTAAGTAAAACAAGTTAAATAAAGTTACTGTTGTTAAATTTTTGTAATTTCTTAGCGCCAGAATTTATACGTTTATATATACAGTATCTGGCATCCGTTTTCATTAATAAATTATTATATATACATATATATATATATATATATATATATATATATATATATATATATATATATATATATACATATATATATATATATATATATATATATATATATGTGTGTGTGTGTGTATGTATGCAATTTTAATTTTTATAAAAGAATCCGTTTAATTCGCTGATAACAAAAAACTAACATGTAAAATTAAACACTATTTCAAAAAATATAGGACAACCGTATTCGTACACTAAAGTATTTGTTAAGAAAATTAATTAAAAATACTATATTCAATATCGGGCAGCGTGGTTGTTTTTTGTTCTATTACTTCGCTCAATCTATTTTGGTCTGATTGAAATAAGTTTATTTTAATAGCTGATGTAATATTTTCCCATTTGGATAACAGAGCAGATCTCATATTCCTCATGGTACATATCTTATGTTTTTGAATATTTTTCTTCAAAATTGACCAAGGCTCAATGGGATTGAGGTCAGGTGGTTGTGGAGATGTATCTAGAACTTGTGGATTAATATAGAGGAGTTACTATCGAGAATCCAACGACTTGTGTTTTGAATCATTATCTTGATAAAAAAAAATCTATCGGATAGCTATAAATTAGCAGAAATATTTCTTAAATTGTTCTTTCAATTTTAATATATTTTCCTATATTCGTGATTCCGTTAATAAAGTGTAGTTTTCCAATTCCAGAAATCGAAAAACATCCCCACACAATAAATGATTCTCCATAGTGTTTGATCATCGGAATCAAATTTTCCTTATCCATGCTTTTATTTGGTTTTCGACGTACTTTTTCCTTTCCATCCTAACCGAAAAGACAACATTTTCTCTCATTGGTGAAAATGACTATTCTAAAACTCCACACCATTCTTTATATGTCTTTTAACAAATTCCAGAAGCTTCTTTCTTTTTATGCTACTAATGAAGGGGTTTCTTCTAGCTAGTCTGTTCTTGTAGTCATATCTACTCAAGGCTCTACTAATTCTACATGTCCAAACGGTTTTTTTCCAATTATATTACCAATAGTGGCAAAAAGTTTAGAAGCAATTATGAAAGGATTCTTTCTTAGTTCTTTCAAAATTTCACGCTCATCTTGATCACTTAGTGTTTTTCTTCCTACATTTCTTGGTTTATTCTCGACACAGCTTTCGCTTTTTTACTTTTTTATATCTGCACTGTATAATGACTTCTTTGAACTAATTTACAAATCATAAGGGGAGGATACGACCTCGGAAATTGACTTTGAGACCAAACCTCGTGTAGTAGTAGGGTGTCCCAAAGGTATTTATATAGTAATATACTAGCTCGCACTATCCAGCCATTTTCGAGAAAAAAGGCTCCAAAGTTTCTGCATCTTATAAGAGAAATTATTTCTTTGCTGCTTAATTAGCTTGGTAGCTATGCAGTAACGCGCAGGCTGGAGTGTCTAACTTGTCAGATTCGAGTTGAATAATTACTTAATGCTTTTAATGCAATTTATTAAAAAAATATTTAAATAATTTTCTTTCGAAAAATGCTCTTTTTGAAATTTTATTTCATAAAATGATTTTTCACGACTTTTTTAATTTTTTTCATTATTTTGCAAACATGAACACTTTAATATACGAATATGTTTGCAAAATAATTCTAAAAATTAAAAAAAATCGAGAAGAAATCATTTTTTGAAATAAAATTGTAAAAATTTAAAAAAAACAATTTTTGAAAGGAAATTGCAAGAAAATGTTATTTCATCTTTAATAACATCTGTGAAATATAACCTTTTAAAATTTGCGTCTCTATTGGAAAACTCTTTACAAATATTCAATGTTATTTATTTCTTTTGCGTTTATTAATTGTACATTCGGATTTTGTCAACACAATGTTCGAAATACATATTATTACAAGTAATTTGTACAGCCGACTACATTCTTAACAATAACAACTTCTTTCTTAAAGTATGTTTACAATTTTTATACAGGTGTTTACAAAATTACGAAGATTAATTGAAATATACACACGCAGCAAGTTTGAAAAAGGAAGAAATATTGTTGCGTTTGCTTTATTATTATTAATAGACATGTATATGCAAAACCTCACCCTCAAACCTGTTTGGGCAAAAATTATTCCGCTTGTCTATTAGCAGCAATTATACGGTAAGCAGCAATTATGAATTATTAATAATAATTAATAAAGATAATCAATGAAAACTTTTATCATATTATTATTTTATAAGTTCATAAAAGCGAATATCGACCATCAATATTTCAAAAATATTTTCATAATTAGCGAACAAATAAGAGTTAAGTTATATAAAAGCGATTCTAAAATTTTTGATTTTGAAATAACCGTGCTGAAGATGTAAATTTAATTAAGAAAGACCTGTTAAGGTTATCAAAGTCTGTATAAGAATAACTCTTAAACATTTTCATATAAAAAATAATATTATATTCAGTTTTAGTTTGTTTAATCCTTTGAAACCGTGCGTTAATCTAGGAATCCATTGATGTTTTCCAAAGAAACTATGGTGTCAGAGTGCTATCTTTTGGATGATATATTTAAATTTCACTAATATCTTTCTAATGGGACTGAATTTATAAATTTCTTTCATTAAAAAAATTACGGTCGTCTAAAACTCAGAAAAATCACTTTTTTCATCCAAAAAACTATAAAAATTGTGAACTTGAGGATTGGGTTGAATAATATTTTTTTCCCGAAAGTTCGTCCTAGGAAGAAAGCGTATAAAAAAATTCGAGACTCGACGTTCTTCACATGCATCGCAAAAAAAAATTAAATTGAGTGTGCAGCGATATTTTTTGATTCATTGGTAAATTAGTTTTTTGCTGTTAAAAACTGAGAAAATAGTCAAATGGTACAAAAAAAATTTCTTTCATATTTTTTGTCTTACAATATAGAACGCATAAGTTATTTACTGCCATGTAAATCGTAAAGAAATGAATCTTGATGACTATAAAGTCATATTGGCTTCACATACTGTTCAAACAGTTGCTTAAAATGCCTCTTCTACGAGAAGTCCAAATTCAGACCGATCGACGCCTCATCTTCTGGGGAGAATACCGTCAGATCATCATCAAAGAGCGCAGTGTGTAGTTTGTAAAGCAAATTGAAAAGGCCGACGTCCGGGTACGATATGTGATCGATGTGAAATCATTTTATGTACACTTGATTATTTAAAAATTTTTCACACTTAACAGTAATGTTATTTCTGCAAATTTTCAATTGTTGTCACTTTTTCCGCTTCCACTTATGTTTCCAATCAAGAAATTTATTTTTCCCCGAATATTATTAACGATTTTCCACGATTTATCAGATAGATGTGGAATTTCTAATGGCTAATCTTTTTTTTCTGTTTTTTTTTTGCAACCGAAAAATGTGCAATTCTTATTTCGTTTACGATAAAATAATATCCAATTAAACAAAAAATATTTGTTAAAATTTTTTAGCATACTTTCCTCTTCCCTGTTTGCTATCGTGTCTACCATATTCAACTGATTAAACTTCATCTGACTTCCATCTATTCTCAAATTCAAAAAATCCTTACTGACAAGCAATTTTCCAAATAATGAGCTAAAACGACAGTAAATGACTGTTTTAATGATACTGATTAGACATGAGCTCATCGGTGGACAAAATATGTTGATCTTCAAGGAAATTACATTGAAAGAAAGTAATTTCAGAAAGGTAAATATAATTTTTCATTACAGTCGAAAAGATTTTAAATTTTCCCCATATGTAAGGTGTTTGTTCATTTTCAACGCTGAATTTAAAATGAAACATTATGTTTCCTCGAATATTATCGACGATTTTCCACGATATATCAAATAGATGAGAAATTTCTAATGGCTAATCTGAATTAACATATTTTTTCTTGTAACCGACCAATTTGCAATTTGTATTTTAGTTACGATAAAAGAATTTCTAATTAATCTAAAAATATTTCTTGAAATTTTTTAGCACTCTTTTCCCATTTTCCGGCTTCAAAGTGTTAAGTAAATTTCACTATAATATTATTTGATCATTATAAACTTTCTTTTATATTTTATTCATTAATAAATTTGAAAATATTTATTATTTATAGAACGAATAAATACAAACGTTCACAACTCGACAACCAACATATATATATATATATATATATATATATATATATATATATATATATATATATGTAATTGCTTTCCGTGTACATCTCACATAAATTCAAAATATAAATATAAAGATTTGTTGCAAATAAAATTAGAATTTATGATCGTCCTTCGGTGCATCGAACCAAGGCACCTAAGAGATAACCAACAAAGCATGTACATGCCAATATTTAATTTATGCATAGTAAGTCATTTTACTATTCTTTATAACGTGTTAGTTATGTGTGAAAACATATATGTGCAAACACTGAGAGTTTCATAGATATGAATGTATAAATTACACCTGAATTATCTGTTAAGAGTTTACTTAATAGCTTATGTTTTTAGGACCTTTACATAAATGTTTATATTTTAATATTAAATAAAATTGATATGAAGTTTAATATATATATATATATATATATATATATATATATATATATATATATATATATATATATATTGAAAACACTTCTTAAATTTTCATATTTTTCTGCGTCTATGTCTATGTATATATATATATATATATATATATATATATATATATATATATATATATATATTTAAAAAAATTGTAATTTTGAAAAATTAATATCAACTAACTTAAAGGTAAATTGAATCATATTTTTTTAATAGTTGCTGATTTTATTTAAATTATATATGTATATATATATATATTATATACAGTTTAGATATATTTTTAGACAAATTTTATAAGGTTTTGAAAAATTATTAAGAATTAACTAAAAAGTAAATTTAATCATCTTTTTTTATATTTACTGATGTTATATCAGTTATATATATATATGTATATACAGTATTGGACATATTTTTAAAAAAATTTGTAAAGTTTTGAAGAATTAATAAGAACTAACTCAATATTAAATTGAATCATATTTTTTTTATATTTAATGATTTTATTTAAATTATATATATATATATATATATATAGCATTGGACATATTTTTAGAAAAATTTTGTAAAGTTTTGAAAAATTAATAAGAACTAACTGAAAAGTAAATTGAATCATATTTTTTTATATTTGCTGATTTTATTTAAATTATATATATATAGATAGATACAGTATTGGACATATTTTTAGAAAAAATTTTTAAAATTTTGAAAAATTAATAAGAACTAACTAAAAAGTAAATTGAATCGAATTTTTTTTATAGTTGTTGATTTCATTTACGTTGTATATATATATATATATATATATATATATATATATATATATATATAAATATATAACTTAAATGAAATCAGCAACTATAAAAAAATATGATTTAATTTATTTTTTGTATATATATATCTAAATTTTTAAAAAAATGTATGTGTATTTTCAAATTTTGCAGAAATTTGTAAAATACCATGGACATATTCTTAGTGACAGTCACTATTTCTGTATAAATAAAATGTCTAAATCTAATTTTTGGTCTATTTTATTAAAGTAATTTAATATTTTTCAAGATTTTGTCACGTGTCCTTTATTTTTAATAACTTCCTAACAACGTCTAGGCATTAATGTCACTAAAAGCTGGTAATACTCTAATAGAATAGATTCCCACGTTTCTTTTGGAACCAACCACAACTTCTTATTATTTTTCGCTCTTTTTTGCTACACCCTCCTTAACATCTTTCCATAGATTTTCTATTGAATTTAAATCCGGAGACTGTGTTGGCCATTGCATTACAATTACATTATTTGCCTGTAGAAACACTCACCAATTTTGAGATGTACTTCGGGTCATTATCCTGCTGACAAATCCATCAAAGTGACATATTTTCTTCACCATAGTGGGGCATTACTTTTTTCAATATACTATTTACATAATATTTGGTATCAATGTTCCCGTCAATACGAAATATTGACTCAACATCGTAAAAAGAAAAGCATTTTAGTATTTTTAAAGCCTAGAATTGAAGTCTGCGAACGTCATATGTCATGATTTAATAATAAATTAACTTGACAAAGCAGTACTAAAAATGATGAACAAAGGAAAGATGTATATTAGGCACCGCTTTCAGTCTGAATTTCAACAAAGGAAAATTGATACTAGAACATGAAATTTGGCCTCTGATCTTGGTGAAAGTGTTGTGACCAACAAACTTGAAATTTTAATTTCGATTTTTTAATGCAGGTTATTTAGATGTCAGACACTTGAAAGACACTTGCATTAGATGGAGACATTTTAGAAGCTTGGAAATTGGTTTCCGCATGTACTCACCGAAGAGAGCATTTCCACCCCGCTATATTATTTGTATATATATATATATATATATATATATATATATATATATATATATATATATATATATATATATATATATATATTTATATATATATATATTTATTTATATATATATATATATATTTAAATATATTTATTTATATATATATATATATATTTATTTATATATTTATATATATATATATATATATATTTATTTATTTATATATATATATATATTTATTTATATATATATATATATATATATATATTTATGTTTATTTATATATATATATATATATATATATTTTTATATTTATTTATATATATATATATATATTTATATTTATTTATATATATATATATATATATATATATTTATATTTATTTATATTTATTTATATATATATCTTTATTTATATTTATATTTATTTATATATATATATATATATATATATATTTATTTATATATATATATATATATATATATATATATATATATTTATTTATATATATATATATATATATATTTATATATATATATATATTTATATATATATATATATTTATATATATATATATATTTATATATATATATATATATATATATATATTTATATATATATATATATGTATGTAAATATGTATGTTATATATACGATGGTTGTTTGATACGTATGGTAAAAATGCAAATTAAAAACCGTTTTCGGAAGAAATCAATTTTATTTTTCAACATAGCCTCCATTGAGAACTAGATACTTGGTCCAGCGAGTTTCTAATTTTTTCATCCCGTCCGAAAATTACCTTTTCTCAATGTCTGCAATATATATATATATATATATATATATATATATATATATATATATATATATATATGTGCGTGTGTGTGAATAAAGATATGTGTTTTACATAAAAAGGACGTTGCTCGCACTGTTCATCATTATTTTTTTATAATTTAACGATATAGTAATTCAATTTTTATTATTTTCATTATCTTTATCGTATTTCATTGATATGTTTCTAAACTGATAGTCCAAAATCAAACAATCAATAATATGAAATAAACCTAACATTTCTTTATAAATGTTAGTACAGTTTATTATCTTACAATGATCATATATATGTGGGTCATTAGTATAAGTATGATAAAAAAGTAAGGTAAAGACCGTTTTTTAGAAAAAAATGATTTTATTTCGTAACTTAGCCTCCATTGAATAATATACACTTGGTCCAGCGAGTCTGCAAAATACGCATTGACGTCGGTGATGACATCCCTCATTCGACGAGAATTTCTTCTATCGAGGAAAATTTTCAAGTTTGAAGAGATGAAGAAGACGCACGAGGCCAAGTCCGGAGAATAGTGCGGATGAGGAATCAATTCGAAGCCTAATTCGTGTAATTTTGCCATTGCGACGCTCGATTTGTGGGGCAGAGCTTTGTTCTGTTGAAAGAGCACTTTTTTGTCCGCCAGTTATGACTATTTTTGTTTCAACTCTTCTTTCAAACGATCCAATAATGTTACATAATAGGCTTCTGTTATCGTTTTTCCCTTCGTTAAGTAGTCGAACAGGATGATTCTTCAGTAGTACATTATCCATAGATACATTTAAGATGTAATACCTGTGTGAGTCTATAAAAAATAGACTCTTGCATATTAATATTTTTCTGAAAGTAAATTACGGAAAAGATGTGGCTGCTGTGATTCTGAAGTGCTGTTACTGATTGTATACCTTCCAAAGGATTATACGACAATGAGAGATTACTATCCGAACCCTTTAAATCAACTGAACCAAAAAATTCATAAAACGAGACTGAATTTTCCAAACAAGAAAATTATTTTATATCAAAATAATGTATATATATATATATATATATATATATATGTGTGTGTGTGTGTGTCTACATTATTTAATATATAATAACGACTTACATCCCTCAATGAATACTTTTTTGAGACATAAAATCGATTTTTTCCAAAAAACGGTGTTTAAATTGTTTTTTACCATACTTATTGTCGACCTACATATATATATATATATATATATATATATATATATATATATATATATATATATATGTATATGTATATATATATATATATATATATATATATATATATATATATATATGTATCTATGTATTTATATGTGTGTATACGGATAACACATACAAATAGTTACCGATTCAATTAATAGATGCGTATATTAATTAACAATTTTATTAATTTTATTTCATTAGTTCCTATGTTCACTTGATAGATAATACATTTTTAAAATATATTGACTATACTTTAAAATTAAATAATCTACTGTCATTATTGTAATGTCGTGCAATTTTTCAGATTTCAATTTATGTATCCTGTTTTTTTCGTTTGTATTTCCTTAAATGATACATGTGTGTATATATATATATATGTGTATATATATATATATATATATATATATATATTTGTGTGTGTGAATATCTTACTTGTAAACACTAAAAAATTATTATTTATTATATTTGATGTTGAATAAAGCATCATCTTTTATCATAAATATATCAAATTAACTTCATATTTTTTAATACACTTATAGTATGTAAAAAAAGCAATTGAACTTTTCGAAACTGGATTTAATCGTATAAGAAACTTTTTGATATCTTTTGAAATAACTCTTACCATATTAATGACCTCTTTATCGGAAAAGAAACATTCTTTCTCGTAAATTTTTATTTAATGGCACAAAAAGTTGTAAATCACTTGCTGCTAATTCGACACTATATTTTATGGGTGGTCCAGGAGCTCAAAACTTAGATCTCGAATACAGTGATTTGTGTTATTAACAGCTTAAGATTGAGAATTTTTTTATGCAGGATTATAACAATCTAATATTTCTCACACGTTTTGAATTTGATTTTTGGCTTCAGTTTACAAAAAACTTGATTCTGACTTGATTTCATGTTGCAAATTATAAAATCTTTTCAACAGTTTACCTCGACTTAGCTATCTTATTCCTGAAAATTAAATGATGTCGCCATAGCTAATATCCATACTTTTAAGGAATTCCTGTAATTGTCGATGACTCAATCGCTTGGCTCATAAAATTCACAGCCTTAATAATCATGACTTTATCCATTTTTAAAAATTTTGTACATAAATTTTCTTAATGCCTTGTATATCAAGAAATTATGTAAGTATGTATGCAATGATACTTCATTAAACGCGATTTTTGGGCGGCAATGATCTCCCGTTAATTTTACAGATCTCTCTTTTTCTCCTACTGTCGCCGAGGCACCATCAGTAACTATACCAGATATGATCACAATAGGCAAAGAAAATGGCTTAAATCTGTTTTTTACTGCTCTGTATAAATCTTTTGACATATTTGTGTCTTTTAATGGCACTAAAGAAGCCATTTCTTCAATGACATTATATTTGTCATCAATACCTCTAATAAACATGGCAATTCTTTGTCACAATTCATTTTACGCGACATTGAAACAAAGTCCTCTCGCTTCTTATTTTATTAGTTAATTTTTTAATTATTTATCAGCTAGTTTTTCGTTTCTTCCAGCCGAACTGTTTGCAATTGTAATGCGAATTACGGATAATACTCCCATATTTGTGGACATAATATACTCTGATTATTCCATTCCGCTGTAGTCTACAAAGATTGCGCTCGAGAACAGCGCAATGGAGTTATAAAAAAAAATTTCATAATATTTTAAATGAGTTTACAATTTTGTGTCGGGACTGCTTTTTTACTCTACTGCAAGGTTACCCCTGCTTTAGGGTAAAAAAAAATGTTTCTAATTTTCACAATGTATTATATTATGTTAATTTTTATAAACTTTTCCAATAAAAAAATATGATTTACATTTTACGCGGATTATTTGTTTGTATAATTTGTTAATTTCTGTTATTTTTAGGTGGAAGCGAGTGTTAACGATCTGTGGAACGAGACCCCCTAGTCTGATTAAAATATTAAAAATATAAGATCAGTACAAAAGTTCGTATACGATTCGAAATATAAACTCGGGCGATTATTTTTCTCAGAAAACGTTTTTTTTTAATCAGTTATATATTTACTATCGTTTTGTGAAATCATTTTCCAACCTTCACGAAGCTGCTGGCTTTCTCGGTCGTAAAATCTATGCGGTTTTTCAACAAAAAAGACGGTGAGGGGGTTTTTGACAGCCTCCACGGTGTCATTTTTTACCGTTTAAACTGGTCTGCAGCGATCGGAACAAATGACAATATGAAGGTTTAACATCAGGAGAATAATCTGGATGCGATATGATTTTCCATTTCAACTGTTTCAGTTTTTACAGAGTCAGTTTTATTGTATGTGGTTTTGGGTTGTCGTGGTAAAAGAACTCACTTGCGATTGGCCAAAATCTAACGCTTTTCTTTAATTACTGCATTCAGTTTGGTTAGTTGTCGATAGTACTTCTCCTTAGTAATCGTGTTGTCCCGTAAAAGCAGCTCGAAATAAAAAACACCTTTGTAGTCCCACTAAACACACATCAACACCTACAACGGATGCAAGCCAATTTTGGCGACTGGTTCTGTCCCTTCACTCGCTTGTTTCCACATTCGTCTGCATCGGAAGTTATTATAAAGGACCCATTTCTCATCACCAGTCACTAATCAATCCAAAAAAGACTCCCTTTCGAGGCGCCCAAGCGAAAAAACTGCCGAAAGGATGCGATCAAACGTGTTTCTTTTCCATACAACAAGTTCGGCATCCACTTATCGAGCTTCAACGTGAACTCCGGCTTTTTTAAACGCCGATATTCAATCGATCTGTCAACTTTGAGTGTCTTGGCAACCTTTTTCGTCGAAATTCATAAGTTATTGTCAACTAAAGCGTCCACAATATCGTCGTCGATCTCAGTAGACCTTCCAGAGGGGAATTGAGGTTAAAATTACTAAGTCTAAATTTAGCAAACCATTTCTTCATATTTGAAAATGATGGTTCATGATCCAAATAAACCTCCTGAATATTTTTCGTTGCTGCGCCGACAGTTACATCTTTCCAAAACTCGTACAACATAAGTGACAAAAGTGTATCTTTTCATTGTCCATTGTCAAAAATTTTTCTTACACACAAATCGAATCGAAATAAACGGTTCTGATGCTCAAATGATAGCTGTGACTTTCACCTTTCAAACGATATATAACATGAATAAATTTCAATCACGAGCGCATCGAAGCGACACTGTCAACACCGCCTATTGAATCGTACACGAACTTTTGAGATGATCCAATAGACCAAAACTTTATTATATTCCAAAACAGCATACATGAAAAATTTTGTAGCTTTAATGAAAATTTAACTGAAATACGAACATTGCTCGTTTTGTTCAATAGGTAAAATGGTATCGTTTTATTTTAAAAAGTAATTATAATAAAGATTATCATTATCTCATTGTGAATAAAAGCAATACTTACATTAAACCAAGAACTAGTACGGAGTACATTGTACCAGTAACGATAAAATACGTAATTACTTCAAGGTGTAACGACGTAGCCGACAATAAAGTTAATTTATAGTGTGAAGTAATTAAGTCATTATTGTAATTAATGGAATGAACTTGGATTAAAACATTAAAGTCTTTTGATGAAGACATCATTTCTGTGTATTATCGACGTCATCCAATCGCAAACAATACCAGTATGATTTGATTCGGATATATTTAATTGCTACTTTGATTAATTATTAACTTCTTGATAGTTAATCAATTTAAAGAAAAGACTGTGGCATAGCTGCACATATTTTCAATGCCGATATATGGGTGATATTATTATTTTTTTTATTTTTCGCATGCAAAGTATAAATGTCAAGATGGATATTTATTAATAAAAATACGTGTTCTTCCTTGTATAAGTTTCATTTCAATATCAATTGTCGTACTGTAATTGACAATTACATTTATGAAAATGGATAAGTGAATTTATTATAATTTAAGGGGACCCGGTGGTCTAGCGGCCTAAAATTTAAGCTATTTTAAAAATTTTTTTTCTATATGAGGGTAATGAATAATGCTTTCAAATTTTTTTACACTTATTTTATTACTAATAAACTACACAAAAATGAAAATAAAGACAAAAAAAAAATTTTTTTTAAATTAGAAAAATGATGCTGAAGTCTCCCTCTCTAAAAAAATGGAATTGCGTGGTGAATGGTGATTTATCTCTCCCTCTGATCTGAAATAAAACAATTGACGAATTTTTAATTAGTATAAGTATAGCTATCGCAGGAAGTAGAATAAAAAAAAAATTGACAAAATGGCGCGTAGTCAAAAGTACAAGTTTGAAAACGACCAGTATTTTTGAATGTTTTGTTAATAAAAAAAATATAAATATTTTACGGAAACTATTAGTTTACTTCCGAGCGAGAGCTAGAACTATTCAGAATAACATATTAAAATTTCAGACAAATCGGTCAAGTGGTTTTTTTTTCTGGCCACCGCAAGACGAAGAAAAGTAGTTTCGAGATAAAGGCGTTTAAAGTTATCCACTCCACTTATTCTTCTACCTACCTGACCTTCTAATGGGCTGTAGATCCTGAAATACTCTGAATTTCGTCATCAAATTTTAACAGTATATTTTTAAGATACTATATTTTCGAAAAAAAAATCGATTTTTCGAAAATTCTAGACCACCGGGTCCCCTTAAATTTCTCTTCAAAATATATTCTTTGTAATATTTTAGCATTTTTATAAAAAGCTCGAAAGTGGAAAAAACATCTAAATATTATAATATTGTACTTTACACTTTATTTATTCGAATTTTATTTTTAACACGTTCTTATCTGCTCATATATTTCGTTATTTTTATTATAATCATTAAAATGATTATAAACTTCAAATTAAAAATTTAACTACAATTCTTAATAGACATTGAGAGATATAATATTTCATATACCAAACAAATATTTTAATTTATGGATTCATATAAACTTTAGTAATGTGAGCTACCCATGTGTTATTTTTCAATAAAATATAAATTATGTGGTCGATACTAGTACGAAATAAAGTATTCACTTTATTTTAGTGTTAGACTTTAACACGTTGACTGCCATGCAACTTTTATATGTTTTGTACTGAGGACCAAAATAGAATTTTCATTATTCTAAGCATATAATGACTAAATATTAATACTCATACGATCCTCAGAAAAAATAACGTATGAAGTGCTCGTGAGTGAAATATCACACATATGATTTTTCAAAAGTAAATTATTAAAATAATTTAGATTTTCATTATTTATTTAATGCTATTACATTTGTATGTTCTACAATTATTGCACAAATATGCGGCATTTTTATGTTCACCAAATTTATATTTTTTACAAACCGAATATGCTTTTTAGTGTTTTCCGACACATATTCGATACTGAGCTTCTAAAGATATTTTTCTCATTTTTACACTAGATTTTGAGTCATGATCCCAAAACTTACATGACGAGTACAAATAAAAATGTAAAATCATGAAAAAGAGGCCTTTATCCAGCAGTGGATTAACAGAGGCTGAAGATGATGATGATTATGATATATATATATATATATATATATATATATATATATATTAATTATACTTATTTTAAAATGACAATTCTTAAATCATTGAAAAAATCTGTTCGTTTCTATTATTTTTATGCATTTTTTTAGCTATTTGTAGACCTTGTTGCTTATGTGTATGTAATGAAATATTTCTTCATGTCTTCTTTACATAAACTACAGAGTAATATCTAAAAAACATCAAACTGTTTCTTTAGTTAAATATCATCACTAACGCAAGTAAATAAGTGATTACTGTTGAGAAAAACAACACAAAACAATAATCATCAATACAAAGATCTCATTCGTATGGACAATAAGTAAGTTTGTTTTCAAATTACAACTAATTGTAACATAAATTTCAACGTCAGCAGAACTCGTTGTTCAGAACGCAACTCTACTAACAAGTCAGTTCAGTTATTAACGTCGTATTCCGTTCTCCAAATTGCTAATTAATCTAACTACAAATCCGATGTCTCTTTTTTGTTGTCCTTGTACGGTAGCACAAACTATAAAGGTAAAATAAATTGAATTTTTGTATAATACTAATATTCAATTTTTATTAAATTGTGTAATTTTGATCCTTTGAACTATTATTTTATGTATAAAATCTTTTTTGTAGATCGTAATGATTTGTTTTAATTGCAAATACAATTTTTTTATTATCAAAAACGAATATAGTTTTATTCAGGAAAGTATTTTTATTTTAATAACTAATATTTGTAAATAAACTTTTCAAACAAATACAATTCAATGGTAGTTAAAATCCTAACTCGTATTTTAAATCCGGATATCATTTAAATAAAAAAGAAAAAATATATTTTTCTAACGTTAACCTATTTACGTATATGTCTCTAAATAACAAAACTATTTTGGTTAACTTTAAAATTATACAATAGATTAGGTTGTCTTCAAACCATATATATATATTTTTTAAAAAAAATAAAAAACAATGATATAAATCTTATAAAATAAATAATCAACTGAATATTTTAATACAAACAAATACTACTTCTGTAGTTTATTTATTTTTATATCTTGATTCCTACATGTATATTATATATATATATATATATATATATACCGATATTTAGAGATAGAAAGAGAATAGAATGGATACGAAAACAAACAGGAGTCACAGATATAATAAGAAGAGTAAAGAATCTGAAATGGAAATGGGCAGGACATATCGCAAGAAGAGAAGACAACCGATGGACAAGAGAAATTATTGACTGGGAACCAAGGAATATGAAAAGACCGAGAAAGAGACCAATGAACAGATGGGATAAGGATATTAAAAACTTTCTTGGAAAACTGTGGAAAAGAGAGGCACTGAATCGAACAAAATGGAAAATCATGGAAGAGGCCTTTATCCAGCAGTGGATTAACAGGTGCTGATAATGATGAGGATATATATATATAATCAGCAGCCTCTATCAATTCACTGTTGGATAAAAGGCTTTTCCGTAATTTTCCTTTTTTTACGATGGAATTCCTCTCTTTACCACTGATTTCTAATTAAATTTTTAATTTCCTTATCCTACTTGTTCATTGGTCTCTTTCTTGGTCTTTTTATATTCCTTGTTTCCCAGTTAATAATTTCTGTTATCCATCGGTTACCTTTTTAACTTGGAACATGCCCCATCCCATTACATTTCCATTTCAGACTCTTTTTATTGCATATTGCGATTCCTGTCTGTTTTTGTATCCACTCTATTCTTTTCCTATCTCTTGCTGTTATTCCTAGCATTCATCTTTCCATACTTTTCTATATTTTTTGGAATCTGCATGATTTTGGCATTAAGCACGCATGTTTCGCTGCCGTAGTTAAGAACTGGTACATATATATATATATATATATATATATATATATATATATATATATATATATATATATATATATATATATATATACGTACATTGATTGATTGAACTGGTATATATATATATATATATATATATATATATATATATATATATATATATATATATATATATATATATACACATTGATTAAATACTTTTTACTTCAAACAGAGTTGTTGTTGAAGTAAATATCGAGCCGTATGGTCTAAATAAGCTTCATTCCATTTTTATACTCCTGTTTACTACTTCAATGAATGGTCCATCTTTGTCGATAAGCTGGCCTCGATAAACATTCTTCATAACTGCTACTATTTTTGTTTCTTTTATTTTAATTTTCTTCGGGTAGACAAACGCATTGAACAACGCTTTTGTTTTTGCTTGATTCATATTTGTCATTTTTTTGACTAGCATCATCTATCCTTTATATTCTTCTTTTGTAGCTCTTCCTGAGTACTTGCAAAGATGACGATATCATGCACAAACCGGAGGTGACTGTTTCCCCTTTTATTTCGATTCCTTTGTCCTCCCATTTGAGCGATTTGAATATATCTATAGCTGCAGTAAATAATTTCGGCGAAGTTGCATCTCCCTGTCTTATACCTTTCTCGATTTTTATCTTTCTTGTTTCTTCATGTAGCTTCACCGACATCGTTGCTTTTTTATAGATGTTATCTAGCAGCTCGATATATGTGCCCTCTATACCCTGGTTCTTCAATGCAGATATGGCTGATGATGTGATGATATAGTCGAATGCCTTGTCATAGTTTATAAATCCAACAAATCCTGGTAATTGGTATTCATTTGACCGGGTAATTACTTCTCTCACTAGCTGAATGTAATCCATTGTACTAAATCCACGTTACAATCCTGCTTATTCCCTTGATTGAACGAAATCAAGCTGCGCTTGTAAACGTTTTAAAATCATTTTTGTGTAGATCATATATATATATATATATATATATATATATATATATATATATATTGTAGGTAATAGACTAATTAGCTTGTAGTTTTTCAAATCCTCTTTACCTCTTTTTTTTGTAGGAGAAATACGGTGTCTTCATTCCATTTATTTGGGACAGTTCTTTTTCTATGAACGATGTGAATATATCGGTGAGACCTTTTTCAGTTTTTTCTCCTACCAGCTCGAAGATCCCTACTATTAATTAATCATTGTCTGTTGCTCTTCCCTTTTTCGTATTCTTTATTGCATATGAAACCTATTCGGACAGTACTGATGAGACATATTGGTTTGTATATTTTCTATCCATGTTTTCTTCATTACATACACTTTTGGTTAGCTAAATGTAGAATTCTTCTACCCTTCTGATGTTTGATGTTTTGTTAAATACTCTACTGCCATCATCTTATTTCAGAGCAAATATATTCTCTTTATCAATCATTAGGATTTGTTTCATTTTTCTATAGCTTTTATTTTTTTCAATAGTCTTCCTAATTAGCTCATTGTTGAATGTTTGAACGCCTTCACTTAATACATACATACATATATATATATATATATATATATATATATATATATATATATATATATATATACATATATATATATATATGGGGTAATTAAACTTAGGTTTCGACACGAAAGTATTAAAAAAAACGCTAAAATTAAAAGAACATGTTATCCCTAATTAAGTATTTTAGTTTAATTGTAATTTAGTATTTAAACTAAAATACTAAATTAAACATGACATGACTTTTCTCAAACCCCTACGTGCCTTCTTTTAATACTTCTGTATGAAATTATTAATTGAATCACCCTATATATATATATATATGTAATCACCTTTTTTACGTTTTCATTATTTTCGACCATTGATAATCTATTAACAAGTAAATAAAACTCCGTATTTTCAAATGTAAACGATTTAGTGAGACTACTTTTCATATTTTTTTATTTTTTTTACTCACTACTACATATACGAGGTCAGACAATTAAGTAATGCGACAAAATTCAAAAATCGAGTATATTTAAAAATTAAGGTACATCGCTGCGATCCCCTTCAAAGTAGTCCCCTCCCGCATCTATACACTTATTCCAGCGATTTTTCCAGTTTTCGTAACAATTCTGGAACACTTCTTGTGGGACATCTCCGAGTACCCTCGTCACAGATTCTTGGATATCTTCAACGGAGTCAAAATGTCGACCTTTGACGATTTTTTTCATATGGGGGAATAGGAAAAAGTCGCAGGGTGACATGTCCGGTGAATAGGGCGGTTGTGGTAACGTTGCGATGCCTTTAGACGCCAAAAACTGAGAGACACTGAACGCACTGTGACAGGGAGCATTGTCGTGATGCAGAACCCAAGTCTTCGCGATCTCTGGACGCACTCTGAGCACCCTTTTTCGTAATTTTTCGAGCACATTGCGGTAGAATACTTGATTTACGGTTTGTCCAGGTGGTACGAACTCTTTGTGAACCACCCCTTTGCTGTCGAAGAAGCAAATCAACATGGTTTTCGTCTTTGACGCTCTCACGGCCTTTTTTAAAATCAGCATGCCACCGAAGCACCTGACTACGACTCAGGGCATCACTACCATACACTTTAAGCACTTTTTCATAAGTTTCTGTCGCGGTTTCGCCGAGTTTTGCACAAAATTTTATCGCGCACCGTTGCTCTAAATTTCTCTGTTCCATTTTCGTGACATGCACTACTCGCGCGTTGTTACAAAACACTAAACAGCTGGCGAAGAAATGATCGTACGAGGGTGGTCAAGGTCTCAATCGAGAGAGTAGGGATCTGCTATTACGGTGGCGGAATTACAGGTTCGCAGTGTTACCACAGACCGAGAAAAAAAATCGGTCGCATTACTTAATTGTCTGACCTCGTATATATATATATATATATATATATATATATATATATATATATATATATATATATATATATATATATATAGATAAATAGATAGATAGATATCGAGATTATATATATATATATATATATATATAGTTGTGAAACGAAATATTTATATACAAAATGTATTTATGTATTACACATAAATTATTTGAAATGAAATTTGTTCCATAATAAACAACATTTGAAATGGTAGTAAATTAAATTTGTAATGAATGACAAAAAAGTAGCGATAAACATATAACGACTAATTAAAAACATTTAAACCTGTTTATGTATCAACACCAAAAAGCATACAAACGTTATATATATATATGTACACATGTTTGAAAAATGAGTGAAATTATGAAGACATAAATAATATTCAATTACTTTCAATAATTAATTTCATAAATAATTAAGCAACCTTGTCGGTCCATTCGAGAGAGCAGCTTGTAAAGAATGATATTTGTAGGCGAGGAGAATTATGACTTCTACAATTACGAATGCTGTGTGTACAGAGTGTGGGATCATGTTGGTGATTTAAGGCATCGATCCACGACACTCAAGCATCGACATGATATCATGAAAGGTGTACATGTTTCAAAGTAAACATAACTAATAGCTTACCAGCATAGGTGCGACAATATCATTTGTATTTGATGTAACATTCAATAAGTGCACATTCCAGTCAGTGTATATTGTTCGTTCGCGTTTTCTTATAGAATCTTCAAGCAGTTGGCGGGAACACGGCTTACGTATAGACCGATCATGCCGCCTCTGGCGCTTTCATTCCTGCTGTGCGGGCGAAACAGCGGGAATTCGAACCCACATCCTACACCCCTTATGAACGACAATGTTTTTTTTCATCTGAAAGTCAATTTTTAAAAAAAATATGTGTACACGATAATTTCAAATTCAACTTTTAATAATGTCAAGGAAAAAAATAGTTTATCAGTAATGACTACAGGTTTTCAAGACATAATAGAATCTAATTTATATAAATGATTTAATATTATAAGTAAAATATTATTTCCTTAACTCTTTGTCATTATATTTACTACTTTAATTATAAATTAGAATAATCATTCACTCTTTTAATGTTAGTAAAGTGCCTCATACCGTCTATGAAACAATTCTAATATTAACTTTGTATGGTGGCGATGCGTCATTAGTCACAAATCACAAAAAGCTAGCCAAAATATACATGTATTTTTAGTTTTTCATGAAAATTTGAATATAGGAGTTTTTGAGAACGTTCATTACGTATCTCCAGTCAAATTTTGAAAAAAACAAAATGGGGGTTCAATATCGCGCAAAAATTTGTTAAAAAATAATTCAATTTTTTCGAAACTCTGTCTTTAAGGGTTGTTGGGATTAATGATTATGAATCTGAAGTCAAAATATAAAAAAACGAAATGGTGGATTCAAAATGGTGCACCATATTGTTAAAAAATAATTCATTTTTTTCGAAACTACTTATTTATGAGTTTTCAGTGGTCGATGATTACGAATCTGACCTTTACACAAAAAAACAAAATAGTGGCTTCAAAATGGCTGATTATTTTTGAAATTAATGTTTATTTAACTGAAAATCATTTTCTTAAGGTTTTCAAGGTATCTAAAAATGAATTTGATCTTAATTTATCAAAAAAGTAATGTTGCGTCAATATATCAATATGGGATATAGAGTATTGATATTATACAGAATGGGAAATACACAATGCATTATTAAATGTGTATATATATATATATATATACATACTTATTGACATTTTACAAACTTGAATTTAGTGGTTGTCCGTTGAGTAATCAGTTTCTTCATTATCAGTACATTGCATCGTTGAAATCTGTACATTTGTTTCTTCAATCGATGGTGATTTTAACAATTCAACGGTCTGAGGTGAACATGATTTAATTTTTTCGGTAGATATTTTACCTAAACTCGAAATTACAGGATCATAATTTACCAAGTGCTTCAAAAAACATCTTCCGTTGTTTCTGTTCTACTGCACTTTCATGCGACATTTTGCTGAATTTTTTGAATAAATTTATTAAAAAAAAACGTAAAAACAATATTTATTTATGTTATTAGGGTATAATGAAATTGAAATTGCGGGATTTGTAAGCAGGAATTAAAACGTAATGTTTTTAACAAAACAAAATATATTTAATCAAAATAAGTCTTTTGCCAACGAGAAATTAGATTGTGTATCCTATTTTTATAAAAATCGATGCGTACTTTGTTATCCTTACAGACTAACAAAGTACGCATCTTCTGAAGAAGGGACAAGGAAAAATCACTGTTATTGCATCTGTATGATTGTAACATAGATGACTTATATTAGACTAATGATTTACATAATTTTTAGCATTTACAAGACTTTACACATAATATAAATAACGTAAACTAATGCTCATTATTATTATCATATAATTAAGGTTTGATTGAGGATTAATACAGATAAGCACAAATAATAGGGTGTAACATATGAAATTGCGGAATTTGTAGGTGAGAATTAAAACGTAATATTTTTAACAAAACAAAATATATTTAATCAAAATAAGCTCCATCAGCTTCAATGGTCTTTTGCCAACGATAAATTAGATTGTTTATCCCATTTTTATAAAAATCGATATTTTTGGACTTTATAAAACTCTTAAATAATATTCCAAGTGGCGAAAAAATGATAGTCTCTCTGTGAAAGATCTGATGAATAAGGAAGATCCGGTAAAATGTCATAATTTAATGAACTTAATTTGGAAATTATGATTCGAGATATGTGCGGTCAAAGATTGTCTTACAATAGTCTTAGCCCATATCTATTGATTAGCATTGGCTGTTTTGTTTTTAATTTTTCATTCACATTGGCGATTTCACAATATTAATCAACCGTAATTGATTCGCTTGGTTTTAAAAAAGAAAAATGGATTATTCCTTTATTTGTCCACCACACAGTAACTATAAGTTTTTTTTTTGGTGTACTGACGGCTTGGGTGCTTGTCCTGGAGCTTCATTTGCATTTAACCATTGTTCAGATCTTTTTCTGTTATCATACAGAACCCATTTTTCATCACAAGTAATGATTCGATTTAAAAATGGCGTTTTATTATTTCGAATCATCAATGAATAACACACCTTTAAAGGTCTTAGTTTCTGATAATCTGTCAATTCACGCAGCACCAACTTATCCAGGTTTTTCACCTTTCCTATTGCAGTGAGGTGAATAGAATTTAAGGTGAGGTAGAATTTAATCCAATAGTAATTGTAGAATTCCAATATTGCCTCTGAAATTAATGGAAAACTGAAAAAAATACAGATAATTTTAAAAAAAATAAATAATTAAGGAAAAATATTGAATGAAAATATGTGAACAATATTCTTTAAAATATGTCTTAAAAGTTTTGACAGACCTCTACATCAAAATACTGAAATTGAAGTTTTCTTAAATTTTGATTCACAAATATAAAAAAAAAACATTTTAAATGATCTGAATACAGTATATTAGTAATTTTTTGAGATATATTATTTTGTAAGTAAAAATCATTTCGTTTCTTTGAGGGTATATATATATATATATATATGTGTGTGTGTGTGTGTGTGGGTTGTTTGATAAGTTTGGTAAATTTCTATGATATGGCGTCACCATTCAATTGGTAACATCACGGCTATCAAATGTAACTTTTGAAACTAGCATAGGCGAAATTTCTGCCAGAAGCGACGCATTGTTCACGTTCTACAGATATTTTAAGTGAGCATTGCAGCGAATGTAAAAATGGAAAAAAACGAACAGGCCTGTTTGGATCAATTTATCATCGTGGATGTAACATGGATCCACACCCTCACCCACACTACTATACACTTAAGTCCATGTAGCAATCATAGCATTGAACAACGACTGGTGAAAGTTGGCCGAAGAAGGCGAAGACCGTTTTTTCGGCTGGAATGATGATGGGCATTGTTTCTTAAGTACCCAGAGAATCATCCTGATCGACTACTTAACAAAGATAAAAACAATAACAGGAACCTATTATGTAACATTATTGGACGCTTTGAAAGAAAAATTGAAACAAAAACGGACAAGATTTGTGCACAAAAAAGTATTCTTTCGCCATGACAACGCGCCGTCCCACAAATCAACCGTCGCAATCGCAAAATTACAAGAATTAAGCTTCGAATTACTTCCTCATCCACCCTATTCTGTAGACTTGATCCCGTATGACTTCTTACTCTTCCCAATCTTAAAAATGTAGCTCGGTGGAAAGAAATTCTCATCGAATGGATATGCCATTACCGCGGTCAATGTGTATTTTGCAGACTCTCTGGACCAAGTGTGTATCTTTCAATGGAGACTAAGTTGGAAATAAAATCGATTTTTTTCCAAAAACGGTCTAGCCCCAATGGATACCATGTTTTTTTATTTTTTATTTTAATTATTTTTTACCAAAAAACAGTGTTTAACTTGCCTTTTTGCTTTACTCATCAACTGAAACTCGTGTGTATATATATATATATATATGTAGAGAGAGAGAGAGAAAGAGAAAGTACATATAAATAATGAATGGAGAAATTCCAGAAGTTAGAAATATTTATCAGTATATAACAGATCAATAAAATACATGAAAATCATAATCTGATACAAAAAAAAAATTTCTGGACTGTTTTCAAAAAAAGATTCTTTTATTATAAAAAATTACGCATTATTGTTTTTTCCTTGAGAAAAGAGTATATTTTTTTATCATTATGAAATTATTATATCGTCCAAATCTTACAAATGAATTCTTCGCTCTATAAACATCAAAAAAAGTGTAATCTAAAATATTCAATAAATGATTGTCAATTATTTTTCATTACACTTCATTACATTCACTTATGCGTATTTCGATAGCGTTGAATGGCGAGGATACTTTATTTTATTTTATTATTTTGTGGTGTAAAAAATATTTCATATGTGAATGTACATTTACATATAGGGTTAAAACTGTATTGTGATATAATCTTAAATAATCTAAGCTTTGTCTTTATTAAACACAATCAATTTTACAATCAATACAAATAAATCGAGAAATATAGAAAAAAAGAGTCTGCTTTTTTATCTTTATATACCTCTAAGTATATGTATTAGATTTTACTTCGCCTCTTATATACCATATATATATATATATATATATATATAAATTTTTCAGTGAAAATATATTTTTTAAAAATAATAAATCATTTGATATAGGCGTTTGTTTTGTTTGTTATATATCAATCGGTTCACAAATAAATTAATCTGTCTAGGCACATGTCAAAACATTTCTAACTGAATAACATTGCTTCTTGATTGATGATGAAATGCTATTACAAACTATAAATAAATCAAATTTATAGTGGGTGGAATTAATATTATTGAAGTTTTGTTTTTATAAAAAGTAGAATATGATTCAGGTTCATATAATTTATTAGTGTATATGTATATATATATATATATATATATATATATATATATAAATGTATATATATATATATATATATATATATATATATATATATATATATATATGTATATATATGTATATGTATATATATATATATATATATGTATATATATATAATCATTTTGATAAAAAATTAACAATTATACTTCAAATGAATCATAAATTATACAAAAACTATTTTTAAATCTAGTGCCAAAAGTTACTTGAAAATTACAAAGAAAATAATGTATAAAATCAAAACATGTTTTTTTTTAAAAAAAATAATATTTTGTATGACCACCATTATTCCGTAGAACAGCGTTAAGCCTTCTAAGTATTGATTCTACCAGGTTCTGTAAATCACTGAGAGGAAAACTAGACCACGATTCTAAAAGTTTGTCTTTATATGGAGTACTGTTATGTCTTGAAGTTGTGTGAATCCTGCGATCAAATATCATCCACAAATGTTCAATAGGATTAAGGTCGGGCGACATCGATAGCCATTCTAGTATATCTACTTTATTGTTTGTGAAAAAATCTTTAACTATTCTAGCCGTATTATTCGAGTCGTTGTCTGTTGAAAAGTAAAATCCCGACTTAATCTCATTATTTCAGCTGATTGATGTAAATTTTCATGTAAAATATTACAATAAATTTGTGCTGTCATTTTGTCATCAATATATGTAATCTTCCCATCATTATATTAAATCAAGATATGTAATCTGCCCAAATCATACCAATAAAAAAATGATCACACCGTGACTCCTCCTTCTCCATGTTTTACAGTTGGTTGCAAGAACTTGTTAATGTAAGCATTATCTCTGCTACTTCGGCAAACTGTTTGGCGTCGACGATTTCCAAATATTTCAAACTTACTCTCATCGCTAAAAATTAATCTTTTCCCAAAGTCCAGTGGTTTATTAACATATTTTTTCCAAAATTTAATTTTTTTTATGGGCAGTTGTTAATAAAGATTTTTTTCTGGCCACATGGTCTCTCAACTAAGCATCATGAAAACGTCTTCTAATGGTGGTTTCAAAAACTGAAGTTCCTGATTAATCTAGATGCTCTCGAATTTCTCTTACAACGATTTTTGGATCAATTTTGCACTGTCGTTTTATACACCAATCATCGGTGGCATTAGTGAAGCTAGATCACCCTGAACGTGGTTTATCTGAAGAGTCGAAACTTCTCTACTCTTTTTTATGATTTTCCTGACTCCTTCGGCACTAATTTTGAATATTTCTCCAATCGTACTATAATTTTTCAGTCTCTCATATTCAATCACAACTTTTGATCTTTCTTCTATAGTTAATTTTCACTTCGAAGTCATTTTTTTACTAATATTGAACAATAATTATGTTCTAGGAGATTAAGTATTACAACTTCAGTGTGAAATATCTACGAGAATGTATTAAATATAAACAAATATGCCCTTCTCCAATGCGACTAATGTGAGTGCTTGATTTGAACTAACTTTTGGTACTGTGAATTTTTATGATTACATACTATTTATTGTTTAGTTAGGAAAGAGATATGATTTTCAGGAAATACCTTTTTAAAAACAATGACACTTTGTAATTATAAGTCATTACTATATAATCCAATGACGAGAAACCGAGCTATTAAACATGGTGTTACTTAAAAACTTACAAGTGTTTATTTTAACTTACTTTTGGAGGACACTGTATGTTTAAAAACATATGCTATATCAACATAGTTTATATTTAAACACTAGTATATACTACATCAAAAGTGACGAGAAAATAGAGAGAAATATAGAAAGAAAAAACTGTTTATCAACGAAACTTAATGAATTAAGCTTGAAATCTATCCATTGTGAAAATTTTCTTATACACCACATTCGTTAGATGGCGGTATACGGCCTCGTTGTGAACAAAGTGAAGAGAAATGTGCGTTTTTATTATTAAGAAAATTTATTTTATTCCTAACTCTACCTGCAACTATAACTAGATGGATAGAGTAGATTTGTTATAGTAGCATCCGGTCCCAAGCTTGAATAAAGAAGGAGGTTTATTAGGCCAGGTTTGCAGTTTACCCACCATAAAAAAAAAGAATATACTGCTCAAAGTACTAGTAATGGGCTCAGAATCGCATGAACTATGATCTTCTACTAAAAATCGCGAGACTTTCAAAACGGTGGGCCGAAAGTTGAACCTCCTCTTCTTTAGAATCACCACCACAGTGAGACCATACTAATGGGAACATACAGACTAAGTCTATTAACGAGGAAGAAGAAGAAGTGTTATTCCTCTCATCAACTATAAATTAATTCGTTCTTAAAGAATCATTCTATTTCCAAAAACTATGACGGAATATTAATTTGATTAATTTATTTTATTATCATTGTTTGCTCATGTAAAACAAATAACACTCTATTATTACTTCTTGTACAGTTTCATTTTTATACGAAAAAGTCAAATTCCGATAATTAAAAATGTTAAATTAATCTAAAAAGCATCGATTTAATCAAGTCTTCGAACCTTTATTTCTAAATGCTCAAGTAATCAATTACAAATCGATCATCTCTAGTCAGTACATTCAATCAATTTGATTCATTCTGATTCTCTCATTATTCATTTAAATATTGTCTTATCTATCAAAGAGATCTGATTACTGTTCTATTGCAATAATCTTGATCAGTATTTTTATTATGAAGTGAATAGTCTGTAATTTCCTTTGATTTTTATCATTTCATTTAATAAATTTAATAGTAGAGACAATTTAAAAAAGTTGAATTCTTTTTTTTTATTTTGAAATTAAAAAATATTTCTCTAGCATTATAAACGTGTTTATTTGACAAAATTACATTAAAAGTAGATTAATGACATGCAAAAACGTGTGTAATATTTATATAAGTTATTATATATATATATACATATAAAGTATCATTGTGTGTGTATGCATGTACAATAATAATACCTGAATATTACCTACCGACATAACATACATTTCGTGTGTATAGTATTCGTACAAACACGCAGAGAGACAGAGAGAGCTCCGAGTGATCGGTGATCGGCTATCGCCGTAGATCAGGCAGCTGTCAGATCGTAGTTCAATTACCATACATGTGTGCAAGGCCTTCGATCGCAGCCGCCGTTGCGGTGTGGCGTGGGCTGAAGACATCGGCGGGGGCTGATGACCGAACGAAACACTGTTCAGATGGTTTTCAAGATCGGCATTTTTCAATTCAGTGAGCTTCCGGCGCAGCAGCAGTCGTCGTTTAATGACAACGTGTGAAATGTTCGAACGAACGGAAACGATATAAATGTGGTCGCAAATTATCATCGATCGTTTAAGATAATGGTACCAACATGAAATCGATATTCCTTTCTTGTTGTCTTTTATACGGTGATAATTAATTGAAACGAATGTATGAACAATTTATACGGTACCGATGATATATATATATATATATATATATACATATATATATATATATATATATATATATATATATATATATATATATATATATAATGTATGTGTATAAAGACATGTGTTTTTCATAAACAGGACGTTGCTTGCACTATTTATCATTATTTTTTTTATTATTTAACAATATGATAATTCAATTTATTATTATCTTCATTATCTTTATCATATCTCATTGGTATGTATCTGAAATGATAGTACATAATCAAACAATTAATAATATTGAATAAAACTAACATTCCTTTACAAATGTCAGTACAATTTATTATCTTACAATGAACAGATATATGTGGGTCATTTGATAAATATGGTAAAAAAAATTGGTAAGTAGTGTCGGAGTCACTACCGCTGAGGTTTTTGGTGGAAAACGTCTAACCTAATCGGTGTTAAGCCACTCATGGAAACGGAGAATTCACCGAATTGAGTATGTGACGCAGTACGAAATTTAATTCAAAAAGTTTTCGTACGGTACTTTAGTGCGTTATAATAGCTACGATTGAACTTTTAAACAGTTTTTTTATTCTATATCATTTGTTATATGGCTATTTTAAAATGTAAAACTTGAAAATAAAAGTAATTTAAGATAAATTATGCTGATTAAACTGAAAGTGGGTCGAAATTCTGATATTTCAGAAAATAAAAGAAAAATTATTCTTCAGATATATTTAAAAATAAATCGCTTTTGAAAATCGGCTCTGTTGTAGGGAGGACACATTCAAGTAAACGATCTATTAATAAAAACTTTGGTACAACCGGCACAGTAAAAACTAAACTACGTTCCGGCCGGCCTAGAAAATTTTTTTCCAAAAAAGAACAAATTGTCGTTAACACAATGAAACAAGATCCTAAGACCTCAACGCTAAAATTAAGCCAAGAATTGGAAGAATTAAAAAGAAAACAATCAAATTCGCAATCTATTAGGGATATCTTGTACAAATTTAATTTTCATGGCCCTTCAACAAGAAACGAGCATTAGTTTCAGAGATAAATAAATTAAAGCGGGTTAAGTTTGATGAAATGCATAAAAACAAATCTGAGAAATTTTGAAGAAATGTAGTTCTCAGTGATGAGAGTAATTTTTATATTTTTGGTTTAAGTGGACACATGAAAGTATGAAGAAGAGCAAATACAAAATTTAATAAGAAACATTTATTACTAATCATAAATCAGAGTGGTAGTAGTGGGATGGTGTAGGAGTGTATGAGCGCTGTAGCTGTTGAAGATTTAAGTTAAGTGAACAAACTATGGATGAATATGGTAACTTACGCATTTAGCAAAACAAAATTTAATACACAGTATTGAAAAAATGTGTCTAGATGCAAATAAATTTATGTTCCAGTAAGATAGTGACCCAAAATACTGCTCTTTGGTAGTAAAACAATGATGTATTTATAAAGTCTTCAAGTAATTGAATACACCCTCACAGTCAGCCTTGATTTAAATTCCATAGAACATTAATGAAATTTACTTAATCGACGCCTCCATAAACATTAAGTAAGCTCTAAGGATTCACTTAAAATTGCATTATTGACTGAATAGGAGAAAATAACGGGAGAAGATGCAAAAAAACTGGTTTTTAATATGAAAAGTCGTTTAAAAGCAGTGGTGAAATCAAAAGATTACTTAACAAGATACTGAAAATTAGAAAAAAAAGATATTTGAGCTTTACATATTAATGTTTTTCTTTGTACAAAAACTTTTTTCATATAAATTTAATGCAACGTTTTTCTATTTTTTTTTCCTGTTTTTGATGTATTTGGATTTAATTTTCTTAATGAGTATATTTTTTAATATATATATATATATATATATATATATATATACATATATATATATGTATGTATATATATATATATATATATATATATGTATATATTTATATATATATATGTATATATATATAAATATATAAATATATTATTATATGGCAAAAGTGTTTACTAAATTGCACTCATGGATTTCTATTTTTAAAAAAAATATATAAAATATAAAGTGTATGAAAACTTTTGACTCACTGTATATATATATATATATATATATATATGTATGTATATATACATATATATTATTTACACAACTACTTTGAATTAATATATAATTCATTATTAGTTGAAAGTAAGAAATCGTTTGATAATATTAACTCATAAACAATCGCCTCAAGTCATACCAGTTTCATAGATATTTTTTAAATATGTACTGTACGTTTGAGACCGATTGAAATGCAATTCGTTACATAACAACCATTTAATATGATCGCCATGTATCAAAGAGTCATTCATCTATAATATCTTCATATCAATCAATGTGTATTGCGGCCATATATTTATTTATAAATATGTTGTTTTGTCCAGATTCCATTCAACTGTCTTCATAGAATTATTTTATTTACAAATCTTGATAGTAGATTGCGAGTACTTACATTTATTATGGTAATAAAACTTAAACATATAAACAATTGCCTATTAATTATACATACATCTGTATTGAAATAAATTTTATTTTAGTTTAACGTTGCTGATTTCACGTAAACATAATGTATGTGTTTATTGGGTTATTCCCTCATTCAAATATATATATATACATATATATATATATATATATATATATATATATATATAAATATATATATATATATATATAAATATATATATATATATATATATATATATATATATATATATATATATATATATTTATATATATATATATATATATGTAAATATATATATATATATATATATATGATTTCATTTCTTATGATTCTTTATACTAATTATAAAATATGACATAAACGCTGTTAATGGTAATTGAATTTCCTTGTCTAAAATCAATTAAAAAATAAAGTTAACGTCCAAAGTTTCAACTGTAACTTTTAATTTAAAAGACGGCGAATTGAAAGCTTATATAAATTTTTCCTAAGCAAAAATACTAATAAAATATCTGATAAATATATTAATGTGTAAAAAGATTAGAGATTTACATTCAACATTAAATCTTATACTATCAAGATGTTTTTTTTTGTGTCACATTTCTAATTTAAAGAGATATACTATCTACAAGTAAAACTATTTTGTATAGATAGCGTTATGTATTATATTTGTTATAAATATCCTTAAAAGGTAAGCATATAAAACTATCTCTACCTTTCTCTACTCTTTCTGTTTCCTATACATATATATATATATATATATATATATATATATATATATATATATATATATATATATGTATATATATATATATATATGTGTGTATGTGTGTGCCGGTGATTATGAAAGTGGCCTAAGTCAATAATCAAAAAAAAATGAGTTTATCAGTTATTTCGCGTTGCATTTGTTTACATTATTGTAGTTTGAAGCAATATTTGCAAAATTGTAAAAATTGAATTTTTAGATCAAGTTGGTTGTTGCGTCATTAAATAAAGTTCAATTAATGTTTATTTTGACAGTGAACTAAGTCATTTTCAATTTGTGATTTGTGGAAAAAGCAATTAATTATTTTATACCATCATGTTATCAGATAGCGATTCGGGTAAATATATTTTATTAATTATTTTTTAAATATATTTTAAATAATAATAAAAACGTAATATCTATTTTAAAGTATTCATGTGAATAAGTTGATTTTTCTGATGTGATTTGCAGATATAAGACCACGAAATATAAATAATACTTCTCATTGTAAAAAATGGAAACGAATAAGGAAATTATCATGTTCAAATGAATCAAACCTAGACTATCTCGAGGATCTCAGGAGGTGGCATTCTGTATTTTAAAGCATATTATCAATGTAAACAATCAAAAACATATAATATCTTACAGTGACACTTGTTCAGGACAAAACCGTAATATTAAAATAGCACTGACATGGATGAAAATTGTTCAATCTTCTGATATATTATTGAAATAGTTGATCATAAATTTTTGGTATCTGGCCATTCGTTTTTACCGAACGATCGTTGTTTCGGTACGATAGAAATAAAAATTAAAAAAACAAACAACCTAATACAACCTTGAACATTATTATGAACTAATAGAACAATGCAGTAAAAAGAATCCTTTTTCGGTTGAACGAATAACATGGAAAGATTTTATTTCAACAAAATCACTTGAAGTAGCAACAACCAGATGAGTCAAAAATACTGAGAGAGTATTTGTCTCGGTTGAAAATTCAAAGGATGAGGTTTCTAAAAATGCTCCATATTAGATGTTGTAGACAACCTCTTTAGATGACGATATCGAGTTCCATGTTTTAGACATTTCATCCAAAAGGGGAAGGCCAAAAATATACGCTTACCTCATAATTATATAAAACGATTATACCAATAATCGAAGAAAAATATAAAGATGTTATGGATTTACTGCCCTACATCCCGCCAATTTACCAGGAATATTTTAAATCACTTAAAAATAGTAAAATTCAAAATTCCATTTCAAAAGAAAACCAGAAATGATAAAAATAAATTATAAAATGTAAATGATTAATTTTGATTTTAACTGTTTATTTCTAATAATATTGATTATTGTTTATTGTTACAAGTCACTTGGAAGACCCTCTGTTAAGTTTCAAAATGGTCTAAGTCATTTAATGCTTTAAAAATCACTTTTCCTTATAAGCTACACACAAAATTTCAGAATCATAAAATATTTTTACTTTATAAGAGTAAATATTTTTAGAAATATTTTATTATTTAGTATAAAAATATTTTTTACTTTATTCAAACTCGAACGTTTAAATATCTCTAAACGAAAAATATACGACTTAGACCACTTTCATAATCACCGGCACATATGTATATATGTGTATATAAAAACAAAGAGGGGAGGAGAGAGTAAAAGTAGTATTATCGATCAATGAAATAGTAAAAAAAATAAATTGTGTTAAAGTATTTAATTTTTTTATTAATAAATTAATTCATTTATATGTAATTTTAATTTTTTATAAAAGAATACATTTATAGTTTTTTTTCTTCACAAAAAAAAAATTAACAAGTAAAATTAAACTGTAACTCAAAAAAAATAGAACAGCCGCATTCGTGAACAAAAGTATTTTATAAGAGAATGAATTAAAAATACTATATCTAATATCGGTAGCGTAGCCTTTCTGTTTTATGACTTCTCGCAATTTATTTGAAATCTATTGAACTAAACTTCCTTATAATACCTGGTGTAATATTTTCCTCTTCAGATAACAGAAAAAACCTCAGACTTCCCATGGTATATATCTTATATTTTCAAATATTTTCTTCAAAATTGACCTAAGATGCTGAATGGGATTCAGGTCAAGTGATTATGGAGATGTATCTAGAACCTGTGGACAATTTTAATGGACCTACAAACGAGAATACAACGATTTGTGTTTTGGGTCATTATCTTGATAAAACATAAACCTATGTATTTGCCAACCCTAAATTTTTAGCACTATTTCTTAATTTATTCTTTAAAATGTTGATATATTTTACTGTATTCTTGATTTCGTTAATAAAAGATAGTTTTCCAACTTCATAAGCCGAAAAACATCCCCACACAATAAATGATTCTCCATAGTGTTTGATCGTCGAAATCAAATTTTCTTTGTCCATGCTTTTATTTGATTTTCGACATACTTTTTCCTTTCCATTCTTACCGAAAAGAAAAAAAAATGCTCTCATTGGTGAAAATGACTCTATTTAAAAACTCCACACCCTTGTTTATATATCTTTTAATCAATTCTAGACGCTTCTTTCTTTTTATACTACTAATGAAGGGTTTCCTTTATAGCTACTCTGTTCCTGTAGTCCATATCTATTTAAAACTCTACTAGTTGTATGAGCGCTAACGTTTTTCCTGTTGTATTCCCAATAGTGGTAGGGAAAATATTCTTTATTAGTTCTTTCAAAATTTCACGCTCATCCTGATTACTTAGTGTTTTTCTTCATACATCATACGATCGAAAACTTAATTTCACTTGTTGAAACTTCGGAGGTATATGCAAAAACTACAGAGTATTCCTTCCAAATAGTAGCACAAGTGTGAATGTTACTAGGTAGTGCGCTAGAAAGAAATTCTCATCATTCAACTACCACACCTCGTATTTGAATCAATTATAACAGCAGTACATATATTGTTGCTGTTATTTAGATAAATAAATCAAATAGTTTATGTTTTATTCATTCAGTTCATATTTTTTTAAAAAAATATGCATAATATATATATATATATATATATATATATATATATATATATATATATATATATATATATATATATATTGGGTTGAAACAAAAATTCGTAGTTTTTTTAAGGTGAAATTCAAAGACAGTGTTTACTTATTTGTACACATATTTATTCTAATACATATGTGCCATTTTAATCCACCACCTTTCGCCATATATCACGTAGTTTCATAATTCCGTCTTCCCTGAATTTGGCACCTGTCAGAGGGATAAATTCATCCAGTTGGTTTCTGCAGGCTTCCAGGGAAGTGACTTTTTCTATTAAGCGAATTCTGTAGGGACGGAACAAATAGTAATCTGAAGATGTAAGATCAGGTGAATATGGCGGGTGAGATAGGATGTCCCAGACAAACTGCACCAATTTCTGCCAGGTCTACAAAAAGACGTGAGGTCTAGCGTTGTCTTGGTGAAAAACGATACCCTTCCAATTGACTAATTATGGACGCTTTTGATCGATGACCACCATTCATTGGTTCAATTGAGCACAATACTTCTACAAATTTATCGTCTGATTATTTGGTAGCAGCTCGTAATACACAACATCCTTTCAATCCCACCATATACACAAGATCACCATGTTCGGATGAAGACCCGTTTTCGGAGTGACTAACGGAGGCTCATTTCGTTTTCCCCAAGACCTTTTTCAATACACATTATTGAAGACGATCCATTTCTGATTGCTCGTGATTAATCGTTTCAGAGACGGGTCGTTTTAGTTTATTTTCAGGAGCGAATCTCTTATCGAAATGCGTTCCATTAAATTTATTTCAGTTAAATTATGAGGCACTCAAACATCATAGCGATTCACATATCCGAGTATATCCAAATGCCTCACAACCCTCCTATGAGACACCTGCAGTATATCCCGTGTCGTGCAACGTTGATTATTTTCAACAAGTGTTACAATTTTTTCATTGTCAACAACTGCAGGCCCACTGGAACGCTCTCGATCCTCGACTTTTCCATCTCTGAACAGAGCGAACCACTTTCGAAGGGTACTTCCAGGTACGGCACTTTCTCCATAAACGGCGAATATCATTTTTGCTGTCTCTGCAGCCCTTTTTCCTCTCTGGAAGTGACACAGCATCAAATGACGAAAATGAATCTTATAATCCTCCATTTCCAATTTTAAATTTAACATACTTAAAATTCATGAAATTGCACAAAAATAGCAGAGAAAGAAATATTGCAATATCGCCTGTCAAAATAAGACATATGGAGTTATTTCATATAATCGAGCTGCAAACGAAACTGCAATTAATGACATTTATTGGAAAACCCTACAAACTTTTGTTTCAACCCAATATATATATATAGACACCCGTCCCTCAATTTGTTTTACGCGAATGAAAATCGCATAAATTGAGTCTGTCAGTACAATAGAAAAAATATTGGAAATAAAAGCTAGTAAAGTTGTAGAAACACATATTTATTTCACATAAATTTAAAAAAAATAATAACGTCTTAGAAAACAAAAGTAGAAAAATTTTATTCGGTGTCACTTGTATACATTTGTTACATACTTTTAAAACTTCTAGGAAAATATATTTTCTGGATTCCTAAATTAGGATCACAAAGATGATTAGTAAGACAATGTGACGTCTCTCCGA